>PISX010000163.1:127043-364779 GCA_004024625.1 Mellivora capensis
TGGAGCTGGGAGCCCGATGCGGGACTCGATCCCGGGTCTCTGGGATCATGACCTGAGCCGAAGGCAGTTGTCCAACCAACTGAGCCACCCAGGTGTCCCTGGATAGTGTTTTTTAACAACAAAGTACTTTTTAATTAAAATGTGTACATTGTTCTTTTAGACAATGCTATTGCACACCTAGTAGGCTACAGTATAGTGTAAATAAAGCTATATGCATTGGGAAACAAAAATTCTTTTGACTCGCTTTATCATGGTATTTGCTTTATTGCAGTGGTCTGGACCTGAACCTGCAAGATCTCCAAGGCATGCCTGTATGGATATTTGTTTTTCTCTGCCATTAATTTCTAAAGAAAGACATTGGAGAACGGAAGTTCTATAGTTAATGGAAGAGTTTCAAAGTAATTAAATTTTACAATAAGCCAAATGTATTAAAAGTGTTAAAAGATGCTACGGTATAGACTTTTATATCTTCACCCAATTCCTTTCCTCCTGGACACACACCTAGACTACATTTCCTAGCCTCCCTGGCACTTAGGTTGAGTTCCAGAGAATGGAGCATGGATGGAAGTGTCGTATGTCATTTCAGGGCTTTGCCCATGAAACTTTTCTTCATGACTTTATTTATTTTTTTTTAAGATTTTATTTATTTATTTGACAGAGAGATCACAAGTAGGCAGAGAGAGAGAAGCAAACAGGCTCCCTGCTGAGCAGAGAGCCCGATGTGGGACTCGATCCCAGGACCCTGGGATCATGACCTGAGCTGAAGGTAGAGGCTTTAACCCCCTGAGCCACTCAGGCGCCCTTTTTCATGACTTTCATGAGCCTTTGTTTCTTGCACTTGTGGATGGAGTGCAGAGGAGGATGAAGCCTTAGCAGACTGCTGGGCACAGTAGTTTATTAAGCCTGGGCTCCCACCGACTGGAGCAGGATCTCCTGCTCTTCTCCATATTCTGCGATATGGATGAGAAGTCAACATCTGTTGTGTTAAACCACTACTGTTGTAAGAATTGATACCAAAAGGTATCAACTGGACCATCTTGGGACCTTGGAATCCAGCTGTGTCTTCGGGAAGACACAGGATTTAGCGAAGACAGGACATTGCCTCTCTCAGAGATCATTTGCCCAAATTTTCAGGCATGGATGTTTTGTATACTTAAAGATGTTATGCATCTCATGTTACTCCAGACCTTTCCTAACCCTGTAGAATGATGTGAGTGGTGTACTCACTAGGAATGTATGGGACAGTCCAGCAGCAAGGAGGGATTTCAGTTCACTCTAAATCATGAATATTTCTGCAGCAGATAATTAACATTGGTAATTGTATTGTTTTATAGCCAGCTTACTGGAATGATCCATAATGTGGCTTGGCAACAGTCAACAGCTATCAGATGCCATTTGAAATAATTTGCTGATTAGAGATAACATTATTTCTTGCCCAGCCTTTTCACTCTATGAATGTTGAAGTATATTTTTGCCTATTAAATATGGTAATAGCTTTTACTTTGCATGTAAATATTGGCAATAGGCTCAAAATTCCTTCCCCTTGTGAATCAACGTTCAGATGCCTTTAATGGATAATAATTTTTTAAATTTATCATTTGGTTCTCAGATGCTTGTTTTAAGAACTTACTTCAGAGTCCTGAAAAGTCTGGTGGTAGGAAGCAATGGCTAGCTATTCAATTTCTCCTTCTTGCAATCTTGCCCAAGGGTTTTGAGTTCAGCGTATTCTCTACTACGAATAGATTATTCTCTCTCATTTCCTAGATTAAATAGTTGCCTTCTCAAGACTTTGGTGATGATGATATCATCATGATGATGATGATGCTGTTGATTTAACATCAGTATGGTTAAGTGTTTGAATAGCCAAGTGTTTGGACAGCAGGGGCCTTTCTCTTTGAAAAGCAGTGATGGTTTGTTCTTGGGTGATTTGCATTTAACTTCATTTAAGGAGGTTTGTGTTTGCATGAATATTAGGTTCTTGTGCTAATTCCATCACTTTCTTGCTATATGGTATTAAATAAATCTGTTACCCTCTATTTGTTTTCTTGTTCATTCATACTTGTAATGTGAGAAGAAGCTCTTTAAACTGTATAATGGTGTGATCCATTAAATTTATGGTTTACCTATGGCAGGTAGTACCTTTATGCTTGGTGGTAGTAATCCTACAATTAGAGGTAAGAATAAGTTCTCAAGAAAGGAAAATAAGAAAAGAGAAAACTGAATGAGAAAAATAAAGGAAACATAAGAAAAAATGTGCATTATTGGAGAATATTTCCAGATTTCCCCAAACAGGTTTATTTCTATTCCTTATTAGGGTTAAAAACAAACAAACAAACTAACTAACAAACAGCAACAATAAAAACCTCTTTTAGGAAGAAGGGAGGGAAATTTTAAAAATATTTCTTTTCAGTCAAATGTTTAAGTCCTAGAGACATTGAAATATTTTTAAAAGTTTATTTATGAGGAATTTAGTTTCCCTTTTAAATTTTAAGTAGAGGATTTCAATTTCTCCAGAAGAAATTATTCTCTTTGGGTCAACCTCCATCTGTGCAATGACATGCCTATAAATATTCTTCAGGACCAACTGAAAAAATGCTCGAAAATATGATTGTCTCTTCAGATTACATGCCTTTCCTTTCTGCTTTTGGAATGAAGAAACAGATATATAGCTCGGTGAAATTGATTGTATGTGAGAAAATGGATTCTTTACTTTTACCTACCTTAATAAGCATGCAGATTGCTAACTTTCCAGTAGATGCATTTAAAATACATTATAGCTAATCAAATGTTAAAATAAATTATAGCTAATCAAATTTGTTGTTTTCTTTCCTTTTAAATGATACAGTAGATAGGCCAGTGCAGGAAAGGAAAAAAATCAGTTTAGTTACCCTTTACTGAAAACAGAAGTTGATTGATTCAGAAAGGAATTTGCAGCTACCTGAATTGATATTGACAATGTGATATGTTAGATGGGTAAGAACCACAGTTGTGTCCCTCTGAAGTGACTGTCCATGGTATTCGGTGAAATGTTAGGTATTTTTCCCTCTTCCACGCATCTGCCTACAATTTAACTTTTCATTAATGGGAAATACTGTAATCGTGTTATTTGTTTTTAAAATTTTTTGGTGAAAGCAATACATATGACAATTTTGGCTGTATATGATACTCTTCATTTCAATGTTTTCATTGCAGAATTTTTTGATTGGACTAGTAGCTTACTACCAGTTAAAGGAATGTAGTTGTTCTTTATAAAGCATTTTACATACTGTTTATGTTTGTGTGTATTAGCTAGAGGTGAATGCTGGCTGATGTCTAAAGTGAGACTGATCAGTGAATTATTTACCTAGTTATATACTGTAAAAAAAGATTTTATTTATTTATTTGACAGAATGAGAGAGAGAGAGAGAGAGAGCAAGCAGGGGGAGCATGAGGCTCCCCGCCAAGCAAGGAGTCCTATGCAGGACTCCATCCGAGGTCCCTAGGATCAAGACCTGAGTCGAAGACAGACGCTTAACCAACTGAGCCACCCGGGCGCCCCTACCTAGTTACATTTTTAGCAGGATACTTACACATAGGCTCTTATCTTCAAGTCATCACTATTAGTCTGGGAAATTATTAGCCAACTAGTGGATCCTGACATGAACACATGTTCAGTCAGGTCATGTCTATGAAATTCAAACATAATTTCATGTGTTTACTGTTAATAATGGCTGTTAATTAGAACCAGTGGTCTACATAACACAAATTACAGATTAATTTATTAATTTCCTAATGGCTTTTTCCACAGCAGACCTTTCCAGTTGTTGATACAGTTTTTACAACACCGGTACTTAAAAAAAAGGGCTTATAGCTAAGTCCCAACAACAGTAGACGATCCGTCAGTCTTTCTGAAACATAACCGGTATGTTCTGTTCTGTGGCTGGTTGTGGTTCGAGATGGCGCTGCCGGCGTTGGCCTTCTCAGGTGGTAAGCAGTCCCGCTCCCATAGTTTTTCTAATTCAGTGCCTGTCTGCACTCCTCTGAAGCTTCCCTTAGAGCCCGAGCAGGTGTGGCTGTGCCTTGACACCCTCGGTGTTTCCGAGCCTCTTTTTGGGAAGCTTGATCGCTCTCTATGTGGCGATTTTACCGCTTGTCCTGTTGCTTTGAGGTCCCCCCACTTTTTTTTTTTTTTTTTTTTTAAAAAAGATTCTTTTAGTGGTGTGTCAGAGAGACCTGGGTTTGAAGCTTCATTTTTTTCTCTTGGTAGGACCTGACCGGGGGAGTGTTTCGAAGCTCGGGAGTCCCTGTTTCCTCAGCTACATAGTAACAGGGAATGTATGGCATTAAAAAAAAAAAAAAATGATGTCATTAAGTGCGTATTCTGTAAAAGGTGTTCAGTAAAAATCTGTCGGATGCGGTGTGTGGAAACTGTTTCGTTAACCTGTCTTCCAGCTTTTATGTCTTTTTCCATTTTATGAACGTGTTTTTACTGATAGGAGTACCTCAGATGTGATTTGAGAATCCGAGAAGGGAGGCTGTTTCTTCACCTTTAACCACATTGAGTAGCAGCACCAGCCACTGTAAAAGCACGTTGCGTATTGCCAGTGATGTCTCAATTAAAAATTCCCTTGGGAACAAAGCTCCATTTAATAAAGTTGGCTTGGCCACAGAGATGATTCAGAAAGTTCCTTTTCCCCAGTGCAGGAAAACTCACAAGGGAGCTGCTTTGTATGCTGGTCTCACGTAGACTTGCTGGCTCTTGAATATTCTCTCAGAAGGGCGGGACCACCAAGGACTGTACAGACAAGTCCTATCCAAGTGTGAGAGGCCCTGCTCAGGGTTCATCCCCATAGAGCATCTCTGTGCCCTTGCAGTGGACCTTTCTCCAAGGGCAGAAGCCAGGTACCTCTGTTGGCCCAAAAGGGGCAGGGTAGACCTGTACTGGGGAGGGAAGTCACATCTTAGAACAATCCATCACTCTGTGTTTTACATTATTTCTTTTTGTGGATGTAACCGGAAGAGTGGTCATGAGAAACTGCTCTCCCACTAAGGATAAGGCAATCCCACGCTATAGGGTAAGGATGGCATTGACAGTCGTAAATCAAACTAATGTGAGATTTCTCAGGGCCTTTTAAATTGGTAAGAAAAGCACAGGCACTTTCTTTGTACTAGGGTTTTGCGAGTGACAGAGGGTTGCCGTGATACTAGTTTTGGTAATCATTCTGTCCTCAGCTCCTCGTCTGTTGGGGGGCTGTCATATTTTTATGACCAACTCCCCTTCTTTTAAGGAACATCCGAGCCACTTCCCTGTACAAAATCCTGTAGGCTCATTTGGACACGTTATGAGTCAGCGCTGGCTCTCGAGTGCCAAATCCTCCCTTCTGTTGGCGTTTCCCCAGTGCCCGCACCTACTGCTCCTGTGTCCTCTGGAAAAGATGGACACTGATCCCACCACGCTGTATCCCTCTTTTCATGGTCGTCTTCTGTGTGTAGATACTGTGCTTCGATCAGATTTGTGGCAAGGGTTTTGGTCAAACTTGTGGCAGGGGTAGAGGAGGACTATATTTTACAAAATTTAAATACTCAGGGAGTCCACATTCCTTGTAGGCTTGCTTTCCATTCTTTTCAGCAAAATAGGTTAAAGCAGGTTATGATTTGCACCTTCTAGTGTGCGGGGGGCTACAGATACTGCAGATATCTAGAGGAATAAAATACAGTCTTTGCCCTCCACATTTAGTTTGGAAGCTATAAGGCTAGAAAATGAAAATTTTGAAGAACGCGGGTGGTGTGTTTAAATTCCTCCACTCCTGGGGCAACTGGGTGGCTCAGTGGGTTAAAGCCTCTGCCTTCGGCTCAGGTCATGATCCCAGGGTCCTGGGATCGAACCCCGCATCGGGCTCTCTGCTCAGCGGGGAGCCTGCTTCCTCCTCTCTCTCTCTCTGCCTGCCTCTCTGCCTGCTTGTGATCTCTGTCAAATAAATAAATAAAATCTTAAAAAAAAAAAAAAATTCCTCCACTCCTTTCCTTTTGCTCCTTTACAGATTTCTGTGGGAAACTTCCCGTCCCTGCACCGGTGGCAAGTCTTGTGCCCTTGTTTTATGCTCCCGCTTGTGGTGTCGTCTTTCTTCAGAGCATTTGTCACGGTTGTCATTTTCATTTATTTGGCCGATATTTTTATTGTATTTTCCTTGGCCATACATGGAACTTCCCGAGTTCAGGGGCTGCATCTATTTTTAATTCAGCTGTTTTGGCACAAAGTAGGTCTTCAGTAATCGTTTAACTCTATAACTAGCTGCACGAATGTATGAGTTCGATTAATGATGGGTGGGAACTAATCACGGAGTATAGTTCCTTATGACTTCTTTTCACCCTGTAAATGTCAGGGTGGGTTAGGATGGTGCCTGTTTGAGAAGGAAGGTCTTAAGACTAGAGCTGGGCAGACATGACCATTGCCAGCATTCTTGCTGTGTCGTTTTTCTAGGTGGAAATAATTAAGGCTTAAGTATTTTCCTTTCAGTTCTAATGAATATTTCTAAGCCATTATCTTGTTTCCTCTGTTAAATGACAGCATCCAGGGAGAAGCTTTATTGATATTTGCAATTTTAGATCTCAGACTGCATATAGGTGATGGGATTACATATACATGATGAAAGGATGCTGTGGCGATTAGACTGACTTCAAAGAATGATCTGAATTTTGAGTCATCTTTGAATCACCTCATTAAAAATGGTCAAAATGATTCTGTTGATCTTAATACTTTGAGTTCTGAGTAACATTTGTCATTTGATACTTCCACATAATCCTTAAATTGACATCATTCTCCTATTCCTTTCTTCTCTAAATTCTGAGTGCAATTTAACTGATGGCTGTCTCAGCTTCACTTTTGCTTTCCTGTCAAACTATCTATTTGTGTGTCAGGTTCTTGTTTTTGTAGAAATCACATTTTAAAAATCAACATCCTACGGTTTCCTCAGTTCTTAAAACTACACAGACTTGTTTTTTTTTTTTCCTTTCCTTCTTCCCTCTATCCCTCCCTCCATCTTCCTTCCTTTTTTTCCTTTCTCTCTCTCTCTCTCTCTCTCTCTCTCTCTCTTTCTTTGTCTTTCTCCCTTCCCTACCACCCTCCCCCACCATTCTTTCTTTTTTGGAGCCCACATGAGACTTTTGGCTATTCCCCTCCCAGAATTAGTTCCCTTTCCTTTCCCAAGAATGTCTGATACTAAAATATTTCTCAAAGATAAAAAGCAAAACTCATTCTTTAAAATCAAGAAGTTAATATTTTTTGAATGTATGGATTCCCCAACAGAATTTAAAATACTGCATCACTTACAAAGTATAATTTTTATATCACTCAAAATGAAATTTTATGTGGACTATTTTAGAGTTTTTCCATATCCTTTCATATTGGAGATATCTATATGTTTTCTTTGAAAAATATTTAATACTGTGATAAGACAAATCAAAGATCTTCAGTGAGGTAGAAAAAGGTAACGAAGAGCTCATATTTACAATATTGAATGCATATTCAAAACATTTTTTTTCTCATAAATGCAGTGATTTTGTGGTCCAGTTTCATGGTACATGTGTAAGTGTGTGGTTGTTGAACATTGTTCCTCTTCTAAAGTGAAAATCTCATTCATTTAAAAAAATAAAATTAGACATATTTTGCTTTCATTGCTCTTGTAACTATGAACTAAATAAAAGTAGTTTAAACAGTCACCCCATCATTAAAAGAACTTTCCTTTGCTAACAAATACTGACTTGCAAAACTTCTGCCAAATAGAGTTAGATGTGTCCTTCTCCACAAACGGTGCTTTGCTAAGGAAAGAAAATATAGAGGAAAAGTAACTTTTTTTCACATTAGGTTGTTAAGTACATTTCATGATTGGTTTAAATTGATTCATTTCTGACTTGGAGCAAGAGCTGGTGTTCTGCTGTGTATAAATGTTAATAAATATGCTGTACAAATGCAGTTAAATAATTGTGAAAATGGTGAATTTAATGAAAGGCATTTGGATCAAAGGAGACCTAAATTCTGGACCAAGTGCTTTGTAACCAAAGACAAATTGATAGACCGCTCTGCACCTTAATTTCCTTAACCTATAAAATAAGAGGCCCAGGTAGATGGTCCATTTTTATGACTATAATTTTATGAGTGTTATGGGAATACATTTTATTTCTCTTTGCAGTTCAGCAAGGTAACTCTTTTTGAATTATTTCTTTTTCAGTTAGGTATGAATATCTCCTGTAGGCATCTTCCATCCATCTCTTCCAGATTAGCTGTCTCAAATGTTTTTCCTTCCCTTTCTTACCGATAAATTTGGACTCTTTCTTGACACTGACGACAACTTCAGTATCCTTCTTGTCACCTTGCAGACTTTAAACATAAAAATACACATTGGTTTTAAAAGGAGAAAAAAGTATATATTAGGACTATGAAGCCTGGCCTTGAAAGGTTTCCTATCTTTTATCAAATGTCTGTTACCTGAGCAGAATTTATTTGAGGATGGAAAGTGGGAGAAGAAAGGAGCTAGATGAATCTGAGTATGCACGTATTGTCCTATAAACATTTTAAATGCCTTCTTGAAGGGAACACACATGGAAACATTTTAACTAAAGTGTTAAGAAGTGTTACTGCTTATCTGATACTAATTAGGGCAAGCATCTGGGTATATTTCCTCTTTTGAAATTGAAATATGTTTTTAAAAAAACATGAAACTTAAAGTCATCAGTACAGATTGTGTAAGATTTTTAACTGGATTTTGTTTGGTCTTAGTTTCATTTTTTTTCTTGTTAGTCTATGTAATTTTATAAATGTCAGACCTATTTTTGTTTCTTGAAAAGCTGATGGGACAGAAGTGAGTGTGTGTGCTGATTATTAACCAGTACTTTAACTGATGGAATATTTATTCATTGCCAAAAAACATTGAGATATTTTTGTTATAGTTTAAGTGTCTTCCTTTGAAAACAGCACTGTACTTTTAGAATGTGAATCATTTCTTTTGTTAATAATGATGAAAGGTCAAATAGAATAGATGAAGAAATGCCTGAGTAAACTTAAGCATATTAATTACAAGACAAGGTTGTAACCTGTGGAGGGAGGGATGCCTGGTGGCTCTGAATTGCTTTGGGACAGTAACTTTTCTCTGTGCCTTCTATCTTTAGAAATATTTTGAGGAAGAATGATTTGAATCTTCTTGCAAAATAATCAGAAATTTCTTGCCCTAACAAAACTTGGTTCACAAAATCACAAGACCCAAATGGCATAGAAGAAGAAGTCAGAAAACCTAACTCTGCTTCTGGTTCCGCATGGAAACGAGGGAATCCGTATAAAATTATGTTTCTTCATCTGTACAGTGAGAGTGTGAGTTAGGTGATTACTGACTTCTGTTTGACTATGCTACTCTGTGAATAAAGATCATAATGTTCTCCCCCTGCCCCCATCTCCTGCCATTTCTCAAGCCTTTTATCTTTTGGCCTTTAGAAAGTAAAATCAAAACAAAGTCTCTCCATTTTTAATTTCTTTTTTCAATTGATTGCTCTTTTGCTCTTCTGTCCAAAAGAATGAATGTGTTTGTCTGTTGGACTCAAGTCAAATGAAACTGTAAACTAGGAAAGTCATAGCATTGTGCCTTTGTTTGTACAGGTGTGGCTCAGGTAAATCCAGGAAGTCGGGTAGAGTTCTTAAATTTATTTATATGCTGAAGAAGAAGATATCCTTGTTGAACCTTGAGTAAAGGATTACTAGACAACTTTTTGTTCTTTCCATTGTGAAGATACATTTAGCTAATCTTACTGTGATGGGAAATGTTCGTTATCTCCTGTAGCCTTCTCTCTCATTTTTGGGGGGTATGGTCATTAGGAAAGCATCAAGTATAGGACTCAATGTTTAGGCGTTTATGTATAGATTTCTTATAATCAGCTATGTGTTTGCTTAATTACAGAATGTGGGCTCATGAGTTATCCTTTCAGATATTAAAAGTTAAAGTACATACAAGTATGTGTGTGTATGCATGTCTATACACAGACACAGTTTATTATCCAGAATTTCTACATCCAAAAAACTCTGAAACTTTGAAACAAAGTTACTAAGTTTGGCCCATTATTGGCAGACTGACCTGACATGAGTTTGTTTATAGAGGGAACGTTCATGCCTCTCTCCAGACACCTTAATTGTTTTTGATGATAAGGTGTAAAGTGTGCACTCTTATCTTTCTAAAATATGAAAAACTCTGAATTTCAAAATACATCTGGCCACTGGGGGTTCAGATAAGAGACTGTGGTCTTTACCATCTTGGTTTTCCCAACATGTGAAAACCATCCTAGTCTTATTAGCATGTGAGCTTAAGAATATGGGTTTCTCATTGTCGCAGGCACTGGAAATAATGTGATAAAGAGACAATAATTTAGTGCTTGCCCCTAAGGTTGTAACTAGACTCTGGAAAAATAAACTACATACAATATGGGAGAGAATCTTAACACAAAACATACCATAGGACTTATCCATAAAAATTAGTGCATAGTGCTTGTAATTTTTAAAACAGTTTTGTGCTTGCTATACATGCAAACGGTTTTATACAGATTAGCTAAACATGGTTAAAAAGAAATTCTGAATAGAAATAGTTGATATGCAGACTGATATTTGCATAAAAACTAATTAACAGATGCGTTGGAAATGTTCAGTGTATTGTTGGGTAATTTGGCTTTGAAAACAAAGTTGTAAAAAATGTTTTTTAATGACAAGTACAAATGACATACAATAGTTTTTACTCAGCAGATAGTAACTTCTTTCTTTTTTGGTAACTATAGGAATTAAACTGAATAAGTCTCACATAACAGTGTCTTTTTCTGTGACTTATGGTCATAGAAGTCTGATCTAAAATGGACGAAAAACTTGCTTCTGACATAACAGATGGTGTGTATTAGACTCTCTGGTGGGCAACTTGACTTTTAAAAAGAACTGAAGATTCAAATTGCTAATATCAATACTTTATGGAAAACATTTTCTTTTGCTTGAAAAAGTCTTTAATAATTCTTGACGTCTTTTTTAAAAAAGCTTTCAAATGATTCCCCGATTTATGACTTTAACTTAAAAGCCTTTAAGGGTTTCCCTGATTGACTGACTTTCACTTAATATTTTATAATAAGTCAATTTTTGAAAGGTTACATTAAGCTTTAATAGTATTTATATTTAAATTTTAATTAAACTATATTCAGGGATAGAAATAAACTTACCAGTTATGGGCTCACACCCTCACAATTTGTTATACCAAAAAAAGGGTATTTTTTCAGTATCTATGGTAGAATCTAATGTCTTTCCTATCATTTTCCATCTCTTCTTATCATGTGAACCTTCATTTTAATATTTGTTGTGGTTACTTGTTTCCCTACCAGCTCAGTTTCCCTAGAATCCTCCACAGATCTGGTTCTCACACTTGTTGATTTGTAGTATCTATTGTAACTATCTATCTGTAGTATCTAGTGTATTCTCAAGTATTAGATATAGTGTATCTATAGATATAGATAGATATAGATCTATCTATATACAGATAAGAGATAGAGATAGTGTATCTATCTGTAGTATCTAGTGTATTCTCAAGTATTACAGACTTACCTCCAAAAGTCTTCCTTAAGTGATCTTGTCTCATTTGGAGCATTTCCTTACTCACCTCACATTCGGTACATTAACTGTACATTAGAAGGCTTTCTAATGAAGAAAATGATTTTTTTTTAAAGATTTTATTTATTTATTTGACAGATAGAGACCACAAGTAGGCAGAGAAGCAGGCAGAGAGAGGGGAAAGGAGGCTCTCTGCTGAACAGAGAGCCCCATGTGGGGCTCCATCCCAAGACCCTGAGATCATGACCTGAGCCTCAGGCAGAGGCTTTAACCCACTGAGCCACCCAGGCACCCCGAAGAAAATGATCTTAAGTGTACTTTATTATGGGAAGTAAATTTGGGAAGCATTCAGGAAAGTCTTGAAGGAACATATGATATGATGAAATTAAAGGCAAAAATATAAATAAGAGGGGCGCCTGGGTGGCTCAGTCTTTAAGTGTCTGCCTTTGGCTCAGGTCATGATCCCAGGGTCCTGCGATGGAGCCCTGCATTGGGCTCCCTGCTAGGCGGGAAGCCTGTTTCTCCCTCTCCCACTGCCCCTGCTTGTGTTCCCTTTCTCGTTGTGTCTCTCTCTGTCAAATAAATAAAATCTTAAAAAAAAATTACATGTATATATATAGACACACATACACATATATACATATATACACACACATATATATGTGTATATATGTATATATGCCTATATATATATGTGTATATATATATATGAGAGATACAAAGGCTTTTAACATTGAACTTTATCTTCCTCCTTTTAAAATGGAGGTTTAATTGAAGATCCTATATGGATATTTATTTTGTTTTATTTTTTTTAATTGCTATATGTGAAATTCATAATAATTTATGAAGGATTTCTTGAGGGTAGAGAAAGGGCTTGGGAAATCTCATGTTAGAAATTTTGCCATTTTCCTTTTATTGGCCCTCTTAAGAAAAAGGAAGGGGAAAAGGCGAAAAAAAGATCTTTTTGATGGTGTAGGAGTATCCAGTTCTCCGTTTGCTTTTGGCGGCCACTAGATGGTAAAAGTGATGATTATCCTACACTCAGCCTGTATATGATAACAGAGGGCAGCATATGAGTAAATTTTTGCTGAAAATCGCATAATCATTTTAAACAAGTCGCAATTTGTTGGTAATGTATTTATTGTTATATAAAATTGTGTAAAGTTGATCTTTTTCCCAATTTTTATTCCTTAGAAATGTGTAATTCTCAACCAAATTGCAAAATGTTCCCAGGATGGTTAGTATTCCTTTTCTTTCTCAGGTTGACTGAACAAAAACGGTTAATAATGTTCTCTCCCTTGTACTCTCTCTTTGCTTTTCTCTGTAGCCTGAGAAATTTCTTCATTGACTTCTCTGAAGCTAAGAGGTTTGCTTGCCTATTTTTAGAAATTAGAGAAGTGACTTTCCATGGGTGCTGGAGTTTTCCCATTTTCTTCAGTGAAATTCATGGTGCCAAAATCAAGGATGCCAAGGCACAGATTTAACCATGCATTGCCTAGAAAGGGAAGCTGAGACAGTGTGATATTTATGCCCACCCTAAATCCAGACTATAATGAGATTACATATGCAGAACCAAGTGTTAGACCAACCTGTATTCTAGAGCCTCAGTCTCATTAGTAATCTATTACTATAGATTAGTTTCTATTACTATAATAGAAACTAATCGTGAACAACAGGGTTCAAAGTGACTGGAAGAACATTTTTATAAGCCAGATTGATGGTCGCTTCTCTCATGTGGTAGTGCTGTAATAGGATTCAGTGTACATTTGTTTGGTTCCTGGGGAACGATCTCAACAGAAAATATTCTGTTTATTTGCATGGCCTGCAAATATTGAAATTTCAAGACCTTCAAGTGCCCTTTACCATTTGTTCAGATTTTATAATCAATGTTGCAAATATCAAATGTAATATTTTCATGATTTTGAGCATGTTGAATTATAGATGAATGTCCTTGAACCCTCTGCATGTAATGTATAGACACAGTGTGACTCCTTTGTTCTCACTTCACGACATTATACAGTACAATAAAATTCCATTACAGTGATTTGCTTCATACCGATGCATTATAGGCCAAATTATATCCCTTAAAATATTACATATGTAAAAAATCTATTCCCCGAGGGAAAGGCAAGTGTTATTCATCTCTCCTAAAATCAGACTTATAAAGAGACTTAAGTTAATTGGATTTAGGTTTGTTTCTCTTTGATAAGACATAAAGTACTTCTTACTCTACCATATATTTTTTAAAGACTTAAAAAAATTTTTTTAAAGACTTTATTTACTTATTTGTTAGAGAGAGAGCACAAACAGGGGGAGCAGCAGGCAGAGGGAAAAGCAGGGTCCCCACTGAGCAGGGAGTCCGACACGGGACTCGATCCCAGGAGCATGGGATCCTGACCTGAGCCCAAGGCAGATGCTTAACCGACTGAGCCACCCACGTGTCCCACTCTAGCATATTTTAAGAGTCACTCAGTGTATATGGCAAGGGAAGATATATATGTATTTTGAGCACCTCTTAGGATGCAGTATGCATAAGCATCTGGGACATGACAGTGAATAAGATATATAGAGAAATTACATCTAGTGGGGGAAAGAAACATTGATTTGATGTTGACCCCAATTATAGCTATGAAAACTTTTAAGAGGGGCTCGTAAACGGGCCTGTGGCAGAGTTTAGTAAGGGATCTTAATCTTGTCTGCCTCAGATTGGAACGAGCTGGGTGAAGCTGAGAGGGAGGGCTCTTAAAAGTAAAAATGAGAACTGATGGCTGAAAGAGGTATGGGAGCTACCCAGGAAATATAGAGGTGTTTCCCCCATTTTATTAATGAATATACTCTTATTTGGATTGGGAAATAAAATTTTTAAATTAATTCTAGTAGGGACGCCTGGGTGGCTCAGTTGGTTGAGCGGCTGCCTTCAGCTCAGGTCATGATCCCAGCGTCCTGGGATCAAGTCCCACATCGGGCTCCTTGCTCGGCAGGGAGCCTGCTTCTCCTCTGCCTGCCACTCTGTCTGCCTGTGCTTGCTCTCTCGCTCTCTCTTTCTCTCTGACAAATAAATACATAAAATTAAAAAAAAATAATTCTAGTAGTTTTCCTCTAAAGGTATATTTGATTAATATTAAACATTTATTCCAGAAAAAATTGAAAGCAAACATCATCAGAAATAATAGCCATCAGTGATCCAAGAAACCTCCCCCCAAAAGTAGACCCTTATTCCCTTCTCCCCTGCAAAAGCCCAATACGACTATAAATACATTTTGATAAAGATACGTAAATCCAATTTTTTAATAAAAATGGGGTTACAGTATTACTCGATTGCAGTCTATATCCCTTTTACTGGTCACAGACCTTCACAATAGATACCCCATTCTTTATTTAACCAGTCACTGCTTGTGAACCTTTTAGTTACCTCTAACTTTTTCACAACCCACAAATATATTTTTAAAAATATTTTATTTATTTATTTGACAGAGAGAGCAAGAGAGAGGGAACACAAGCAGGGGTCATGGGAGAGGGGAAAACAGGCCTCCCGCTGAGCAGGGAGCCCCATGTGGGACTCAAACCCAGGACCCTGGGATCATGACCTGAACGGAAGGCAGATGCTTACCAACTGAGCTGCCCAGGTGCCCCCCCCCCAAATATTTTAAACAAAGTCTACTGTATTTATAGATTTGACTTTTTTTCAGTTTAGCATCTAAATCAATCTGAAGTAGGGAGGCATTCTTTTGTCCATTCCAGAGACTTTTTCTTCGATTTGTGTACTAAAGATGGTTCAATGGAAATTAGTGGTATGGACGTTTAACTTATCAAGATATATATTCTTTACTGAAAAAAATCATTTGTAGGGCGCCTGGGTTGCTCAGTGGGTTAAAGCCTCTGCCTTCGGCTCAGTCCATGGTCCCGGGGTCCTGGGATCGAGCCCCGCATCGGGCTCTCTGCTCAGCAAGGAGCCTGCTTCCTCCTCTCTGCTTGCCTCTCTGCCTACTTGTGATTTCTGTCTGTCAAATAAATAAAATCTTAAAAAAAACAAAAACAAAAACAAAACTCATTTGTAGTGCCATGATCAGGAATATTTTGCATTATTTTTTTTTTTAACAACTTAGCTTTTATCTCTGTAGGGTATAAAAATAATTGAGTTAATAAAAACCCCTGTTAGGATCAGAGAATCTCTGCAGGGTCCAGTGTTTCAGCAGAAAACATTCAGTATCTTTTTTGCTTATTTTCAAATTTTTGAGTTTTTCTTTGTAGTCTTTCTCCTGAAAGCATAAATAATTTACAAAGGTAATTCTTCATCCCCCTCCCCCCCCCAAAAAAAATGCTGTAGTGAGAATGTTAATTGGCCATAGAGGCCTTCTTGAGTTTGCAAATCTAGAACCATGAGTTATTGAGGTGATTGAGAAATCTTTTTTAAAAAACTTTAGATTGGACTCTTAAAAGCCTCTTGTTACTTACTTTTGTGAGGTTAGGAAAACAAAACCAAGAAACTCTCCAACACATTTCATCTTTAGTACCTGTGTAATTGGGTGAATTTCTGTCTGGTTCAGGCTCCCAGCATTTGCCAGGGTTCCTGTCCTGACTGAAGGTGACCTTTCTCGCCATCTCGTAACTTTGGGAACCTATCAGCCAAGTGTTAGGCCAGTTTTCTTGGGGGACACTTATAAGCATTATTTCTACATGTAAAGTCAATCCTTGTCCCTCAGTAGTTGCTTGTCATTCCTGATTAAACGAAAATCATTTTCAAATATATTATAGGGATGGCTTTGGTTACACAATTGATTTGTCCAATAATTTTCTAGTAACAAGAGAGGGAAAATTCTTATTGAATCTATGAAAATAACTGTATGGTCATGGAAAATAAGGACACTCATTCGTTTCTGAATTCTGGTGAGATCAGAGAGAATTAGATGCTCTCTTTAAATGTTTTGCTTCAATTTGAAAAGCCGTGTCTCACCAAATTGAAAGTTAGGTATAGCTTAAGGGGAAAAAAGTCTTCCTCATATATCCTTGAGAAAATTGAATATTAAGACAGCATCAACAATATCTGAACAAATAATCCATTAATTCGGTCTTCTATAATTCTTCTTCCACTGGATCTAGGGTCAGCAGAGTTTGCCTTGATGAATCTTCTCTTCCCACAGGAAACATCAACATCCTAGTTAGGTATTATTCTTGTTACAACTGCCACCTTTCCTTTGCTAAAACATGTTCGGGCTCCTTTATGTTATCTGTTTGTTACTTTGTTGCTACCTTTTAGTTACATATTCACTGGCTGAATAATGAATTGCATTTGTTAATTGAATATCTAGTAATCAATTAACTTTGTGGTCAAAATATGTCAGATTTAAGTACAGTACCCTTGTTTTCAAACAATTATACTTTCCACATTAATCTTGTGAGAACAAATCATTTTTCAAAAGCTTAATGAAGAGGAAAAAGCTAATTGATTGTAGCAAGCACTTAGAAATACTGTTCTATAGTCTCAAAGTATTCTCTCTCTCCCTTGAGTTGCTGACTTCCCAAAAAAGTCTGTAGTCCAGAAACAAACAAAAAAAAGCAGTGGCTAGGACTACAGCTTACCAAATTCAACTTTATATACATATATACATAATGAAACAAAATAACAAACTATGAAGGACTAAAAAAAATCATTTAACCACAAAGAAAAAAAATTACACCCTAAAGAGAATGACCTTATGTTTGGCAGACAGAAAAATAATAAGACCTGTGAACTTGCAACTTTTCTTGTGTAGTATCTGATTTATTACGGTTCATTTTAGGTCACAAGTTTTATAAAATGTGTGAATGTTACTTAAAATCCTAAGTAAATCACGCAAGTAGACACTTTGTAACAAAAAAATCATAAAACTAAGGCTATGTGCCTATGAGTTTTTAGTTTAAATAGCTTGTAGATGTTCACATTAAAACATCTCATGTGGCTTAGTAGGTCTGTGTACCAGTTAGGATGATTATGGTTGTAAGAAACAAAAAAAATTATTTAAGTCTGGCTTAAAACAGTAAAAGGGAGCACCTGGGTGGCTCAGTTGGTTAAGCGTTTGACTCTCGATTGTGGCTCAGGTTGTGATCGCTTAAGTCCTGGGATTGAGTCCTACATAGGGCTTCCGCTGAGTGGGCTGAGTCTGCTGGTTTTTCTCCCTCTGTTCCTTCCCCAACTCACATGCTCTCTCTAAAATAAATAAATAAAATCTTTAAAAAAAAACCCCAGCAAAATAAAAAAGTTATTTGTTCTTTGAAAAGTTCATTGATTGATAGATTTAGTTTTAGTTTGATCAGGCCTCTGCTTCCATCTCTGAAATTTTCTGGGCTCAACCTTTCTCTGTTTATAGCAGGTGTTAGAAGTCTCCCGGCTGAAGTTAGGCTTATCTGATTGGCTTGTCCATTTGCTCAGCAATTTTCTCCCCTGGGAGAAGGAATTCTCCTGCAAACCCAAGGACTTTCATATTCAGCCCAGAGGGGAAGGAGGGGAGTGGATAATGAAGAGGTCCTCTATAGAATTATTTTTTATCTTCTCATGCTTGAGTTTTGGCGAATGGGAGAGAGTTAATAAATATGTTCATTGATTTGTCTCCTCCCATTACACAAGCTTCTTTCTTCTGCTTATCATCTTCCCTGTGATCCTCTTGACAATCCTGGGAAGGAGATGTTATCTCACTTGCCAAATAAGCAGGAGGAGATTAGCCAATTCTTTTTCTCAGGCTCACAGGGCTCGTGAAGGCATATTCTAAAGTCTGTGTTCTTTCTTCTGTGCTCTTCAGGTTGTAAACTAAATCATAGTTGCTAATTAATTTTGTGAGGACGGTTATTCCAATTTGGAAGGTCAAAGGATTTATACATTTATTAATAAACATTCATTCCACAATTAATTACAGTGTTCCTACTATATACTAGGTATATGGTAGAGGCTGGGAGGTTAAGGTGAGGAAAACAGAAGTGCCTTCCCATCTTATGGATTCAGTGGGGGAAGCAGATGTTAAAGTCATGCAAATGAGTGTATAATTACAAACTATGAAATTGTTCTGGAGTAAGATCTAGGTCTGGGAGAAATGATCACAAAGTTTCTTCCTAGGAGGTGACTTTCGAGTTGAGATCTGAAGGATGAGAACAAGTTAAGGCAAAAGGGAGGAGAGCATTCCAGGGACAGGGAATGTGGCATGCTTAGGAAGTGAAGGGGGTCCTTCTAGTTGGAGCCCCGGATAAGACGGGGGTGAGACAAGTAGATAGATTACATCCTCCAGGGTCTTCGGGTGGTATTAAGAATTGTGCTTGATACTCTACAAGAAATTATCTTGGAAAAAACTGATCTTACATACTTTAAGGATTTGAGCAAGTTGCTGAGGTAGTATCTTAGTATTTATTGCAGTTATCTCTCTGAATATTTGTAGTATTTTCTTAAAACACTTTTTCTTGCCACAACAAAGCCTTACCTCATTTTTAGAATTATTTTATCATATTCAGCTTTCCAGTCCTGGCATGTTGTGTAAATCATTTGTAGCAGCTTTTTGTATGTCTTGAAACTAGATGTAAAACAGTGATGGGAAAGGCAACTACATTTTAGTGAATATTTATCAAATAGAGTGTTGAATTAGTTGCAAACTGCACAGAGAAGAAAAGTCCAGACATTAAACTTTGGGGAGGAAATATGGAAATAATATTTATATATAATAAATTTAATGTTGGTGACTTGGCATGCTCTTCCTATTTGTCAGGTCTTGTTGACATTGAATTTTTACCTCCCTTTTATTTTTGGTTATAATCAAGGAATAAAAGAGAAACAGAACTTTATTTAAATATGCAGTTGGCTCTTTGCTTTGACTAAGGGCAGTATAAAAGAAAAATTTTGCTCATGCCATATGGCATATTAATATCCCAAAAAGCATGCACCTGGTTACTAATCAAAGTTGAACATAGGTCCTTCAAGTTCATCTCTGTTGAAAAGATGGTTTGCTTAAAATTCTAAGCATTTGACCTACAATATAGTATTTAAGCAGGGAGTTGCTGACTCAGCCAATTTCCTAAAAGTTGCACAAATGAACACCATTACTTTAATCTTTTTACATCACTTACTGAAAATATAACTTTAAAAATTGTCAAAATAAGCTTTGAAAGTAGGAACATATGTATTATTGAGTAAGTGCTTATCAGGCAAGCATCTTCAACCTTTAAACCTTTGTAAAGGGTAATACCAATTGTCCTACATCAACAGTTTATTTCATTGGCGGGAAAGATGTGTCTTCTCTTCTGGAATGAGAACTTAGTTCTCTTGCCTTGATGTTGAATGCTGCAAAAGGGGTCAGGGCGGGTGTATATTCATGGTTGTCATTATAGGCCTGTTTCAAGCATGCTTGCTCCCAGCACTGAGTATATGATGTCCCAGTAAGTCCCTGCTCAGACATTTTCTATATCACTTTCCTCTTCTGCCTAGGACAACTGACATTTCCTTCTATACTTTCAAGATAGGAGTAGAGATAGGTTTCAAGATAGGTTAAATAAGGACTTTGCTGTGTAGTGCTCTCTGGACAAGTACACTAGTACACTGATGATCAGTTTGAAATGCTAACGCTTCTGCTTGTTTGTATTGAAAATAACTGTGATGTTCCCATTTTTTTGGAGCAAAGATCTTTCCCTCCACTGTGTCAATTTCAACTCATGCCGTCAAGACTGGGAATGATGCAAGTATCACCTTCAGTATGTAGATTTGAAAATGAGAAATACAGAGAATACACATGATCTGGGCATTCAGAACCCACTCTGTTCTGGTTATCAGAAAAAGCCTGTGAAGAAGTGACAGAAGAGCCTGACACTCCCATGCACAGTGGTGTGGACCCACAGGGGAGCTGTTGACTACCAGCATTTGCTGATTTTAGTCAAAGGTTTCCACACTTGCCAAAGCAGTACGTTTTCTGTCAAGAACTGTCATGGTGTATCCTCCAGTAATTTTGGAAAAAAAAAAAATGATTTGTTTGTTTATTTGGAAACTTTTTTTTTTTTTTTGATAAGTTACTGTGTCAAAGCCCTGGGGATTTGAGGATGAAAATGTTTGGTCTGTACCTTAAGTCTAGAGATGAAGTTGGACATAGGGAAAGAAAACATCCATCTGTCTGGATTGTTGGAGAAGTTTCATAGGGAGTTGTCTTTGAGATTGAGTTTTGAGGGGAGAAGGCGGGTGTGTGTGTGTGTGTGTGTGTGTGTTCCAGGAAACTAAGTCTATGTGTAGGAGTAATAATAATGATAAAGATATTTACAGATAAAGCAGCTAATATTTTATTGAAAACTTTGGAGTGCTTGGTTTCTTCTTTTTCTTTTCTTCAAAGTGTTTTACATGTATTGACCTGTTTATTCCTTATAGCAACCCTAAGAGACAGAAAACTGCAAATTGGAAACTGAGTCAGAGAGTGCTGTTACCTGGCTCGTAGTCAACACAGTTAATAATGGCGGAGCCAGGTTTCACATCCAGAGTCAGGAGCCACTTTCCTTTGTGTGAGTAAAATGACCTGTTCTGGAAATGGTAGAACTTGAAGGGGTTAGAAGCTCAGGTCTCTGGATAGTTGGCAAGGTTTTGGCTGGTCAGAGAGTTCCATGGGTCAGATCATGAAAAGCCTTGAAGACACGCTAAAGAATTAGAATTAATTTTGTAGAATCAGTATCTGGTTGTTATTTTTGTTTTGTTTTGTTTTTTGAAAACAAGGTCTAGAGCTTACTTTCCTCAGAACCGCTTGGGGTGGTTTTTAGAAATGCATACTCCAGGTCCCACTTCAAATCAACTACTTCAGACTTTCCCTGTTCCAGGAAGTGACCAAGCATCTTTCACCATGATATGGTCAAATAGAAAGTAGATCTATAGTTCCTATTGGCAGGTGCTGCTATTAGTTGCCCCAAATTTCTTGGTATTTAATTTGTTGAGTTGAAAATTAATGTAAAGAAGGCAGTGAATTTTGCTTTGTATGAGTGGGGTTTAATTTGCTTGTAGAATGTCCTATTGAAATGTGGGGGGAAATGAAAAAGCTGCCTGCTTGGTTGAGAGGTAGGGAATTTTTGAGCCTTCTGCTCATGGCTGGTAGGAGACTAGTGGATATAGTTGAGATTACTCATGTGAAAAAATAGAGCAGTCAGCATGGCTGGAAAGCAATGAAATAGGAAAACAGCATGAAATGTGAAATATCAAAAGTCAAGATCTTGACTCAGAAGAGCATCTTAAAAAAATAAGAGGGGACCTAGGGAGGCATGGGATTCAGGAGCCACGAAAGGAGGCTTTCATGATGTCTCTGTTTTTATTAAATGCATCTGGGAATTTGTGTAAGAAAAGGACTAGGAAAAAAAGACCAGTGCTATCGTGAAGAAGCAGAATTTTGGTGGGGTCCTAGGAGTGGAGGCCAGGCTGGAATGTGCAGGTGCAAGTGGACAGGTGGCAAAAAGGGTGTAGGTGACTCTTGGCAAAATTTTGATTTTAAGAAGGCAGGTGGAGTGATAATTTAAAAAGGTTACAAGGTAAAGGGAGAGCTTAAACATTACTAGCTCCCCCCCCATTATATTTCATACTTATTACAAAGATTAAAAAAATACAGATACAAAAAATAAAGTTTCCCTTACCCAATAAACAAGAGATAACAAATGTTGAAATTTGTCCATATTTTTCTAACCATGCTTCTATCAGTATGTATTTGTAGCAAATACATATGTATTTACATATTTCTTAGTGCAAATATGTTGTAGCTGTCTAAATTTTTGTAGGCACATTAATGTATCAGAAACACGTGTCTCTTTTAATACAATATTATTTTACACCATTACTTTTTCACAGTTGCCTGGTGTTATGTCCTATATATATATATGTGTGTATATACATGTATATACACACATACGTCATATATATATATATGTAATAGTGTATGTAATCCTATTATTGGCATTTTTGCTTTTCTGGGTCTTCTTCATTTTAATAGTGCTACCATTAATATCTCTGCAAGTGAAACTTTTCATACTTCCATAATTACACGTTTTGTTTTTTTTACTAATTTCAAATTATGGAACAAGTTCCCAAATGGAGCCTTCATTTATGGCATCTGTAAATCAACTAGATTAGTCTTAGATAAAAGAACAGACATTTCCATCTTCCTGGGTGTAAGGAGAAAAGTCTTAACTTACAGGTGGTTGGTGGGTGAAAGAAATGATAGAATGCCTAGACGGAGTAGCCATATGATGACCTGTTTTATCTTAATGCAGATAATTGAAAGAATGAATTGTTACAGGATGCTAGGAAGTTGTGAAGGGTTGAAAAGTCTACCAAGAAGAAGATGCAGAAGAGGGTATGAGGGCTTACTGAGCAAGGCTGTTAGAGCTGGCATGGGGCACCTTATGTCTATAGTGGGTTCAGATGCTTTGGATCCATTGTCCTCTCCAGCAGCATTCAAAGCCCAGATGTAGGGAGTTGAGACATGTCTTATCTACAGTTTGGTGGTTCTAGGTCTGGCAGATAGTCTGCACGGGCAAAATAGGGGTACACAATGAAGGAGTTGAAGATGGTGTGGGGAGAGTGGTGAAGGCTCTACAGTCACATAAAGAAGGAAATGAAGCTGGAAGGGACTATGAAGAACAAAGAGTGAAAAAAAAAAAGCATGGGGATTGGTGGGTGTCAGGGAGTAGGAATAAAGGAGTGAGGGCTGAAAAGTTATAAAACTGTGGCTAAAAAGTGGGACACTGGGTTGAGATTTTAGAAGGAGAACAATTACGCTTCAAGCCAAGGTCCAAGGGTAGCCTTGGATTTCGTGAGCTAAAATTAAGGGAAGATGAGGTCATGGAACCATATGCAGCTTAACGTTGTCCATATGGATGTGGGTGATGTGAGGATTTTTAAGTGAAGAGAAAGAGAGTGCCCTAGAAATTCCTAATCCTGGATACATGACAGAACAATTGGTAGCGAATAATGGTAAATGAGCTCGTTGACTTGGATATTTAGAAAATGTTTATGCAAGATAAAAATGATAATGAGTGTGATAGTGAATATTTTGGGAAGTAAATGGCATCAAAATAGCAAATGGGAGCTGCTAGCATGCCAAGTCACCTTCTGGCTTGAGATACAAGAGTTGGTTGTGGAAATGGATAGCTGGACAGTGTCTTTTTCACCCTGTAACACTGAGCACTGGCGAAGAGGTGCCGGAGGGAATTGTCTTCTGGTAAGTTCCCAGGGGGTCTGGGAATGGGCTAGGGAACACATATCCTCAGGTCTAAGCTGTTGTCTTGCAAGCAAATGCGAACGTACAGCGTTGAGGCCTGTAGCCATAAGCGTATAGCTCTGGTGGAGAACTGTGGGCCAGGAGCTGCCCTGTTTGGTTAGTTTCTGCATTTTGCTTTTTCTTATGTAAATTTTACAAGTGATCTAACTGGGAAAGAAAAGCTCTGTAAGGATAGGTTTATCAGAGAAATTGTTCTAGAGAGTATATATAGTAAGAGACAGAATGAAATACTGGGTTTTGCTTGCTGGGTGTAGATGAAAAAGTACGAGCTCAGAATCCAGGACTCTTGAGTTTGAGGGGGCAGAAACATTTTGGGACCCACTTGTAAAATACAGCTACTGAATCCGGTACCGCCGAGAGGTGTAAATCTAAAACAATTTCCTCTTCAGATCCGAGTTCCCTCCCCTATTATGTTAAAACTGCTATTTCCCTGAGCTCCCAACTATTCCTAAAAAAATTTTGGGGGGTGCCTGGATGGCCCAGTCATTAAGCTTCTGCCTTTGGGTCAGGTCATGATCCTGGGGTCTGACATTGGGCTCCCTGCTCAACGGGAAGCCTGTTTCTCTCTCTCCCCCTCCCCCTGCTTGTGTTCCCTCTCTCACGGTCTCTGTCATATAAATAAATAAGATCTTTTAAAGTTTCTTTAAAAAAATTGGTTTTTCTTTGATTTGTGAACTTGGGAACTAGCTCTAAACTCCATTTATTCATACTTTGCAGGCATTTTGGAAGAAATAGGATGATAATGGGGTGAGCAGTGAGCGGTGAGGTTAGGTATAAGAATGAACTTATGAATGCTTTTAATTACACAAGAAAACAAGTGTAGAAACAAAATACAGGATTCGGTAGATAACTGAACATCTGAGGACACACACACCCCCCCGCCCCCGCCCCCAAACTCCTTCAGAAGCTCTTGACAATAGAGCTAGAGGTCTTTGGTAGGGACAGTTGCTTTCAGAGGAATAACAAGTGGAAGCAGCTATTTTATTTAAGAAATGACTGAAGTTATAGAAATAGTTTAGAGATTCCAGTCTTAAATGTGATATTAAGATATTAAATCTGATATTAAGAACCCAGCGTGGGGGAAAAAGGGTCGCCTGGGTGGCTCAGTCGGTTAAGCGGTTGCCTCTGGCTCAGGTCGTGATCCCAGGGTCCTGGGATTGAGTCCGGCATCACACTCCTTTCTCGGCAGGGAGTCAGCTTTCTCCTCTGCTTGCTGCTCCCCCTGCTTGTTCTCTCTCTCTCTCTGACCAATAAATAAGTAAAATCTCAAAAAACCAAACCAAACCCCAGCACTGTGCAGTACATGCAGTATATACCGAACACGGAGGGACCGACTAACTTCCTCTACAAAGCACTTCAGTATAATTGTGGTTTAGAAGCATCCTCTAAAATTTTGCAGGTATCTTTTTTTCCTGAATCAGAATTCAGAGCTTGCTCCAGCTTTCTCTTCCTTCTCTCACTCACTTTCTTTCCTGTTCACTTCCTCAAGATAATTTCACCTGCTTTAGTATTTAATACGTATTGTCCATGCTACCCTTACTCCTGTATCTGTTCAGCTTGGTTCTTTGCTTGCTGCCCTCCCCCTGCTACCTGTTAGGTCCTTTAGCTTAATCATCCATGTCTGCTTGTACTACTAGATTGTTCCCCTAAGAACTCTGTAAGCCCCAGAGTGAAACTGATTTGGATTTTACAGCCCTGGTGATTTTCCTTCTGGTGTACTACCAAGAAAATTCTATATAGCACAGGAGCTGATGAGTCATTTTGTAGGGCTTTTGCTTTCTATTTTGTGTTTGAAAAATTAGGTATGATCCCGAACCTGGAAATGTTTCTTAAAATCAGGAGGATAATAGAACCGTAATGTAAAATCATCAGTGTTAGTTTTGGTCTCTGATAAATGTAATATATTGTGATTTTTGAGTAACTTGAGTTCCCCAATAAGCATTCATTCATGTGAAATTTCATTTTTGTACATTTTCATTGCTTGTACTGGAAGCTGACTAGAATTACTTGGCACCTGCTGCTCTGTGTCTGGCGTTGTTCTGGGGACCTTACACCTGTTAAACCATTAAATCATCACAGCAGGCTTGTATTGTAGGTCTGGATTCTCCCATTTTACTGAAAAGAAATCGAAGCCGAGTGTATTGAAGTAACTTTTCATAATGCCTCTCAGCTAGTAAGGCTCAAAGCTGGAATCTGATCTCTGTTTGTGTGGCCCCGATTACAACAGGCTCCCCAGTTGGAGATAAACATGGGAACGTATTAAGGCTTCCTTTTGGATTTGGACAGTCATATGGATGAGAAATGAAGCCAACTCCTATTGGTTGAGATGGTAGGCTGTTGGGAATTAATTCAGCTTAGTATTGAGTGCAATCTCTGGCAAGATTCCAGGCTTCTGTCACATAGTTCTGCTGGATGAAGGGTTGCCTTGATCATCAATAATTTCATTTCTACATAGTATAGTTCCGTTGTCTAAGGGGTTGACTTGTGGGAAAATAAATTCATTGAGGTCATAGTGTGTGTCTCCCCCAGTTTATCTGAAGCATCACTGGCATGGTTATTTTATCTTCTAATTCCTGGCATTTGATTCAGGGCCATGATTTCCAAAACTGGTCCCTTGGCTGGCCTCCACCATCTGCCATTTGTTGCCACCTTCTCCTCCCTGTTACATAGCCCCCACACTGATAGTGGCTTCTGAATCCAATCTCCTGCTTCTTCAGTCAATCCTAAATATTGCCAATCCTAGCGATTTTTTCACAATACTAACTTTGCGTCCAAATGCTATTGTGCTTCATGTCATACTCTATGATTCCCTTTATATAATGTTCTTGAAATGACAAAATTGATTTGTGTGTGCCTGGGGTTAAAGATGTTGGGATGAAGGTAGACAGGTTTGACTCTAACGAGGATAGCATGAGGAAAATCCTTGAACATTCAAATAGTTCCGTATTTTGATGTATGATAGTGAGTACATGATGCAAACGTGATAAAATAACATAGAACTATACGCAAACTTGATCTAATGTCGATTTCCTGCTTTTGTTATTATACTGTTGGTATATAACATGTAATTAATGGGGAAACCTGGATAAAGACTACATGAGACCTCTCTATCTGTGCAATTTCATGTGAACCTTTAACTATGTGAAAATAAAAAGTGAAAAAAAATACTATTGTGCTTTAAAATGTTTAAGTTCCTATGTCTGTCATATTGGTTATATTTTATATTCTTTGCTTCCTCTTACATTAATCATACAAAATCATCTCCTGATTTTTTTTCCTATCTAAATCTGAGTTAAACATTGACACAATATTTGTCTTTTATCAGGCTACCAAGAAATGCTTTTTGAGTTAATTATGCAATGAAATATACTTGATGAAAAGAACAGTATATCAGTACTTGGTCTCATTACTAACCATCTTGTTTTCCTATTCACTTCCTTATTCATTCTTGCCGTTGTGTAATTTCTTTCCAAGGACTAAGCAGCATGCCAGGGGTTTGATCTGAGGAGTCTGGAAGACTTGGGGTTGCCTGAAGGGGTTGCACAGCCTGTGGCCACAGTCACATAGCCCTAAGTCCACTCACAAATTCTAAAATTAGTCCTAAATTCTAAAAATAAGTCCTCCTTGAGGCCTTAAGACTTAGTGTTATAAGAGCCAGATGAGCCAGGAAACCAGGATATGAAATATGGTGACCATCCACTCATATTTACTAAGACTAGTTTTATAGTGCAGCGTATGATCTTTCTTGATGAATGTTCTATTCATGCGTACCTGAAAAGAAAAAGATACTCTGCAGTTATAGTTTTTTTTTTTTTTTTAATGAAAATCTGTTTCAGATCTTCCATGTCCTTAATCATTTTTGGGGGGGTTGTCTTGTTGTATTAATTACTCAAACTATGATTATGGAGTTGTCCCTTTCTCCCTTTATCGGTCAGGTTTTGCCTCATGTATTTTGAAACTCTGTTGTTAGGTGCATACACATTTTTTATTGTTGTGCCTTCATCCTAACAAATTCACCCTTTTATCATTATGATCTCTTTTTATCTTTATCTTGAAGTTTTTGTTATTAATTTAAACACTTGAGTCTTATGCTTACCCTTTGCATGGTATAAATTTCCCTCCTTTACTTCCAATTATATTTAATGCGGATCTCTGAAAGATAGCCTAGAATTGGATATTGCTTTTTTTTTTTTTTTTAATCCATTCTGGCCATCTTTGCCTTTTTATTCACTGTAATTCATCCATTAGCATTAAAAGCAATCCTTGTTACAGTTAGGGTCAGGCACCATTTACTGTTTGTTTTTTATTTGTTCCTTCTGTGTTTTGTTCCTCTGTTCTTGCCTTCCTCTGGATTAAACATTCCAAAATGATTTTAGAATTCTACTTTCATCTAGTTATTGTTTTTTAAGGTTTTTTTGTGCTTGTTCTAGGGATTACAGTGTATCCTTAATTTTTCTTAGGGTTATTGTTTAGGGTTAGTATTACAATGTTTTATTTAAGATGTAAGAATCTGGAAACTGTGTATGACCATTTAACCCCTTCCTGACATTATGCTATAATTGTCATGTGTATTACATTTACATGTTTTATAAATCCCACAGTGAAGTGTTAGAATCTTTAAACAGTCATATATTTTTAAAACATTAAAAATTACAACTTCTGGTGCTCTCCATTCCTTTTGGACCTTTGATTTTCTGATATCATTCACCTGGAGAACTTTGGGATTTTTTTCTACTTTAGGTTTGCTAGGACAAATACCCACAATTTTCTTTTATGTATAATTTTTTAAAATTTATCTTCATTTTTAAAGATCTATGGCCCGGATATAGAATTCTGGGTTCATAGCTGTCAGCCCTACCTTCCCTCCCCTAGCTCTTCGTCATTATACTGTCCTCTGTCCTCTGTTTCTTATGAAAACATTGATTCTTACTGTTTTACTGTACATAATGTGTCAAGTTTTCCTCCTCTTTTTTTTTTTTTTTTTAAAGATTTTATTTATTTATTTATTTGAGAGAGAGGCAGTGAGAGAGAGCATGAGCGAGGAGAAGGTCAGAGGGAGAAGCAGACTCCCCGCAGAGCTGGGAGCCTGATGCGGGACTCGATCCCGGGTCTCCGGGATCATGACCTGAGCCGAAGGCAGTCGTCCAACCAACTGAGCCACCCAGGCGTCCCAGTTTTTCTCCTCTTTTAAAAATGTTTCCTTATATTTGATTTTCAGCGGTTTGACTCTGTGTTGCTGGATGCAGCTTTCTTTGCACTTGCTCTGTTCAGGGTTTTCTGGGCTTCTTTAGTTTGTACATTGGTCTTTCACCCAAATTGGGAGATTTTCAGCTCTTTTTATCCCCTGTATTTTTCTCTCTCTATTCACCTCATGAAACTTTAGTAATACAAAGTGTTTGCTCTTTTACTACTGTTCCACAAGACCCTGATCATTTGTTTCTTCTTTGGATTGGATTTTCCTTAAGCATATTTATATTAACTGTTTTAACATCACTGTGGGCTAATTCCAGCGCTTGGGTCAAATTTCCACTTGACTATAGGTTAGATTTTCCTGCTTGTTCATATGTCAAGTAATGTGGGTTGTATTGAATTTACTTTGTGAATGATACTTTGCATTGACTCTACGTTCCTTCAAAGAGAATTGAATTTTTTTTTTTTTTTGTCTTAACAGCCGGTTAATTTGGCTGAACTTAAACTAAATTTTGACTTTTCTCTGGCAGGCAGCAGTTCCCCTGATCCATTCGGAAAGCTCATATTGAATAAGTGCTGAGTGTCATACACCATGATAGGTGACTGTGTTAAAAATAAAAATAGACATGGACCCTTACCTCAAGAGACTTACAGTCTAGCTGATCGAGATAGGAAAGTGAACAGATAAGCATGGTAACTTTTAATACATCACAGAGATAATATCTGGAAGCAGTCAGGTTCCTGAGAAAGGAGTTGTGAAATTGTTAAAATGTAATTTAAAAACTATTTTTAAAGCAACCCAATCCTTCTGAGAACAGGAGATCATTTATTTATTACATATCATGATGTGGCTGATGAATAACTGTTAGTTCCACTGGCATCCTGTTGTTAATTCTTTGAAGGAAAAGACAGAGGACATGTTTCAAAAGCACAGCATATTGTAGGGAAGCAGTATTAAAAATAAATGCTTGAATTCTGAACTGCCATACCAAATAGGAGGAATACTTTATGTTTGGTCAAAAAAAAAAAAGATTTGATAAAACCTGAGCAAATGACACATATGGTCATATGGTCATAGCTTAGGGAATATTAGATATTGCTGAGATTAAAAAGACCTATCTATACTAAAGGTACCAATGTTAGGAGAAAGATATTTCAAAAACCATTTATACCCATGGAAAATATATCCTAAAATCCTGTAAGTTTCCTGTGTCAAATACCAAGGAGGTTTTTTGGTTTATACTTATATCTGTACTATATCTGTAAAAATGAATGGGTAATGTGAGGTTGGTTTTTATTTTGTAAAAACATTTAACTTAGTGGTAATCTGAGCCTTTCTTTTCTCTTTTTTCCCCCTGTTTTAACAGTGTATCCTATTCAGTACATGTGTCTGAAGATTACCCAGGTACGCTTTTCTTCTTTCTATTTTTTATTACAAATACTCGTGTCACGATTTCTTTGAATGTTTCTTGCTTCTGGAGATGGGGAATGTATATAAATATATCTAAGAGTGAAACGTTCGCAGGAAAAGACTTGCAGATCTAGAAGAATTCTGTTGGATGCATGTCTTATCCTGCGATGCAGTCCAAAATCAAAATAGTTTCCTGATGAAAAGTCATGTACTTGAGCCCATGTGATAGCTTCAGCCTGTGTTTGTTTATGTCATTATAAGTAAAACAAAGAGTCCTGAACTGGTTTAGTTGTTGGATTTGGAACATGATTTGGCTTTTCGTAATGTAAACAGAATAGGTAAGAAGAACAGCTAAACTAATAGCTAAAAATAACAATAGCTAAGAATAAGCCTGTCTTCATTTTTCTAAGTATATAAATGATTAAACAATTCTCATAATAATCCTATGAGATTTTTACCATAATATCACCATTTTCCTCCTGAATGGTGACACACCTAGTAAGAGGAAGAGCTGAGACTTGAACCCAGTAGTCCAGAACCTACGGACTATACCACTGTACTAGACTGGGGATCTGGTACATGCACGGCTATTCTCACTGTGCGTCTGTCTCCTGAAATGGATTAGAAGGCCTACAGATACTTGTTCCTAGAAGACAGAATGTAAGAACACTGCAGATCCCTTTTTCTGTAAATCAGACAAGTGTTTTTCTTCTAGGCCTTGGTCAGTCCTATCTTCTAGACGCATGTCATCTCATAGAGCCCAGGCTGCGGATGCCATCATTTCAGTCACAACAATGTGAAGATATAAACAAGATGTTCCTCTTTAGTATTTTCCTCGCAAGTGATATCTATAATTATATTTTGAATAAGAGCATAAGGATTGCAGACATCGTGCAGAAGAAATACACCTTGATTAGTGTCCCTCAGAGAAAAGAGTATAATGCAGGAATCTATTGTTTATTGTATTTTGTGGCAAAGAACAGCAACTCTCTCTCCAACATTCTGACTTAATAAAATCAGATGGTCACCAAACTACACGGTTGTGATCTGCCAGTATCATAAATTAGAATCAATTCTTACTCAAATCTAGCCATTTTATTCACATACTATGCATGATTTGGATCATATTTTTCCGTGTAAAATTACTAGATTGCTATAAGTAACTTTGATTATATGTACTTGGAGTATTTTTTTAAAATAATTAGTCCATAAGGTAGTATGAAGATCTCCCTTCTTTAACATTTAGGCTAGTATTTTTTGTGGCAGTTTGCATCATGCATTTAATCATGCATTTTTTAATAATACCAAATGTTACATTTAAAAATAATTTTGTAGGGGCGCCTGGGTGGCTCAGTTGGTTAGGTGTCTGCCTTTGGCTCAGGTTATGATCCTGGGGCCCCATGGGAGGCTCTCTGCTCAGGGGGGAGTCCATTTCTCCTCCTCCCTCTACCCCTCCCCCTGCTCATGCTCTCTTTCTCTTCTCACTCTCAGTCTCTCAAATAAATAAATAAATCTTTTTTAAAAAAGTACTATGGTTAAGATTAACAAAAATAAATAAAAATAATTTTGTAAATCATAAACTCCCTTACAGTTATTTTGCTATGATCACCACATGTGTTAAGCATAGTATTCTTTAAGACTATTGTATAGTTTTACAAGGGTGGGGGTTATTCATTATTAAAGAGATGCTTATTTTTTGCTAGTACTATATAAAGTGCTCTAGGCAGATTTCATTGGAAGTAGCAAGACAAAATAAAATATTTATGAAGAAAAAATTTTTGTAGTTGATTTTGCAATCAACTCTCTCCCTTGTGATGTTTTTGATGCTGAGTATTTGCCAATTAAGTATGTTAGGAAAATAAAAGTTAACCTCACTATCATACATAATTATAATTATTGTACTTCTCATCTGAGGCAGCTCCTAGAGATGTCAATCATGAGAGAACTTTAGTTAGGGTGATAGAAATAATGCCACAAATCAAAACCCATCTTGATACAGTGAATCATTCTGTAACACAAGAAATAGGGCAGAAGATGCCTTTGGTAAACCAAGCGAACAAAATGTTTAGCTCCCTCTTGTGGCCAAGAGGTATCACGGACTTTTTCTCGCCTTGGCGTAAGGGAGCCCCTCTAAAAATGCAATATACAAACATTGAAACTTGCTAAAAATTGGTTATTATTTGTGTTTTTTTTTTCCTTTTAAACAAATTCCCATCCTGGAGAAAGTCTGTAGTAAATCTGCAATATAATTTCATTTCTAAAAATAAAAGGAGTGTAGATAAAACAAAGTATGGGTGAGAGAGATTTGTACATTTGGGGGTTGGATTTTGAATTGATTGATGTGACCAACCAGTACACTGTGTACTGAGTACTTCCATATACATAATTGAATTGACTTTAAATGCCAGTTTGTGTATAAGCAGAACAGAGGCTATAATGACATTTTGTATTTGAAGAAATATGCCAAGAGAGGTTAAACAGTATTTCCCAAGGACATGTAGTTGTGTGTTAAAGACCAATTCTGTGTATTTTTATGGAGCTTTCTTCAAAGTGAATATTACCATGATAATATTTCCTCATGATTAAATTTTAATTTACATTTATTTGTACCAACAGTTCAGTTAATACACTTGATTTCTCAGGTAGATAATATTGTATAAAAATTACCTGTTTGCTCTCCCTTTCCAATAATCATCCTTGTGTTTCTTTGTCCCATTACCCTGCTAGAACTTCCAGAATATTTTTAATAATTGATATGAAAGTTGGCAGCTTTGTCCTCTTTTTTCAAAATTAGTGGTCATACTTCCATCTACTTTCAGAAAACTCCTTTTCTCATTTACCAAGCTTTTTTTTTTTGAATGACTATTAAGTCTTTATCAAATTCTTGTTTAACATCTGTTGAGTTATCATACATGATTTCTCCTTTGAACAACAAGGTGACGAGTTATATTATTAGTATATATCTTAATGTTGATCTCTAAGAATTAGATGCATTTTGTCATACACTTTGTCATTAAGGACTTGACGTTTTACCTGTTCTTTGTCATTTGACAGAATATGCAAGCCAATCTCTCTGAGCCTGGTATTTTTTTTTTTTTTAGGGAACATTCTGGGATTAATAATTATTTTTCAGCCATGATTATTATCTGTTCTGATTTTCTGTTTCTTAGTCATTTCTAAGCATGTGTTCTTCTTCTTCTTCTTCTTTTTTTTTTTTAAAGATTTTATTTATTTATTTGACAGAGAGAGATCACAGTAGACAGAGAGGCAGGCAGAGAGAGAGAGGGAAGCAGGCTCCCTGCTGAGCAGAGGGCCCAATGTGGGGCTTGATCCCAGGACCCTGAGATCATGATCTGAGCCGAAGGCAGCAGCTTAACCCACTGAGCCACCCAGGCGCCCACATGTGTTCTTTTTGAAAGCTCACTATGTTGGTGAAATGTGCAACTTTTTCAGCAAGAAGTTTGCTTATAGTATTCTGTATATATCGGTATATCCATCTGAAAATCTTGTACATCTCTATAGCTATTTCTCCTTTCTGTTGTTTTACATTTGTTCTTGCCTTTTCTCCCTTCGATTTTTCTTCTCCAGAGTTTTACCTACTGTAAAATCCTTTCAAACAAATAGCATTTTACTTCATTTTTAATTTCTGAATGCAGTAATCTTGATAGTACTTTTGTTAATTCCTTCTGCTATTGTTCCGCAGCCTTTTTTTTTTTTTTCTCCCTTCCTCCTTTTCCTGGATTATATGGTTGACTGATTAGTTCATCATCCAAGTTTGAAAATTTGGAACTTTCTTTGTCCTGTGGAAATGTATGAGCATAATTCTTCAAATTCAGGATTATGTCACTCTGTTTCTCTCCTTAAGAACGAATTTATCATTTTATAATTTTAATCATTAACTAACCTTGTCATCTTTTGAAATCAGTCACAGTTTTGTTTTTTGTGAAAAAAGAGGGTCTTTGTTGAGTGTTAAGTATACCTTAAATAACATGGATATAAATGCAATGCTAAGTGATATGTTGGTTCTTTAAAATAAAGTGAAGAAATAGTCCTTCTGGTTTACTTGTATTTCCTTAAGTCATTTATACTGCAGACAGATTTTTGCTTTTTGAAAGTAAGTATATTACAAGTCACAGATAATTGGCTCTCCTGTAATAGAACAGCAGAGTTTTTTCTCATCAATTCCCACCTTTAATTAGGAGGCTCGCCTTACTGGTGGGTGTGACTTCTCTCATCCCTTTTATATGCTTTACAACATCCTGAAGCTGTTGAGTGACAATTTTTTGACATTAAAAAAGCATAGCAAAGCATTGATGTTTGGATTCAGATGGTTTCACTACTTACTAGTCATGTGTCATTTTAATTACTTAAATACTTTGGGCCAATGGCTTAATTTCTCTGAGCCTTGGTTTTCCCATCTTTAAAACAGGGATGATAAATGAGTGGCTTGAAGGTTGACATGAAGCACATGAATAGTATACATACCATTCAGGGGAGACATCCAGATTTTATTATAAAACCAATATAATTATAATTATATAAATTACGTAGTAATGAATACTAGAATGACTTGGCTTAAATTATGTTGCATTTGAAGTGGAGTGAAAACAATAGTTCAGGAGATGCTTTTTCATAGCTTTCTACCCATTTCTCACCGGTTGTCCATGAGCATTCCACTGATGCTTACATAGTCTGGTAGGGCAGGGAAGAGAAAATAGTCATACTGTTAACAGCCTATAATAAAGATCTTGAGGGCCTCTGCAAAACTTATACATTAAAGAACCTAACTGTCCCCAGAAGTTTAAAAAAAAAAAAATTGGCAGTTCTGGAGTTAAGTGGGAGAATTCCAGAGAAGGAATTTGAGTTTGAAAACATTCTATTCTGTCACTGACTCATTCTGTTACCGTAAGTGCATTCTTTATTCTTTTTATGTCCTCCTTTCTCATGTCTAAACAAAGATGATGTTATTATTACAGATGTCAAAATAGTTTGAGGAAGGTTTAGAAATGAGTATTTAAACAACAACAAAAAAAGAGAAAACATAGAATTCATTCATACGGCTGGGACGATCCTTAGAACACATCAGCAAACCTTCATTTTTAGAACTAAGCCAACTGGGGCTTAGTTAGAAAGGACTGATAGCTAGTTGGTAGCTGGGTCTAGACTTTATGTGCTTTGTCTACTTTCCTGTATTTCTGTTCTTCTCTTGGGTATATACCCCTTTGATCTGGCCTATTATGTTGTAATGATGATTTAATAGATATTGTCTTGAAACCTGTAAACATTTTGGCTTGGGTGAATTAAGCCGGAAATAGGAGTTGGAAGAGTTCTAATGCCTAAATACTGATCAAAATACAAATTGGGAGAAAATCTTTTAGAAAATGATACGTTTGACTGCATAATCCTGTCTTTGAGCATTATGCAACATGTATTCACCAAATTATATTCTCTTGAATCAAAGCTGACTGCCTTCCAGTATCAACACTATGTAAACCATTTCTTTAAACTGAGTTATTCACTTCCCCATTTTCTTAAACAGAAAGCCCTAATTTACTTGCGTCTTGAAGCTGTAGTAAAATCCTCCTTGTTCCATGACCTTGAGATACTGTGTGATACTGTGTCCATTTTATGGATTTTTCTGGATCTCCCCTTCTAGTTGGTGGTCAGCTATTAATTCTGTTGCTTTAATCCACACTTTTAATACCCTTTTTCTCCATAAATTTGCTTCACGGAATCCACTGTGCACAGGGAGAATCTAATTCAGTTGATTCTGTAGCAGATAACTTGGAATCAGTGAGACTCTCAATGAGGGTTTAAGAAATTTAAATACTGGCTTTGATAGAGGGGTTTTTATCCCTACCTCAGAGTATGAGGTTACTGAAAGAAGAGACTCCAGATCAACCGTTGAAGTCTCAATCAATACGACAACAATTAAAATAAGTTTAATTAAGTTTAATTTAAAATAAATTAAAATAAATTAAATAATTAAAATAAATAAATTAAAATCAATTAATTAACTAATTAAGTTTGATTAAAATAAGTTTATCTTAAATCCATTTCTTAATCTGTGGTCCCGCTTGATTAACACAAACATCTCACACCCACCTTGATGCCATTTGAAAAGAAAACAAGGCAAAATTTGCAATTATAACAAAGTAATGGGGCAAACCTGTTGTGTTTCAAATCTAATCCACATTCATGTCCTCTTATCTTCCAGAATAACTATGAAAGCCTTGTGTCTGTTGAACATCTTTTGTTGCTTCGCTGTGACTACATATGGCTCTCACTGACTCACTACCCTAGGTCTAAAAACAGTGCAGATGTTTCTTTGGAAATAAAGTAATGACTTTGATATCTATCAATTAAAGATGATGTTCTGACTGTGCTGACACAATATTATGAAAACTTGGCTCAAGATCTTTTGTCGTGTACTCAGTTGTCAGGATACTCATTTCCTTTTGCAGAAACTGATACAGGTTTCTCTTGTTTGTTGGGAATATCTTAGGCTTTTTATTTTTATATTCTATATGTTTTATACAACACGATGAGAGCATTATAGGACCACTATTAATGACTTGGTGTTTGTTAAAACAGCTCTCTCCCAGATGCCCTGTACTTCTCATGGAACCAACTAGAATAAGTGGCTGTGTGTTATATTATATTACCATATGTGTAAAGTCGATATTTATTAGGGAAAAATCCTAAATGTGTAAAATAAATAATGAATAAAAATTAAGTTAGCTGTGGAATAATTTAATGTCCTATGAATGCAACTTGTTTAGTATTATTTAGTGAAAATTAATTCATGGAGGAAGAGTTGTGAGACATCATACCAATTTAAAAATGTATATTAGAGTAATATGGAGGTATGGTTTTCAACACAAACTTAAGTTCAAATTCTTTAGTGACATGATATTGAATTTGTTGCACCAAATGTGCTTGTTTAGCTCTCTCCTTCCAAACACTAACCTGCTTCCTGGTACTGATACTGGGAAGGACTTTGTTCAGTGAGTTAGGGCAACCTCGAGCATCCAAAGGATGTTGCCCCATGGAATATGAGAGATACATTTGGGTTATATTCTCTGTCCAAAGTCTCTATTTCTCTAGGAGATGCAAGCATCTTTAAAGAGGCCGTTTAAAATTAAATCACACATATATCTGAAATACACTGAATTTTTTTCTGAGATTAATCAGAGCAGTAGTATGTGCTTCATGAGTGGTAAAAGTGATGTGGATCTAACCTCATTTTTTAAAATAAAGGGTGTCTTTTTTCAAGTTACTATACCTTTAATTGTCCACATTTCTTTGCAGATAATACATACGTATCAAGTTCAGAAAATGATGAAGATGTATTAGTTACCACAGAGCCAATTCCAATAATTTTTCATCGAATAGCAACAGGTAATAGGAATACACTATTTTTTTAAAATTCTGGGTTAATATTTTCTCGAATATAGGTAGCTTTATCTTTTTGTTTCTTTTAGCCCGTGTAACAGATACTTGTCTTTAGAATCTATAAACCTGGTTCCCATTATAAGTTTTCTATTTAACTTGTGTTAGTTTGTTTTAAAAAGTTTTTTAAGCACATAAATTTACGGTACTTTGGAAAAGTGCTGTTTAAATGCATTATGTTGATATTTGCTCCAAAATATTCCATGCATAATTACAGTGCAAGGCAAACTGCATATTTAAAAAGCTTGCTCAGGACAATGTAGATCCCACGAAATACATAATGAGAGCTGAAGGAGTCTATGTAGTGACACTTTGGTTTGACCATATTTTTATGGGCAATGAAAAATGAGAATAGCCTGTATATCATGTAACTTCCTGACATAATATAATTTCAAAACATTCTTTAATTTTCTTGTGAAGAGAGAATCACCTGAGGGGTGTTTTTATACTGAAACTTATGAACGTTTGGTAACTAGTAAACTGAAAACTGAAATGATGTTTTATAACTTACAGAATTAAGGAAGACAAATGACACTAACTGTTGCTTATCCATAAAATCCAAATTACAGAAGGAGAATGGAGAGGTATGGATATTGCATTTGATGTTTTATATTTATTAAGAAAATGTAGTCATATTTTAAATTTACCTTGTATTTATAGTTAATATTTAATATCATCACTGTTTTTGAGGTTAAGATCTCATCTAGTGGATGAAACACAAGCTCGTGGCTGAGAGACTTAGTGTGTGGGGAGGGGGAGGGTAGTGCCCTAGAATTAACTCAGAGAAGGATGCTCCCTTTAAAATAATAGGATGTCTGGTTTAAATCTAGATCAAATACATACGAAACTTTACTTATTCTTTGTATGTTCCTCAAATACTTAAGTGACCTAGTTACATAACTAACTTACAGTTTTAACAACTATATGTGGCTATCCATTGTTTCGATGGCACCCTTACAATTTCATTTGTAAAGGGCGATCTCTTTAGCTAAGGTAGCAAAGAACATGGGTATGTAGAGTCATTATTATGGACTAGTGTTAAAACAACAACAAACTCATACCCCCTTCCGTACCTTTAAAATGTTTGCTTGAATCAGTCGATAAATACTAGGACATTAAACAAACAAAATGAGTGTAACAGGACCAACAATTCTTTGCTCTTAACACTCTGCACCCAGTGCAACCCTCCCTTTCCCTTAGAGTTATTTCACTCCCTCTACTCTTTTTATCCTCAATGAGAACCCCAGATTTGGCAGTACTTCTGCTAAAACCCAAAACCCAAATTCCCTTCTGTAGGTTTTTCTTTTTCCTTAAGAAGTTGAAATTTGTTCTAGAAATTTGGGAATGATTCCAAAACGTTGAATTAATAGATTCCTGTGTCTAGTGGAATTTGCCTTTCTCCTAATTATTCTAACAGAGCCAGGGATAGGAATATCATCATTAGTTGCTTTAGATGAGTTTTCATTGTTTGCACTTTAGACACATCACAGCTGTGGTTCAGTTAATTGGAAACTCAAACTTCAAGTTCAAGCATATTTAATTAAATATCCTTTTGACATCTGAAATCTAAAGCAAATAACTTCTATATGCGGAAATTCTCTTCATAATGTAATTCATATTTATTTTCGTCATTTGATTTTTTCATTATTGGAGTTAGAGTGCCTTTTATTTCATACCATTGTGTAGAGTTGGCAGTGGAAATGAGGACAGTCAAGGATAAATAATGCTGAGGAACTTTTTAATAAAAAAGTTGAATCCGTATGAACTTGTCAGAAGTTCTAGCAGAACAACGCCAAAGTTGTAGTTGATTATACATGGTTTTTTTTATATACATATCAAATGCTAAATTGTACAACACACAATCAATGAAATAGAACTTTTAAAAAAGATGTACCTAGAGCCTGATGCACTGACAAAACTGTCTCTTCTACTACCTTTTGTTTTTGGTTTGTATTGTACCAAGAATGTTTTTTATATAAAATCCAGGTGATAAGCACAAGACTTCTCTTTTAAGGCCATTTGCGACTTTCTTTTTCAAAAGAAGGCAAGCTGGTTGGACCACTGAAACTTTCTTCTTCTCTTATTTTAAGGAGTCAAGACAAAATAGCACAGTGGAAGAGGATTCTGAAGGTGATAATGATTCTGAAGAATTTTATTATGGAGGACAGGTGGGTACATCCGACCTCCCAGCTCTCCGCTCTCAGAGTCATCAGTAGCCATTTGTGTCTTGGAGGAGTCCCGTGCTTGTGATCTGAGAGACCTCCGTGTTCGTTCTGTAACGGACGTGGAAACCTGCATCGTTTCTGTTTCTTATTTGTACGTATATTCAGAAATTAAGGTTACTTTGGAGATTCTTTGACTGTCATCGCTCACTTACACTGAATTTATCTTACTTGGTTGCAGAGATTTTGCAGATGGCATTGTATTATGTGTTTGACTTTTACATTTCTTAGGCATGTTGGGCTCCATCAGTGTTTCGAAATGACGACGCTTCCAAAGAAAGCATGGATGGTTAGTTTTAAGTAGAATGTGATAAGCCTTTATAAAAATTGGTGGTCCCTAATTACTGAGGATCCTCAATATTTATATTCATTTTCTTTTCCTCTTTCACTGATGTAAAGTGTTTGTTGGAAAATGGTGATGAAGAAATAATCATAATTTATGTATATGAAAATGGCATAGCCACATATGCATATTTATAAAAGAATTCACTATTTTTCCAGGATAGTGTTGAAATTTCAAACTGTGCTATTGATTTTAGGATATGGCTGTATAAGGCATCTTGTTCTGGTTCTGTAAACTTCTTAAACATGTTTTGAAACTTGCGTAATGGGAAGGTGGTAGATTAAAGTGGTGCTTTTTTGGGTGTCTGTTGTTAGAGAACGTGTGCATACGCTTGCACACAAGGTGGGGGGAGCAGAGAGAGAGAGAATCTTAAGCAGACTCTACACACAGCATGGGACCCCACACGGGGCTTGATCTCATGACCCGAGCCGAAATCAACAGTTGGGTGCTTAACTGACTGAGTGACCCAGGAGCCCCTAAAGTAATACTTTATTGAAAGCCAAAATTGTAATTGTATAAAAGTATGTAAGTCAATTTACTTTTTTGGAGTCAAAAATCAGTAATTAATCAAGCATAAACAAGAGAGTAGAGATATGGACATATAAATAAAAGTAGGCTGCGTCTCTCCAAGAGTGCCTTTCTAGCCGTGGGTTACTTTTCCTAACTATTCTCTAACCAGTGTTGCACTTTAAACTTTAATCATGCAAAAAAATTCTTCCAGTTTTGGTTTTTGTTTACACAGCTAATATTTGCAAAGGGGAAGTAATTTTTTTTTTCCAGGACAGATACTCAGTTTAGAAGTTTTCAGGTTATCTGCCAGCCCCTTACTTAAGTCTCTTTAACATTTGCCTTTTTCTCACATCAAAGTAGTCTAATTTTTTTTTTTAGATTTTATTTATTTATTTGACAGAGAGAGGGAGAAAGCACAAGCAGGGGAAGCAGCAGAAGGGGTGGGAGAAGCAGGCTCCCCGCTGATCAGGAAGCCCTAGGCGGGACTCGATCCCAGGATCTGGGATCGTGACCTGAGCCGAAGGCAGATGGCTAACCGACTGTAGCTACCCAGGAGCCCCTCTAATTTTACTTTTCAAACATAATAAATTATACATGACGTAGGACATAGGACATAAGCGAACCTATGATTTTTAGTGAATATACTGTTGTATTCTCTGTATTTTTCAATGAGGATGACAGAGACAATGTCCATGGCAGAACCTGCAGGGGGACTTGCTCAAGAGACAGTTTGTATTTGATTCTTTTGATTCTCTTCACCCCTAAGTCATTTCTGAACCATCCCTTTTCGCCAGGTGAACTATGACGGGGAACTGCACAAGCACCCCCAGCTTGAGGCTGATTTGTCGGCAGTGAGAGAGATATACGGGCCGCACGCAGTTTCTCTCAGGTAAATCAGTATCTCTCTCGAATAAAAATTAAAATGATTTGGTAAGTCATTGGGATTTTTCTGTTGAGTAATTTAAGTGGAAATATTCTTGGGCTTAGTTATATTTGAAATTTTTTGAGACATTCTGTTGTGTTTTTCCTTATGCAAAATGGTGTATCTCTGGCTGTATTAATTTTTTTGGTTTTGTTTTTGGTACATGTGGTTTAAGAGTACATTGATGCATGAAAGAAATTAGTTATTTTGAAGAGTTAGTTTGATAAAATATCAAAATATCGGTCTTAAGTAGTGTTGTAATCAATTCCTTAATAGACTTGGCCAGCTGGGCCCATACAGTCAATCATAAATCATGGACACATCGTGTGAACAATGAAAGTAAATAATGCATAACCACTGGTGTCCAGATCACAATGGGCTGTGATCTGAGCCCCAAAAAAGAAGGGGAAAAAATGGACATAAATTTGCAGTGTTTGATTGATACTGTATTTTATCTTGTAGTCACTTCATATATAATTTGGTGATAAATTTAAAGACCATTGTGTATCATTTTTAATTATTCAGAAAACCCCAGTATCCTTACCTACCATTTTCTCTCCTTAATTTAAAAAAGATACTTTTTCCTGTCACTATCGTCATTTCCCTTCATGAGTCTGATCTGATTATTTCAGATTCTTTTTCTTTGCCTAAAGGGCAGCCTCCACGTTGCCTTGGAATTCCAGACCCCAACCCCAGCCTGGCATTGGTTCCTGCCTCATCCACTCAAACCACAACTGTCCCCTTTCTCCAGATGCGCTCTGTTCCCTCTTGACTTTGGGCGTTTGCACAAGCTGTTTGTTCACCAGTGAGGGCTTCACCCATGACCCCGTTGCTGTCTTTATTCAAGCCAAAGTCCAAAGGCCAGCTTTGGACTCCAGAGCCTCCTTTGAATTTCCATTGCAGATTGGTCGTTCTGCCCTTGGACTCCCATCACTTTTGGCTTTCACCTTTTTTGTTATGCTTCTCAACTTCTCCTGTCTTGTCATTATTGGTTTACTTCTCCCCATCTAAACCCTAAATTCTGTGAATGCAGGGACAGTGTGCTTTTTTTGTTGGTTTGCTTTATTTTGTTCTGTTTTGTTTTTTTATCATGCTTATATTTTGGGACTTAATACAGAACAGGGAGTATATGAAATACGGACTGATGGATTCTGGATTGTTTGTAGTGGCATCCATGAAAGATGTTCATATTATCTGGTTACTTTCTCTTCCATGGACATTTTTCAGACAGCCAACCAATCTAGATTTTCAGAGAGCCAACAAATATTTTAAGTTGGGAAATACAATACAGCTATAATTGATCATTGTCAAGGGTTTCATTTTAACTTCAGGAACAAACTCACCACCACCTGCCACCTCAGTAAGTTGGGGCTAGAGACACAGATCTTGTCTGTCCCACTCATGGTGCTCTGGTAGGCTGCCGTGGACTGAGAGTGATTGGGATTATACTTGGAAAAGCAAATCTTTGCAATTTTCAAGATGTTAGAAGATTAGCTGCAATTATTTCTCAGTTGATCTCTACTGTGGCTCCTGGATGGAGAATATGGATATTCAATAAGTGTGTTAGAATGAATAAATGAAGAAGGGCAGTAGGGACTTATCCATAAGTGGTCCAAAACAATGATTAATTTTTTAACTTGAGATGAAACTTGTTTGACCACTTGAAACTTAGATCACAGTAATTTAATCCCCTCCCCCACTTAAAAAAAAGGCTGGGATGGAGTTAATCATACAATATAGTAAGTTCAGTTTCTTTTTATTTTCACTACCTATTGTTTTGGGGATTGCCTTAGCACATGTTGATTGCTTTTACAGTTAAGGATTTTTCTTAAACACATATTTCCATGTTAAGCTGTAATTACATTGTGTGTGTGTGTGTGTGTATGCAATTTTTTTGTTCAGCAAGAATTTAAGTACCAGTGATCATCTCTATTGGTGTTTTCCATTATTAATAAAATTATTGATAATTTATCTACTCAAAATTAGATACATATTTGTAAGTTCATTCAAATGAAATATTGAAAGTCATAAATGGCTTTGATTTTTTTTTCTCCTTTCCTATTTCACTTACAAGTTTTGATTCAATTTAAATCTTTTTGAATATAAGCCATGTTCTTGCCTGCTCTAGATTTTCTATAGCTACAGAGGATGTTTCCAGAATAAAGAATCTCCCAGAGGCCTCATGATGTGAAGTATGAATCACAGTAAGACTAGTCTGATTTACTTGAAATAAATATGAATGAATTTACTGTCTAGTATCAAATACTGAAGCTTGGGCACATGGCAAGAGAAGTAGTTAAGCAGAAGGTCTTGGAATCTTCTTCCTTACAAAGTACTAAGCCTGTTGAAAACAGACTGTTGTAATTAGCTGTTCTTTTACTTAATTGAGGTTTATAAGAACTTAATGGAGTTTGAAGAACAAAAGTACCTCAAATGCATAATAGGCTATTTGTTGTCATTTTTTTTAATGTGACGTCTAATGAGAAGGGCAGCTAACCACATCTAAGTTCTCTGTAAGAGGTGAAAATAACTGGCATTGCCTCACTTGAGACAGAACCTCTTAAAGTAGGTTGAAGGAGGAGATAGAAATGGGGACTTATGACCAGTTCATTACTGAAGGAGGTAATTTTAGCTCTACGTGGTCGAATCATTCAAAAGCAGAATCCTGGCTGTGTTGAGTCATACTTATAAACACTGATGAGAATTCCAGTTCATTTTGTATTGAAGTGCTTTTGTATTGAAGTGAGTTAGGTATCTGGAGAAACAGGATAAACTATCAGTTTATCAGTCTGAATGAACATGTCTGGTCTTGAATCATGCAGCAAAGTGAGGGTGTTTTATTTGTTTCATTGTAAATTTTCTCCTCTAGTCATTACTTTAAAAAAAAATGATCAGTGCCACCTGAAAACAATTTGAGGTTAATATTTTTAGAAAGGTGTGGGGAATTACAAGTCATAAAATTCTCACGTGGTCAGGAATGAAATGATTCTGACAGTTTGCTTGTGATATTTCAAACGTCTAGCCCATATGAAATAACCTTTGCTTTATGATCATACCATCTTCTGTTTTAAAAGTCAAAGCTGTTGAGTAATATTCTAGCCTTTTTATGGTGACTAAGACTTAATGAAGGTTGGAAGATTGCAAGATTGTAACTCTTTTGCACTTGTTAAAAAGATTTTATTTATTTGAGAGAGTGAGCGAGCGAGAGTGTGCGCGCATGCGTGCACATGTGCACACGAGTGGGGGGAGGGACAGAGGGAGTGGGAGAAACAGACTCCTTGCTTAGCATGGGGGCTTGATTCCCAGACTCTGGGTTCATGACCTGAGTCAAAGGCAGATGCTTAACCAACTGAGCCATGCAGGCGCTCCATCTCCTGCATTTTGATCACCTTTTGTGGATGGACAATTGTAGTAGGGCCTTTTGGAGTGTATGTTCTGGAGGATAGGGCATACTGAGGAGTTTTTAAGGTTGAGGAGATTATGCTACTATATTCAGGCCCCCATACTTCCTTGAGAGAGGGAAGGCGGGAGAGAAAGAAAGAGAAAGGAGAGGAGAGGGGAGGGAAGGGGAGAAAAGCCACACAAATCTGTATGGACCACTTTTCTGGATTTCTGCATTTCCATTTGTGGTGACCAGTAAGATTACTTACAGATCTTCTGGTTCCTGCCCTCTGGTATTTGGCAGCATTTTATTTCCCTGCCCCTTTTAATGTGATGAGTGGACACAGCTACCTCTGGCCATTGAAATGTGAGTGTGAGCACTAGTGCAGGAGTTCCCGTTTCCCCCGGACTCCCATCACTCCGGGCTCTTGAGTGACCACAGTGAGTAGCAACTCCCCTTCCTCCCTCCAAGTCCATAGCAAACGTGTAGCATTAGGGAGATATAAATCTTTTTTTGTGTGTTCAACCACTGAGAGTTGAAGAAGCTTGTTATTACAACATAACTTAACCTACGTTGAAGTACGTCATTCCTCAAAAGATCTGGTGTTGGATATTTGTAGTGTTCTTTCCAGCTATGGATTCTCCCACTCCTGCTTCTGGAGCCTCCAGAAAAATGGTCTGACTGAAAACCAGGGGAAAGTGGTAACAGGAAGCACCTAGAAGAAAGAAAGGGGGGGAGAGTATTTTCTGAAAATACTGGCTCATAACCTAGGCGAAAGCTTTAGAATGTCAGACCCCGACAGTCACCCCTATTCCCAACGCCTGTACTTTCTTGAAGCCAAACCAAGGATTTGTCAGCGGAGGGGGAATTGTAGCAACCGTATCTCTTATACACTGTAATTTTTATCTCGGCTTCCTTTTTTATCCGAATCTAGTTTTTAAATTCTTCTCAGTCCTGTTGCCTTTTAGAGAAACTTCAGAGCACTCTGGATACAGTCTTGCAAATGCTTTAATCTACCAAGATTTATTTCTGACTACTGAGTTTGCATATTTCTTGGCCCATTCACAAACATCTCTCCCACACTGAGCAAAAAACACACATTGAGTAGGCATGCAGAGACAGACAGGGAATGCTGTGGAGTTTCGGATGTCATAGAAGGTGTGTGTTTCCTCACAAAATCTATTTCTTCTCAAAATGTAACTGACCAGTCACTGAATGTGAGAAATAACTAAATAGCAATAATTTTATTTCCAAAGAACCTGTGGTAGAATTTCATGTATGTGTGTATATGTATAATTTCCTTGACAGTTAATAAGGGAAGGCTAGATATCTAATAATATTTTTATAACAAGCACATTCACTGCTAATTTTGATCAGGTGGTGTTATAAAACATCACGACAGTATAATGAATAAGCTGTAGTTTTATAGAGAAAGGAGGACCAGTAGGGATGGTCTAACATTTACTATATTGTGAACAAGGATGTTGTGTCTCACTAATGAGCATGTTATCTTGATTAGTTCCATTAAAAATTAGGAGAAAAAATTGCCAAGAATTCTAATACATGGTGCCTTCAAAAATACATGTTCGTAGAAAAATACATTTCATACATATGTTCTTAAATGAACTAGGTCACGTGTAAATATCCGAAATCAAATGACCAGATTTCAAGATGCATTGATTCAAAGAGTAGCTCACATGTCTGGAGAAAAATTTGTGAAGCGATCTCCTCAGTTCCAGGGTGTAACAACTACATCAGATCATTTCTATGTTGTTCTCCTTATCTTAAAAAAGCATTCAGGTTCAGTTTGATGCGATCATTTCACAGTGAATAAATATAGGCAGTGCATGAAATTATTTTGAGTTATTATAAACCCGATACAGCATTCAGGACACAATCAGATATCTGGCTTCACAATTCAAGTTGCATTCATATTTCAGGCTTTTGACTTGATTCTGCATTTGCTATTCATGAGATCCAGGGCAACTGAAAGTTATTCAGATATAGAAGCAATCCTGATGACTGGGTCGCTGCATCTGGACAAACTGTAATCACGCTTTGTAATCTCGCCGTGGGAAATGTGAAATTACGGGCATTATATAAAAAGGGCATCACAACGGAAATTGGTTTGCATATACGCAGCACTGTTGTGAATTCTTTGAAGTGTGGCATAAAAACAAAAAGTCTAACTATTTACAGATCTACACCTGCAGAATCCAGTTAATTGCAAACCTTTAATTCCTCTGCCTCCTTAAAATTCTGTGTTTGTGTTCTTTGTGCTCTGCTGTGGTGGGGAAGAGCACTTATAAACCTTAATTTCCTTTTTTCTGTTGTTGTTGAAATAAATTGATGGTGTTAGAAATTGGGAAGACACTAACCACAAAAATGTTGAAGAAATCATATAAAGAATACTTAAAAATTCACACATTAAACTTTTAAAAGAATACATGTCACTTTCTGATCATAACTTTATAATAAATTCTGCTGATGTGGCTGGAAATCTCCAAAGAAAACAGCTGTGGGTAAGGTTCTTACTGATTTTTCTTGTCTCTGATTCCCTTCTTTCTGCCTCTGATTGCATCACACTCTGGCTATTGTAACTAAATCCAAACTTGAGTTATTCTTCCTTGGGAAACTGGCAGTGAGTGACCAAAGGAATGCCTGGTGATGATGACAGTGTGGGGAGTGGTCACTGTGGTCACTCTGATAACCTGGCTGGTGTGATTAGAAATGGTTATAACCTTTTAAAATAGTAATTAAATGACATATATCAAGACTCCCAAATATAGCTATATTATTTATTTTGTCCAGTAATTCTAGAAATTATTCTGTAAGAAGACAGATGCACATAAATTTTTATCCAGAGTCCTTTTTATCAATATTTACAGTGAAAAAAAATCAATAGCAGCCTCATAATTATATCATTGTTTTATTATAGAATTGTATTTATACAAATACAACCATTTAATTCAGTGACTTGGAAGAATATTTAATATAGAAAAGCACTCATTTTAGAAGAAGTGAAAGAAAGAGGAGGACAAATTTTTATATATAAAAATATGGCATGAGATACAAGCAAATACATGGAATGAGATATAAGCAAAGATAATTATCAGTGGTAGTATTATAAGTTGCTTTTGTATGTTTTTCTGACATTTTATAAAATGAGCTTATATTACCTTTGTAGTCAGAAAAAGTAGATATGTTTTTAGAAAACCCATTAATTTTTAATAAAATTTTATTTATTTACTTGAGAGAGAAAGAGATAGAGATAGTGAGAGAGAGCATGAGCCGGGAAGAGAGGGAGAAGCAGTCTCCCCACTGAGCAGGGAGCCCCATGTGGGGTTTGATCCCAAGACCGTGGGATTTTTTTATAAAATATTTTACCCACAATCTACAGTTAATAAATAAATACTTTCTTTTTTTTTTTTAACTTTTTTGGTTTTTCTATTTTTATTTAATTTAAAAAAGAGCATTTCAGTTTCCATACATTTTTGGTAATCTACTTGCTCCAAATAGTGTATTTTGGAACGTATCCTCTGGATAGTACATATTTTTATATCAATTTCTTTAGTAATGGGTAAAAAATTTTTCTGATGTATCAGTGTGCTATAGTTTATTTAAGTGTTCCCTTGTTATTTAATATTCACTTCTGTCCCCGATTTCTGCACTCGCGAACATCCTTCTAGGCAGAAGTTTACACATATTTGTTACAGTTTCATCCCACTGGAATGTCTACTGAACATCATTTGTAATTGGTCTTCATCACCACACTTAGTGGTTCTTTCTTTAAATTTGCCTACACAAATACTTCTTGGCATAGTATTTGTATAATTTCATAAATAAATTGGTGTATTTTAAATCTAATTTGCATATCATATCATGTCTAAATTTGCACAAGGTTGTAAGTGTTCTTATCCTTTGTAATAACACAGATGTTTTAAGCCATGTAATGTTTTTAAGAAATCCATTCCTATGTGAATAGTTTTTATCCCTTTTCTTTATGTAATATAAAAATATTACCATCAAAGAATAAAAATGCAATTTCATAAATAGTAAATATGTGGTCAGTGTTTTGATATATATTAACTTTTTAATTTTTTAAAAAGATTTTTATCGATTTGTTTGAAAGAGAGGGAGAGAGCACAAGCAAGGGGGAGGGGTAGAGGGAGAGAGAAAAGCAGACTCCCCACTGAGCAGAAAGCCTAACTGGGCCATATCCCAGGGTCCTGGGATCATGAGCTGAGCCGGAGGCAGATGCTTAATTGACTGAGCTACTGAGGCCCACTTTAAAATTTTTTTTTATTTTTTATTTTTTTAAAGATTTTTATTTATTCATTTGAGAGAGAAAGAGAGCGCACGAGCAGAGGGGTGGGGCAGAGGAAGAGGGACAACCTGAACAGGGACCCCTGTTTTGATATATTTTTAAGGGGATGATGGAGAAAGCACAGAGGCTGAGTTCTTACATTCTAATATGCTGCTTTTTGTGTGTCATAGACATTAAGAATAAAAAAAAAACCTTCACCTTCTTCATTCATCAAATTACATAAAACCATTGAATCATTAAAGGTGTCCTCTCTGAACCCTAGACAAGTGCCACAGTTTTGTATTATGTTAGCATTACTTGAATACATAATGCACAGAAATTGTCATTGAGGACTAGCTGTGCCAGATACTGTTCTACATAACAGTTTTGAAATTGAGCATGAGTTCAATGCCTGACTTCCCCCACTGACATTGACTTTTTGGCATCTGATTTCAATTCTCTACACCTCAGTTTCCTTGTTTGCAAATGAGGATAGCAATAGTATCCTCGTCATAAGACTATGATGAGGACCCCACAAAGTGCTAGTTGATTGAATACTGAATGGATTAATCACCTGCATAAATAAAGAGGATGTATGTCTTTAAATCTTGGCTCTGTTACAGAGTGATGATGGGTAAGTTACTTTGTTACTTTGGGTCTCAGTGTGTATATAAATTAAAGATAGTAGTGGTGCGTGTAGTGGACGGTGGTCCCATGGATGTAAAATTCTTAGAATAATCTCTGGCACATGAGTGCTTAAGAAATATGGGCAGCTACCTTGTATCATTTCACTTATCTGTATAATTTTATTTCTCACAGTATATAGCATTTGTAACTTCATATTTTTATAAAAATATTAAAAAATACAGATATGTGTATATAGAGAATATGGGAAAACTATTGTTTTTATGCTCTTTCATGTATGCTGGTTTATGGCATTCCCAGGGCTGGAGAAAATTTGGTTTCTAGAATGTCTTCCTGTGGCACATAACTGTTGTTACTTGTTTTAATTTTGATATATCAGACTTCTAGAGCTGCCTCTCAAAACACAATGACATTTAAGTGGCAAAGCCCATAGATCCAGTCAGAGCTGGTGATGTTTAACATGGGAGGGAAAATGGGCACATCATTGTCATGGTGAATTCTTTCTCCACCCCTTCCCCCATGAGAAACTCCTTTTTTGCCCTTTAAAGCAACTCTTCCTCTTCAGAGAGCACACTGCAAACCAAGTGGTCCTATGAGAGAATGGTTGAATTTGCCACAGAGAACTGGGGATGTTTGAAACTACGAAGCAAACAGTTCTTGAATTTATGTATGCAAAAGCATGTTCGTAAAAATAGATGTCTAGACGGTGTAAATAGTCACAGAAGATGACAATCCAACTACATGAAATTAGTTAATTCATGGCCCCATTCACTTCTGAGCTCTTTGTAGAGATCAGGGAAAAGAGAGATTGAATTTTGACTTAAACGAGCACACATCTTTTAAGGAAAATGGAAAAATAAGCGTTAATCTTTGCTTTCAGGGAATATGGAGCCATTGATGATGTAGATATTGATCTGCATATTGATGTTAGCTTTCTGGATGTAAGTATCAATTTATACACTATGACTGATACATTCAAAAACATTTATTTGTATTGTTGGAAAAAATTAAATATTCGTTTCTCATATTATTAGTACATGCTGATTTTGTTAAAGTGATTATAAAGGAATACAATGACTAGTTGAAGAAACATTTTATATATATATATATTTTTTTACATTGGTTCTTTTAATATATTCTGAAATTTATGGGCTCTTATTATAGTACTTCATTATTTCTTAAATTTTCACTTTAATTTTCCTATGTAGAAGGCAAAAGTTAAGAATACTTTGACATTCTTCTCCAAACCAGTAGGTCTTGAGGTAATTTGTGAGACTTATTGATTTTTGTATTTCTTCAAAGTAAATTAAAAAAAGAGTTTCATTTTGGAAAAAAAAGAAATCAAGAACTCCATAAAATTAATTCATCTTTTAATATATTTGCACAGGAGGAGATTGCTGTGGCTTGGGAAGTGATTCGTACAGAACCTATAATTGTCCGACTACACTGTTCACTTACACAGTATTTAAATGGCCCAGGTTAGTTTTATTTCTATGTTTATTATTTTGAATATGAATTAGTTGTGCATTGTGCATTCAACAGAATATTCATTTGGTAATTCTGAGCATAATAGCAGCTATCTTGATAATGGTATTTAAATATACTTGCATCCTAACAAAGATAGCTTATTGCTTATTGCCGGTATAACTTTTTTTTTTTTTAAGATTTTATTTATTTATTTGACAGAGAGACAGTAAGAGAAGGAACACAAGCAGGGAGAGTAGGAGCAGGAGAAGCAGGCTTCCCGCCTAGCAGAGAGCCCAATGTGGGGCTTGATCCTAGGACCCTGGAATCATGACCTGAGCCGAAGGCAGACGCTCAACCGACTGAGCCACTCAGGCGCCCCTGCCAGTATAACTTATGGAAACAGAAACATACAACATTTAGGTGTATAGATTTCAGAAGTTGACAAGTTGCTGTGAAACAAGCAAATAAAACCTAAAAGAGAACTTTGCTTATAATAGGGGCTCAGAGGGTGTATTTTGGGTTGCCCTTAGATTTAATTATTTATGTCTCTGATTTCTGGGATTCAGTTTTAATGTTTACTTATCCCACCTTTGATTACTGATGAATTTAGTCTAACTATAAATATGACATACTTCTATTTTTGAAAATGGAAATCTTAGTAATATTTTTGTTTTCGACTATCTTAAAGGATGATTTTGTTATATCTCAAGTGATAGTTATTTACAACAAAGGACGTGATTATTAGATATTGCCAAGACTGACTTAATTACGATATTTTCCCCTACCAGTTACATACGCGTGCGGGCCCATGTGCACACACACACACACACTGTATCTACTCATTTTGATCCAGTTACATACTGCTGAATAACAAACCACCCCCAGACTTAGTGGCTTAAAACCACCACTTACCATCTCTAACTGTTCTTCGAGCTCAGCTGAGCAGTTCTTGCTTGGAGTCGCCCATGCCTTCGAAGTCAGATGGTAGGTAGAGATTATGTCAACTAAAGGCTCTGCTAGGTCTGATGCTCAAGGTGCAGAACTTTGGGATAGCAGTGGATGTGTGTGTCATCTTGGAGCTCAGCTGTGGCCCCTTACCTTGAGTGTTGACCTTACACATGGCCTCTTCATGTGGTTTGGGTTTCTTGTAGCATGGGTACTGGGGTCTGAAAGCAAGTGTTGCAAGAGACAGGCTGTGGATGCCGCCTGGAAAAAGGCACAGTGAATCTTCCACTATATTGTATTGTTCAAAGCAGTTGGAAAACCCACCCAGAATCAAGGGATGTGGATATAGACAGCACCTCTTGAAGTCATGGCCATCTTCACACATTCTTTACTGTGATGTTGGCACGTTTTTCTTTAGGCATATTAAGAAACTTATATCTACTATTAGCTTTTACACGAGAAAAATCCCTGACCTTCCAAGCTGATGAAATACATAGAAAGGGCACCTGGGTGGCTTAGTTGGTTAAGCGACTACCTTCGGCTGAGGTCACGATCTTAGAGTCCCGGAATCGAGTCCCACATCAGGCTCCCTGCTCAGCGGGGAGTATGCTTCTCCTGTTGACCTCTCTCCTTTCATGCTCTCTCTCTCTCATTCTCTCTCTCTCAAATAAATAAATAAAATCTTAAAAAAAAAAAAAAAAGAAAAAATACATAGGAAAATCTCTCATTTTGAAAAAGTTTCTGTTGAGTCACCTCTTTTCTATTTTTGTATAATGATTTCTACTTAAATAATCAACTCCTAATATAAACAGCATATAATTTAATGCCAGGCAAAGACAACTAGATGTTACATATTTTTATTGTGATTATTTCAAATGTATAGCAATGCAATAGAGAAGAAAAAGAATTATTCATAATCCCTCTGTAGTGAGAAACCTGCAGTTTGGTGTTTCTCTTTTCTGTGCATGCTTGGCTCATTTTCATAAAGTTGACATTGAACTGCATAGTTTATGCACCTTACTGTTACGTCATGAGACTGTTCTCAAGTCATTAAATGTTCTGAAATGGAATAATTTTTAATATCTGCATAATATTCCAGCTTATAGGTATATGTGTTCTTGCTGTTCCCTCAAATACTGTGCTATATGGTTATTTTTCTTTCTTTAGGGATTTGATATGTGACCATTTGGTTTTATTCTGTTTGTGGCTAAAAGAAAAGAGCAGCTCTTATGTTTGAACTTTTATTTTATTTTTTTTAATTATCAGGGTTAGGAACAAAATTGGGTCAGTTCATTTCTACTCACACTACTCCATCTGTGTGAGATGAGAATGTGGCATGCTTTTATGTAATTTTACCACTGTTACTCATTTTTTAAATATAATCTTGAATTTTAGGCAGAGATTTTCCTTCTCAATGTCTCTATAAAGATTTGCTATATTTGCATGGTTTTGTAAATTTTTTTTTGTAAATGTTCTAACAATTATATCCTAATTCACATTTAGATGATTTTATTATTTGGTACACCTTCTTTGGTATTACAATTCATCCATAATTTAGTCCTTCTGTTTCCATTTCTATTGGTTGATTTGCCTACCTAATAGTTTATAAACCAAGGAAACATGAGGATTCTTCTTTTTTTCAAACCTCAGAATGACTCTGATTTTGTGAATGAGATAAACTTGACCAACTATAAGTTTATGGGATCATAATAGTTCCCCCCCCAAAAAGGTAAAAATACTTTAGAGACCTCTGCTAGCTTGTGTCTGAAGTGTTTTAATTTTGTTCATTTGTAAGACATCTACTTTGGTGTTGCTTGTGTTTTGTTATGTGTACTTATTGGGCTATTTTTTTCCTTAATATTATCTTTTATGTATTTATTTTCAGTTGGTACACTTTGGTCTTAATTCACCACAAGCAAGTTTTATGAATAATCCAAGGTTTAAACTGACCTGGTTAACAGCTGTTTTTGAAAAAATTCATTGCTAGATTTTGGAAATGTATGAATAATACTTATTTGAGCTGTAATATTTGATCAGGGCTAATCTGAAAAAATATCTGTAAGTGAGCAGGAATGATAAGAATTAAAGAATACACCTCCTTATCCACTTTAATATTAAAGATAAGGACTGTTTTCCTTGTATATGAGGAAATACATTTTTAAATAAGAAGACATGATTATTCTTATTATGTATTTTTTCAGAGTTGTTCTTGTATAAGCCTAGTTTCTGATCTGAAGGGCAAGGCTGCTTTTGGTTTAATGCGATAAACAACCAAGATTATTAAAAATGTTTTTCTGTGCAAATCATCTCATCATTGGTACCTGTACATGTATGTGATCAGTGTTAGAATCAATTCCATGTATCTTAAGCATCCCTTACTTACTACCTTCCCAACCTACGTTATATGAAAGACTAGGAAAAATCGAGTAACTTTCACCTTTTTTAAAACATGAAAATGTTTCTGTAGTGCATTCTGTCAAGTTCTTCCTCAGTCTGTTATCCCTAAAAAATGAACCCTCTTGGGGAATTATTTGGTTATTTTAAGGTAACTTTTAAATAAATTTAGGAAGAATAGACATTTTTATATTCACTTTTCCTTTAAAGGAAGACTCGTTTGTTGTTTTTAGTTTTAGGTATTAGTACTGTTCCATGTTTTTTGTTTTCTGTTTTTCTGCCTGAGGTAATTTTAGCTAAATTTATTCATGAGTAATTGTTTGCTTAATGGGACTTTTATATTCCAGTTTATTTTCTAACTGATCATTAGTTATCAGAAAGCTATTACTTGAGGAAATTTTTATAAAAATTGGGGTGTCTGGTGGCTTAGTTGGTTAAGCGTTGGACTCTTGATTTCTGCTCAGGTCATGATCTCAGGGTTGTGAGATTGAGCCCCGCATCAGGCTCCGCGCTGAGTGTGGAGTCTGCTTAAGATTCTCTCTCTGCCCCTTCTTCCTGCTCTCTCACACACACGCTCTTGCTCTCTCTCTCTCTCTCTCTCTAAAAATAAACATTTTTAGATTTATGGAAAAATTGCTAAGGTAGTACTCCGTGTCCCCATACACTCTGCGTCCAGTTTCACTGATTATTAACATCTGAATACATTTAAGTCAATTAATAGTAATAATTATTTTCATAATTTAATAATAATATAATTTTTATCACTTGAACCTTGGAACATTTTTGGAAGTACCATCTTGTTAGCTCTTTTAGTATATTCTAAAATTTAGGTCATCCAGATTTTATACTACTAGTTGAGTCAGTGTTTGTAACTTACATTTCCCTAGAAGATTTATCCTTTTGGTAAAATATTGATGTTTATTTTCTAGTCATTCGTAGTCTGAATAAGTTTTGGTCTTTGTATCATTTATTTGTAGGAATAATTTATATATTCTATTATATCTCTTATCTTTCTCTCTCTCTGTGCATCTTATACAGTTTCTTCCAGTGATAATTTCAGTTCTTCTAGTGCATTTTGGATTTTTCTGCATTTTTATTTTTTAATTTTTTTATTTTTTTGTTTTTGTTTTGTTTTGTTTTTGTTTTTGTTTTTGTTGGGTTTTTTTGTCAGCATTTTTAAAAAACCAGGTCCCTTTTGTTTCTCTGCCTCCATCTCCCCAGTTATTTTTTCCATCTACCTGGGAAGAAATTGTGTCTTCTTAAATCTTCTTCTTTTTTTTTTTAAAGATTTTATTTATTTATCGACAGACAGAGATCACAAGTAGGCAGAGAGGCAGGCAGAGAGAGAGAGGAGGAAGCAGGCTTTCTGCGGAGCAGAGAGCCCGATGCGGGGCTCGATCCCAGGACCCCGGGACCATGACCTGAGCCGAAGGCAGAGGCCCCAACCCACTGAGCCACCCAGGCGCCCCTCTTCTTAAATCTTCTAAGAGAGCACAGCAAGTTCCACTTTTGTCATTTTTCTCTTAAAAAAAAAAATTCTGCTGAGTTTCCAAGATATTAGGATTTTTTATTCATTTTTGAATTTCTGTAGCCCTCGATTTGGTACAGGAGGGATTTGAGTGATGTCCACTCAGTTCCTCAGTCTGTACCTAAGGATTAGTATGCTTTTGGAAAAGGAACTGATTGATGATTCTAGCACCAGTTTTCTTTGATGAGTGGAGTGTTTGTGTCCCAGATTAACAGCCAACCCAGGGGGTGAGGAAATTGAGAGTACCAGTTTGGTTTCCAATGTGGGGCATGTGTGGTCTGAGAATGTCCTGTTACCAAGACGGTTCACCACCTCCACAGATCCAGACCACAGCATCTCTTGCCAATTACTTTAATAAGTTCCTGAGTGATTTTCCTACTTCTACCCTTGTTTTCTGCAGAGATCTTATGCTGCCACACCCGTGGTCCTTCTCAGATTTCCACTCCTAAAGTGATACCTTGTTCACTGCTCTGTGGCTCCACTGGTCTCTTTGCTGTTCCTAGAATTGAGGCACATTTCTCCCTCAGGGGCAGTGCCGTTGTGATTTCCCCTGGATAGGACACTTTTTTCTTCTGCCATGCTATCAAGTGCTGGAACCTATTATGCCCATGTAACCTTTACTCCAAGACCCTTTCCATTCTTTATTTTTCCCCAGAACCTTTACCATGATGTGGCAGTCTATCTGTCTAGTTTTTGTTTGTCTCCTTCCACTAGACCAAGGCTTCATGGGGACAGGGATATTTGTGTATGTGGTTTTTTTGTTTTGTTTTTTGCCATTCTATCTATAGTGACTGGCACAGTGGACACTCAGATAGATATTCTTTAATAAACCCATGAAGAATTTCAGAGATTATTAAATTCATAAACATCATAGTTATCAGCTTGCAAAAATGCATGTACCTGGTAAAAATACATGACAGGCCCCCTAGGGAAAGGCAAGTCTCCTATACTTCATAATCCATTGTTTTATTGCAAAAAGAAAAAAAAAGAGTGTGTTGTTTATACATACATGCTTCTTCCACTTACAGAATCATGTACAAACTGTCCTACACATTGCTATTTACACTTACATATTTTTTGGTGATTCTTCATCATTATACATATGATACTCTTATATGCACATATGTTATATGTTAGTGTATGGTATCTAATGACCAAGAATAATCTCCAAAATCTATATATATAAAGCATAAATAGCAATGTATAGGACTGGTGTATGCTATTTTTAAATATGTATGTGTGTATAAATAGTATGTTTTTCATACTATATAATATGTAAATGTATAATATATTTATGTATGTGTACATAATGTACACATACAATATCATATATATTCCTTTTTGGTCTTTTCCCTGGCTGATGGTTAAGTTTCAGCTCAACATTTCGATTGATTATTTTTTCCTTTGCAGTGCCCACTGTTGATGTCTTTCAGATTTCTACAAAAGAGCGATTTGGACTGGGACATCAACTGAAAAAGTAAGTTTTCCAAGAATAAAAAAATAAATTTCTTTGACAAAGAATTGATTTCTCATTTTGCTCACTCCTCTCCTCCGTTTCTTATCAAATAAGAGCTTTTTGAAGTGAGCGCCTCGGGAGAGGAACTCATCCGATGCCAAGAGCTGCATCAGTAGTGTAGCTGGCAGAGCTCCCCGCTTGAAGCAGCCGCCGTCCTTCTGTTTGCCTGCCCAGGTCCAGTCTCCTCCCTCCCTGCCCTAGCCTGTGGAGGCTGATCTGTGTGAGTGCAGGTTTCTAATGTGTTGCTGTGGCTATAGGTGACCAAGAGAGGAGGAGGCAGTATAAGAAGGGAGTATTTATTGCCTTTGATTTCCACTCTAAGAGGTCACCTTGAGTTGACTAGTCCTTCAAATGAAGCTTTCTTCTCTGCTCTAGGCTATAGCCTATGCATAACTCTCTTTCTTACTGGGTTCCGTTACGGGTTCCGTTACAGGTTCCTCTGCTTGTTCTTGGGGCCTAGAGGTGGTAACAGTCAACAGCCATTGGCCCTGGGTGACTGCACTGTGCTTAGCTCCTCTGCTTACATGCTTAAAATGATCATTCCTTTTTTAAATAAACCCTTTATTTCTTCTTTGGACCTTGCCTAAGGCAATGAATGAATTTATATTTTATGAACATAAAATTACTCCAGTCAAAATGACTTTTAAAACATGGTAGCGTATAGTTAAAATTAAATTTAGTAAATCCTATGCTATACATCAACTATAAAAATTTGTATTACTGGGACTTCTGGGTGGCTCAGTCGATTAAGTGTGTGCCTTCGTCTCAGGTCATGATCCCAGGGTCCTGGGCTTGAGTCCTGCATCCGGCTCCCTGCTCAGCGGGGAGCCTGCTTCTCCTTCTGCCTACTGCTCCCCCTGCTTGTGCTCTCTCTCTCTGTCTCACAAATAAATAAATAAAATCTTAAAAAAAAAAAGGAATTTGTATTACTGGAGAATTCCTGAAGGATTATTTATTCTTCTGAATATACAAATTTTACTTCAATTTAAATTTATTATTATTAGATTAGATATAATAGATTATTATATATTTAGACGCATGGTTTGCACCCTCCACGATGATTCAGTTCATGCATTCACTTGTATTTTAATGAATTTTAATTGGGCATCAGACATTAGTCGTTACTGAACAATGTTCTAAGAGAAAGTACCTTGAAACTTTTTATTTCATTTACTACATAGGGAATTTATTGTGGTCATTTTACTTGACATTATTGATGTAAGAGAAAGCTTGTGTGTGTTATAAAAGGTTGTATATATTATGGAGCTCTAGAATTGTCTTAAGTTTTTATGACTTGACATTGTGCAAATGTGAGTTATATGTGGATCACATTTGAAAGGAAATTAAGATATGGGAGTATTCTTGCAAATTCCCAGTGTTGAGTTTAAATATAAATATATAAAAATTAGATAATAAACCCTTAATGTTTTGAATTGTACATCTTTAAAACTAAATTTACAACATATGTTTAGCACATTGTAGAATGCCATGTGGCTTCTTTATAAGCACTTAAAGTTTTTCTTATTTTTCTGTACTAGGATTAAGTGTGCTTTTCCAGTGGAATTGGTTTTTTTGTTTGTTTTGTTTTTTGAAGATTTAATTTATTTATTTGAGAGAGAGAGAGCCTGAGCAGAGTGAGAGGCCGAGGGAGAAGCAGACTCCCCGCTGAGGTGGGAGCCCAACCTGGGGTTTGATCTCAGGACCCAGGGATCATGACATGAGCCAAAGGCAGATGCTTCACTGACTGAGCCACCCAGATGCTGCTGGTTTTTTTTTAATTGGATTTTGTTTTCTGTGTTGAGCTAGTATCTTACAGATCTTAGAGCTAAGCATGGAACCTGCCTCTATGTTATGCCGTCCAAGTTGATTACCACCATACCTTGGCACATCTTCTCTATTTTTTTCCCCTCCTGTGATGTTTTTTACCTCCACCCAATTTTCTTCCTTCTTTTTAATTTTTTTTCTAATTTAATAACTTAAAAGGGCATTTTTAGGGTCACAGCAAAACTGAGAACAAGATACAGAAATCTTCCATATACTTCTGTCCTCACATATGCGTAGGCTTCCAGTTATCAATGTGTCCTGCCAGAATGGTTCATTTGTTAGATGATGTTGATGTTGATGAATGTACATTGATACCTATCATCCAAAGTCCATAGTTTTACTTTATGTACTTTATTAGCCACTTAACCTTTTTTTTTTTTTAAAGTGAAATGAAGTAGGTCCAAATGAACCTAGAATGACAGAAACAAAGAAATCTTGGAATATGTAACTTTCTGCCTTTTAATGATGTCTGAGTATGTTGTTTGGACTCAGAAAAAGAAATGATGTGTATAATTCCAACTCTGAGAAATTAAGGAAAGCTGTGTTCTGTATTCATTGTTTAATCACTTTGTAGAATATGTAACATTTTATTAATATTTCCATCTAAATGTTTAACATTTTAAAAAGGTTAATTACTTCTAAGGGTAAATTTTAGTTCTATGGACAGTTTAGTATACGGGCTAGAACTTTTTCTTAATGATTCCTGTTAAATTTTAATCTAATTTACTTTTCCTGAAATTATAAATAACTGGGTTTGCTTGTGATCCTTTCTAGTCTAAAATTACATGATTTCCAAAAATCTGATCTCATCCTCACAGTAAGTCAAAAGAGAAAACTGAAATATAAAGAGATTATTTTCCAGAAACATAGCAAGTTAAGAAGGCAGACTCAAAATCTAGGCCTTTTGTTATCAATGCTCTGGTTTGTTTTAGGCAAATAAGAAATGCTCATTAAACTTTTTCTGTGATCTTTATCTGGTGTGTTTCTGGCAACTAGACGGGCTTAATAACTATTGCAGGAACAAATGCATACACAGTGCTTATTGTATGTGAAGCACTATTCTAAGCACTTTACGTATATTAACTCACTGGATCTTGACCATGGTGCTATCCAGCAGGTACTGTTACTGTCCACATTTCCTAAATGATGAAACTGAGACCCAGAGAGATTAAGCAAGGTGCTAAGGTCACAATGAGAAAGGGGCAGAGCCAGAATCTGACCTCAGGCCAATACTTTTGACCCATCCACCAACCTGCTTCTCATATAATCGTAGGTATCCCTTTGCTTTACGTAAGAATTGGGATATGTTTTTGGCATTGAATGAATATTGCAAGAAAATGAAGGCATTAAAAGAGCCTGAAAGAAAAAAATACTGACCCAAAACAGATGTAGTATAGTGGTCAACCTCATACAAAGTATCTATCATTCAAAGACTAAACATGGCACAGGCCATGGAAATATTCTTTTTTTTTTTTTAAACAGTGAATAGTTAAATACAAGTTTATTTTTTAACTTGTTTAAAATTTAATTTAATTTAGTGTTTTTTTTTCAGTGTTCCAAAATTCATTGTTTATGCACCACACCCAGGGCTCCATGCAATACGTGCCTTCCCTTAATAACCACCACGAGGCTCTTAAACGATATTTGACTTGATGCTTGAATTTGCATCAGTCAAACTTAAGTTGTTTTTAAAAGGAAAAAAAAAAAAGCCTTGCAAATCTCCAGTATTACCTTAAATACATACAAACATAAAATTAGGTATAAATTCTTCATCTGTTGAGTTTGCATTTATAAAATGAAATTCAATGTATAAGTGAAGTGCAAATCAAAATAAAACTCAGATTTCAATTGTCAAATGAGTATGTTAATTTAATTTGAGGCATGATGCTACCTGGCTGAAGCTGTTAGACCGCTACAGGTTGAATACAGTGCTGGCTCCTCGAGTGCATATTCCTTTTGAAATCAGCATGAAGAAAAGCATAGCTTTGCCCACATATACTCCCTTTTCTTTGTTGGAACTACCCTGGAACCTTTGTTGACGCAGCTGACTATGACATCGTCTTGTGTAGTTGATCTTTGAAGTCTTTTGTCAACCAATGGCAACTGTAGTAGCTCTTCACAGTACTGGCATAATAATAGTAAACACAAATACCGGTGGGAGCATTAAAATCTCTTGGTGGCACTCAGGTGTCAAGAGGTGGCCTTTAGGCGATATGTGCGCCTATGTATATTTCACATTACCATGGACACTGAACACAACATTAACTGTCTTACAAGACAGCTGACTCCACCTTTTGAATCCAAGAACATGTAGGGGTCTGGGTGTCCAAGTTGTAGAACTACTGGTTTCAGATGCTGGGGTCACACTTTGGACTGCTAATGCAATACAAAGTTGGAAGAACTTTAGCTATTGTTATTTTTTATTTTTTTGTTCCAGTTCATCTATCAAGAATTAGAAAAGCACTTGTTAGGTTTCTTAGGGAATGGTGCATAGGAATGGCAATTTTTTTATAGGAGAAAAAGAATCTGAATCTGCTTGGTATGAAGAGTGTTGTCACTTGGAGATTTCAGGTTAGGTACAGGGACAAATGAAGACCCTAATATTACTGTTAATATTAAATCATGTTACACTTAAATCATGCTGAAATCTTGGGTGAAAAAAAATCTTCAAAAGTAAAGTGTTAAATTAAAAAAACCTTTTTTTCCCATTAACCTGAGATTGAAGCTAAATTTACTACAGACTACATCATTGAGTGCAGTTTTATCCCCTTCTTCCTCACTACCTCTCTAGCTGAAAAGGCCCCCAAATATTCCAGAAATGTCTTTCTTCTGAACTCATTTTTCTGTACTAGGATTAAGTGTGCTTAATCCTAAACTAAATCCTTAAACTAAAGCCGGAGTACTAAGTCTGAGGGTTATACTTTCTACTGATTGATGATAATTTGATAGAAACTGAGGATCTTGAGAAATTAATAATGGCCTTAGTGCTAAGAGTCACACCTCTTTGAGTAGCATGTGTTAGCATAGGTCAGTCTGTATTGGATAGCATAGGTGTTGTGGTTTTGCCACTTATTAACCAGGCTAAATTGGAAAGATTTCAGTCATTAACCTTATTTGTGAAATGTGTGGAATAATAGCTCCCTGAGAGTGTTGAGAGTTAAAAGAAAAAAAAAAATCTTATATGCATTACCCCCTTGGTGTATTATAAATGGTAAGTATTGGTACCAGTGGTTTTTTTGTTTGTTTGTTTTGTTTTCTGCTCCAAAAGCAATCTGTGTTAGAAATAACTTGAGAAGAACATGAAAAGCAGATAATGCTGAATTGACTTTTGAAAGAAAATCAGAATGTTTAATTTATTGTATACACAATGCTTAATTGTAAAATTTCACATTTGAGTCTCAGCCTTCATGGACCCTCTGCCCTTGCCACTTGAATCCGAGATTCAAGGATTTGAGAAGCTGTTGCATTCAGGGACCCTTCTCAGAAAACAATGCTGTGACAGAGTCTGCAGCTGATGTTCCAGAATTCTTTGCCACAAAAACAGTGATGTGCTGTGGTCTTGACTTAGAAAATACTGAGATCAGGAGTTATCAAATTCCTGCTTTATGATGGTCACTAGAAGCTTTTTAGAGTCACACAATTTATTTTTATTTATATATATATTTTTTAAGATTTATTTATTTGCTGTTTTAGAGAGAGAGTGTGGGCATGCATATGCAGGCAGGGGAGGGGCAGAGGGGGAGAGAGAGAGAGAGAGAGAGAGAGAGAAAATCTCAAGCCAACTTGGTGCTCCCACCCCAGGCTCGATCTCATGACCTTGAGATCATGACCTGAGCTGAAACCAAGAGTTGGTCACTTACCTGACTGAGCCCCCCAGGCGCCCTAAGACACAAAATTGGTTTTTTTGTTTGTTTGCTTTTTTTTTTAAACAGCGTATTTTAAAGTGAATGGGCTGTGCAGAGAGAGAAAAGTTGCTGATTTCATATTTCTCCATAGAATCAGTTTTACATGGTTTCTTTTTACTTAACGATTTCACGGTTTCGTTTTATTTCCCTTTTCATGAAAATTGCATAAGCAAATCAAGTGAAAAGAAATGGACTTTACTTGTATCTTAAGTGATAAAATCATAATTACTATCAAATATTATTTCAAAACTGTGTTTCTGGCACCAGCAAAATAATTCAGAATTTGCTTTTGGCTAAAGAACTTTGGCTAAAGTTGTTTAAAGGCTGCCCTTCTAAATCTTTTTATAGCCTGTTATTTTATCAATTCTTTTTAAAAAAAAAAGATATTTATTTATTTGAGAGAGAGAGAGCGCGCGCACAAGAGAGCAGGAACACAAGTGGTGGGGGGAGGGGGAGGACAGAAGCAGAAGGAGAAGCAGCCTCCCTGCTGAGCAGGGAGCCCAATGCAGGGCTTGATCCCAGGACCCTGGGACTATGACCAGAGCCGAAGGCAGACGCTTAAGTGACTGAGCCATCCAGGCGCCCCTATTTTTATCACTTCTTTTATCATTTACGTTATTAATTGTATTACAGTAATCAATGAGTCATTAACCAAAATACAGTAAAGTCATAGAAATTTCCTGCATGGGGCTTGCCTACACGTGGAAACATCTCGTATGATTCTAAGTTAGAATCTCACCAGTTACCGTGCATTTATTTTCCTTCGATAAATACGTTCTCTATGTAATACAGAAATGGCATATTAAATTCTCTTGGAACTGTGATGACAGACTTACTTTGCATTGACAGGATCATGCAGACATTCGTTACACAGCAGTGGAAACAGAGCAAAGAAAAATCGAATTGCCTGCACAATAAGAAGCTGTCAGAGAAGAAGGTGAAATCTCCCCTGCATTTATTTTCTACCTTGCGCAGGTGGGTAGCAGATGACTTGTTGGTTGTCTTTCTCGATTCTGAGCACGGGCTACTCCACGCTTAGGTACTTCAGAGCATTCTTTTCGATAGTCTCGGCATCCATGCATTTTCTGTGTGACTTCAGAGAACGGCCTAGGTCCCGTCGATTCGCTCAGAAGCACGGCTACTCGTTTCTGCCCTCGGAGCGTTTGGCTCCGTCACACGCGGTTTGGTTGACCGCTCGGTGCACGTGCTCACGGTGCGCATGCTCGCACCTTCTCTCTGCGCGGGACGGGCTGTGTCTAAACGGCGTGGTCCTTGCAGCCGCGTGGAGCGGACGCAGCCTCCACGGTGGTCTCCGCGGTGTGTCGCGCTCCCGGTTTGCCCCCTATTAACTGCTATTCCGTTTTCAAGGTCGCCAAGTTACCCTCCCCCCGGTTGTGGTAAAAGCAAATCCAAGCTGAAATCGGAGCAAGATGGGATCTCCAAAACGCACAAGCTGCTGCGGAGGACTTGTTCCAGTGCCGTCAAGACCGACGACGTGTGCGCCACCAAGTCGCACAGGACCTTTGGTCGCTCCCTGTCCAGCGACCCGAGGGCGGAGCAGACCGTGCCGGCAATTAAGTCGCACAAACTCTTGAACCGGCCCTGCCCCGCTGCGGTCAAGCAAGAGGACTGCCTCACTCTCAAGTCGCATAAACTGTTGACTCGGTCTTGTTCCGGAGACCCGCGGTGTGAGCACAACGCCGGCTTGAAGCCCCACAAACTGTTAAGCAGATCTTACTCCAGTAATCTCAGAATGGAAGAGCTGTACGGACTGAAAAGCCACAAGCTGCTCAGCAAGTCCTACTCCAGCGCTCCCAAGTCCTCCAAGACGGAGCTTTTCAAGGAACCTAACGCAGAGGGCAGGAGGCTCTCTCTTACCTCAGGGCTTATCGGTATCTTAACCCCGTCTTCGTCGTCATCTTCCCAGCCTGCTGTGCGTAAACACTTTCATCCTGAGTTCCTCAGTGTTCGCTAAGGGGCAGGACAGGTTTCCGGGGGGGGGGGGGGGGGGGGGGGGGGGGGGGGGGGGGGGGGGGGGGGGGGGCGGTGTTCGTTAGGGCAGGTCTGGTAGAGGGAAGAAGCGAGATTTTCGTTTTTGTTTTCGTGTTTTAGAATTTACCCTTTGTTTCTTTTTTGGGTGTTACTTAGCACGCCAGACACTGGCAACCGGTACTGGAACGTGCATTTTGACTCTGAAATAATAACTCTAGCGATTGATTGACGGTCTAGCCCAAATTCCTGTCATGGCCGTGAATGCTGCTAAAAATGGAAGGAAGTCGGTTGGATCCACAAAGCTGATCCTTTTAAGCAAGCATGGCATTTTAATGTTTTATCAAGTAGGTTTATCTGTTTTCTAGTTTTCGGACGTCGGTAGTGAAGGACAAAGTTTGTCGAATAATTAAAATCACAGTAATGTCCTTCCTTTAATGTATGAGGACATTTGCCTATGAACATCGTAACTTGTAGAGAGAAGCAACCTCTACTTCTGTATCCCAGAGCTTTGCTTAAAGCTGCTTTCAGTGTCTAGTTTATAAAACTGAAGTCACTTTATCCTGAAGCTTTTTGGTGGAGATGGGGCCGGAAGGTAACGGTATTCAAGCTTAAGCCCTCTGGGTGGTATTTATTGGGAGTCAGTCTTAGACAGCATTTACCTTTGGAGTGATCAGCATTATAGCCGATTTCAGATAAAGAAACAGACCTCTCTTATGTATATTAATTATGCAGAACAATCAATAAAAATGTTGTTTTCTTCTAGTAAATGCATGTGTGTGCTGGGGTCTGGGGTAAGAGTGTACTTGACTCTTAACCATGCGTATGGATAACAGTAGATGGCATTGAAAAAAAAAAACAAGAAACATCTTCAGAAATTTGTGCTACTCTTGCATAGCTTTATTTCTAAAATTACATTGTAAATGGTACCATAAAATTATACTTGTGTTGAGAAAATGTATGTAAGTATATTGATAATTTTAGGTGGACCCCTAAAAACCCATTTCCTATCAAAAGTAAGCATTAAGGACACTTAGAAAATAATGTTGAAGTGTTAACATAGAAAGTTTCCCATGAGAGTTTCACGTAAGAAAGATAATTTCACGTATTCTGTAAAAGAAAGTGTCTTACTATCTTCCTGTATAATTAAGCCCAATACAGTACAATAGTTTAGTGGTGCACCCCCTCAGTAGCTGTCTCATATGTCCTTGGAGGAATAATTCTCATTGTAAAATAAAATGGAAATAGTCTAAATGAGGAGATGGGAGCATTTGACAGTAAGTAGTAGTGGAAACGAGCTTTTGTGATCATTTGAAAATGCCAGCCATTTTTACTAGAAGATGAAAAATTAAGAATGCTGTTGGTTTAGCTTAGATAAGGCTTGTGGTAATAATGGCAGAAAGTATATTATAATAAACTCTAAAATCTTGATGTCATGTTCAGTGATTTAATTCATATTACAGGTGACCTTAGATCACACACTTGTATTCACTGTTTCAAAAAGTCAAAGGCTGTAATTCATCTATTCTCTGAGTTAAAAAATTATTTTCTTCTTTTATTTTGCTTTTTTATAGCCAAATGGTGCCAAATGCATTCCAATACGAGACCGCGGCTTCCTAGTGCAGGTAAGATCCAAGCAAGCCATCCATTGCAGAAATATTTGAGCTTTTAATGGGTTTTCAAATTATCTATAAACTTGACTTAATTATTTCTCTTTATTATTTTTTTTTCAGACAATTGAGTTTGCTGAACAGCGGATCCCTGTACTGAATGAATACTGTGTGGTTTGTGATGAGCCACATGTGTTTCAAAATGGCCCTATGCTTAGGGTAAGTTCTCATTGATAGAATTTCAGTGTTGATATAGGATATAAAATGGTTAAGATATAAAACTAAAGAAGTATATAACTTGATTTACAGTGCATACTGTCTAATGAGCAAATTATTTAATACAAACAGTGGTGTAATTTTGACAAATGAATCACTATTTGTGAAGGAATCTGTGGAAGACAAGTTGTTTCATATTAGGAAAAAATTTCCTAGCATATTTCTTATATGTGCCTATCTATCATCTCTCTTTCCTTTCATCTATTTATATCTATCTGTCTACAGCTGTATTAATATCAATAGATGTAGATGTAGGTGGATAGAAAGATAAATGTAGCTACAGATGTATATATGTAAACTTATGAACAGTGTTTCTTCAAAACCACACAATTTAAGATGCTTACTGGGAGAGAAAAGAGTAGAAGTCAGAAGAGTTACGCAATAGCACACAGAGAATCTGAATTTTAATGATTTCCAAAAAATGCCAGCTCACTGACACTTTTGGGGCATTACTGAGGGAGTATAGAAATAAGAATCAATGTGCATATGTTCCCACAAAAAATAAATCTTTCCATTTATTTAGATATGTAGTTTGGGAGGAATGATCCGATTTCAAGTTTTTCTATAATTTTTAAATTGAGTTAAAATTCATATAACATGGGATTCATCTTAATGTGTACAATAGTTTTTAGTTTATTCACAGTGTTGTGGAACCATTACCACTGTCTAATTCCAGAACATTTGCATTACCCAGAAATGAAATCCATAACTGTTAGTGGTCATTTCCAATCTTCTCCTCCCCTCATCCTCTGGCAACCATTAATCTATTTTTTGTTTCTATAAATTTGCCTATTCTGGACACTTCATATAAATGGAATCATACATTATGTGGCCTTTTGCTTTTGGCTTCTCACTTAATATAATGTTTTCAAGGTTCATCCAGGTAGCATGTATCAGTCTGTATTTCTTTCTTTTTTTGTGTGTGTGTGTAATAATATTACATTACATGGATATACGACACGCATTTTCCATTCATCATTTAATGGAATTGCTGGTACATATGTTAACTTTAAGTGTTTGAGAAACTACCGAACTATTTTTGACAGTGGCTGTACCACTTTATTTTCCCACAAGCAGTGTATGATGGTTCCAGTTTCTCCACATCTTCTTCAACACTTGTGATACTTCTTTTTATATAGCATCTGAGTGTGTGAAGTGGTATTTCACTGTAGCTCAGATTTGCACTTCCCAAATGATTAGTGATTTTGAGCATTTTATTGTGTGCTTATTGGCCACTTGTGCATCTACTTTGGATAAATGTCTGTTTATATTCGTTGGCCTGTTTTTAGCTGGATTATTTCTCTTTTGTTGTTGAGTTATTAGAGTTCTTTATATATGTATATGTGTGTGTATATGTATATATTCTGAATACTAGATTTTATTAGATGTGTGATTTGCAGAAATTCTCTCCTATTTTGTGGGTTTTCTTTTTACCCTCTTGGTAGCATCCTGTGACGCACAAAAGTTTTAAATTTTAATGTAGCCCATATTTATCAGTTGAACTGTTGCCTAATCCAAGGTCACAAAGATTTACACTTATATTTTCTTTTATGTTTTATGGTTTCTGTCTTACAATTAAGTCATTGATCCTTTTTGAGTTAATTTTTGTGTATGGTGTAAGGTTGGGTTCTAAATTAATTCTTTTGCATGTAGCTATTCAGTTGCCTCAGCAGTGTTAGTTGAAAAGAACTTTCTCCATTGGATGAACATGGCACCCTTGTTGAAAATCATTTGACTGTAGATGTATTGGTTTATTTGGACTCTTAATTTTATTCCACTGACCTGTATATGTATCCTTCCATCTGTGCTACACTGTCTTGATTACTGCAGCTCTGCAGTAAGTTTGGGAAACAAGAAGTGTGTGTCCTCCAACTTCATTTTCCTTTTATAAGTTAGTTTTCACTGTTTGGGGTCCCTTGCATTTCTATATGAATTTTAAAGTCAGCTTGTTCATTTCTGCCCCCCCCCCCAAAAAAAAGGCAGGGAATTTTATAAGTTTGCATTGGATCCATTGGCCAGTTTGGGAAATATTGCCGTCTTAACAATTTTAACCCTTTCAATCCATGAACACAGGAAGTTTTTCCATTTATTTGGATCTTTAAAAATTTCTTTCTACACTATGTTGTAGTTTTCATTGTTCAGGTCTTATACATCCTTTGATAAATTTATTTTTTAGTTAGTTTATTCTTGTCACTCTAATCAATATTGTACCAGAGGACATAGCCAGGGCAATTAGGTAAGAAAAAATATTAGAAGGTATTCAGATCGGAAAGGAAAAACTAAAACAATCTCCATTTGCGGATGACATGAGTGCTGTGTGCTAGACCCTGTATGGATAGGTATTTTGCATATTGCTTCCTTATTTGATTTTCACAAAACTCTTGTGGTTTATGTATTTTTTCGCCCATGGTGCAAATAGGATTAAGATTGAAAGAGATCAAGCAATTTGTTCAGCGTTACCCAGCCACTATGGGTAGAAGCTGAACTTTGAGCCTATTTCTGCCTGACTTCAAAACTGCATCATAAATGCTTATTGAAGGCTTCTTAAGTATAAGGCACCAAGCTAGATGCTTTTGTACTTCTTAAGAGAAATTTGTCCTGTTCTTGGGAATATATATTTGGAAAGACAAATTATAAAGCCTAGAAAGAGAAAATTTTGTCAGAACTTGTTTGCATTTCAGGATGTATACTTTAAGAAACATGTAATAACCATTGTGATCATGATCTTTTGTCAAAGTCTAAGACATATTTAATTTTACTTGTTTATGGGAAACATATATATAAAAAATTTATCTCACCGCTCGTACACCATTCTTTGTCAGTCAGCTTTTTTTTCCTCAAAGAGATACATACATTGTTACTCTGAAACCCAAATTAACTAAATCAGTGTTTATTTATTAAATATTGGGGCAAGTTTGTTACTTTGATGTGATATATGGAAACGTGTAGTTAAGATGAGAATAAGGAGAATCCTTTGGTCATTTCAGTTTATCCCATCAGAAGGTTCATCTTTATTTTGTTAGTGTTCATCTGTGGATCTTGATCTGTTGCATGATCAATGGCAATGTGATCTTCACTCCAGAAGGTTATAATAATGTTATTGATGGCACATGGTTTTTGAGTGCCTTTTATGTGATCATGTGTTCATAGTGTTTTGCATGGATTATTATTTGATTTAGTCCTCTCTTGATAACCCTGTGAGATGGGTATTATTATTACCCCTGTTTTACAGATGAGGAGAACAGTAATTTATTTACTATCAACGTAGCTAGTAAGTGATAGAGATGAGACTGAAACCCTGGCAGAATGGCACCAAGGCCACAGTTCTTAATCAGGATGCTACTCTTGACTCATGTACTTGAACTGATTACTTTCACATCCTGGATATTTTCTGCACGTGTTGTGGTCCTTGTGGTTCAGTTACTGGCAGTTCATTGCCATAGTAAGTGATAGAAGTATCCTGATTGCTATCAGTATTCTCTGTGCCTTGCTTCAATTTTTGTTTTACTTTAATTGTTTTATTCTGCACCAGAATTTCTTTCTAAGAGTGGAAGTGCTTTTGTAAATAACGATGTTTTCTAAGTAAGTATAGCTAGTTATCTGCTGGTTTTATGTTGTTGCCATTCAGAATGATATCTAAGAAATCAGAAAACCTACTTGGGTTTCTTAAATAGAAAGATAAGTGACAGCTGAAATTAAATGAGGAAATGGAAGTCAAAGGAAGAGAAGTAAACAAAGAACTGCCTCTTGATTGTCTTAACCAGATATTTAACCTAAATCCGGCATACTCCTTTTTTTTCTGTATCTCTCTTACATTTACATTGTAATATGTTTTACTGTAATTTTAGTAGAAATGTATAAAATTATTGCACATAAAATTTCTTATGGAGTATTAATCACTAAACTGACTCATTGACCATTTATTCAGCACAGATGACACATTACAAACTGGAATAACTCCTAGAGATGTAAAGAGGAGACATTATATCCCAGTGAGTGAATAAATAGGTCAGATAAAACTCAGAGTTCCAAAGAATTCTATGTCTAATGTTCATTATGTTTATTAGATCTCTTTCTTTCAAAATTCGCAGTGTGTTTATATTTTTTCTCTTTTCTCTAAGCATGATTATTTACTGAATGACATAAGTTGCCCTTTACTGCTATTTCCCAGAAGTCCTAACATTTTGGTCACTACTTGTACTCTTCTGTCACTTTACTCAGAGGTCTGAAACATGGGTACCTACTACGCTTACTGATTTAGAAATACCACAATGATCCACTTATCTCTTTGTTCACAAAGGTTATAAATGTCACTCCCAGGCGTGAGGCCTGACATGTAAAACTTTGCAAATGCATAAAACTCACATTAACATCACAAGGATTGTTTATAGTGTCCTGGATTTCCCATGTGGCAGTGCAGTTCGGATTATGATCAGAAAACCAAACCCAAACCCAATCTGTGGTTCTCTACATTTTGGAATCAACTAGAGTATTAAAGGCAGCCAACTGTTGATGCTTTAAAATGTTGATTTTTGTCTTCATCAGTGTTTTTGGAAAACACAAAAGTAAGGATTTATTGCCAGACTCACCACTATTTTCTAAGCCTCTTCCTTCCTAGTGCCCTTGTCTTTATGTTATACTCACACTGAATACCATGATCGATGCAATTGTTTGTCTTCTTTTTTGAACCCTGCGGAAGGGCTGCTGAACTGGGTTGGAGAAAACCATGCATATGGTTGTAGGGATTAGGATCTCTATAGTTAGAAATTTATCATTGGTACTTGGCAGTCATTCTGTATGTCCCTGGCTAGTAGGCTTTCCCATTTCCCAGATCAACATATGACATGAATATTATGGACCTCATTTTCTTCTCCTGTCATGTGAAAATATTCCAGATTGCTTGCAGTGAATAGATTGATCAGGCTTAAATTCCTGATATCATTCTTCCAGTATAATGCCCAATCCTACTGAGACAAAATCAGCTGAGACACCTGAGCTGTGGACCTTAGTCAAATGTTTGTAACTAAGTTCTTATTTTCAGAATTAAATTAGCAGCATCCGATTATAATTTGGTCATAAACTTAAGGCATTTCCGTGATAATTGTTGAGAAACTGAGCATGTAGGTAAACCTTGATATGTCCCATTTTACTTCATAAAACAGGTAGGTCTTCTTGTATTTAGGTCTGACTTGAATGTTTGAAGAATGGATGGAAAAGCACACCCTGTTCCTTCCTCAGCTCTTCCTCCCATCCCCCCACCTCATGCCACAGAAATAAGATTTCCATTTTTGAAGTATAGGCTAAATGATAATTATACCAAACACTTTAGGTCAGAAATGTGTTTTTTTCCAAACCAAGTAGAAAGAAATTGGTTTTACGGCTCTAACAACAACTTAAGTTGTATGAGATAATAGGAAACACTGTGTTGAAACTTAAATGGGCATGAGCCTATCTTAACTACAAATCTGCCTTGATCTCCATGGGATTCCTGTCTTTCTTTAGGCATGGTGAACTTGCCCCCCACCCCACCTACCCCGCCTTCCTCCCCCCCCACCATGAATTGTCTCTCTTCCAAACCATGAAAAGAACCTGAAGCATTGACTATAAAATCAGAAATACAAAGAGCTAAATAAAGGCTTGTAGGTTTTGAGTTTCTAGTAGCTATTCTTAATTATTCTTACATGTTTTCAACCCTAGGTTTTTAACTAGGAATTTTATTTACACTGCTCATTTCTTTTTTAACAAGAACAATTTAACACTAAATTAAGGGTTTCGATAAACTATGGATATGAAAATAAAAATATTATTTCATAATGAGCTTCAATGAAAATTTTATTGAACACTTACTTTTGTGTATGCATTGGTTTAAAATGAGAAGCAGCTGTGGTTATCAAGTTACCTAGTATTGTTAATATTTAAACTGCTCTGTGTACCTCAGGGAGATTTTCTAAACCTCTTATCTTTTCTTACTTCTTGGTCTTATCAACCTGGTGCACTAGATGTGATTTTTTTATCCCTATTTTACAGATAGGAAAACTGAACCTGTCCGCATGTGCCCCCATTGGAACAGTCACCACTTTTTGTCTGTTCTGTATATTGGGCTAACATGAAAAATTTTGTTTGAGAGGAAAAAGCATGGCAGAAAAGGTTTGAAAACCTCTTACCTACACTATGCTATATACAAATACATAGTTAGATACTCTTGAGTTTTATCATTTCTATTTTTAGTAGGAAGTAATTTAAATTTATTGAAGACACAAACTTTCTAAAACACAGTTAGGTTCTAAAATATTCCTTAGGCTTAACCATTTTTGCAATACATTTTCATTGCTCACATTTTCAATTGTTTTGATTCAACTAAAATTTAAAATGTATTTGTCTTAGCTTTAAAACTTCTAAAATAAATCTTAAGGACATATAAAGTCATCTATGTATTTAAATGGTGCATAATGAATGTTACATTGCAAAAAAATTATGTATGTGGAATGGCAAGAGGGACTTGTCATGTTTTTACAGTTCAAATTATAGGAACTAATTGCTTGAGGACAATAAAATAACATTAGGAATTCTTAATATTTTAGGAATTGAAACATTGATTGTAAACTCAAAAATGAATTCATAAATGATGTACACATTTGGTTATATTGGGCATATATACTTTGTATTAAATTATGTGTAGTAACACACATCATTACACTTACCCAGTAAAATTTTTTAATATTTTCCAAAAAATTGGGGGTGTATGTTTTATTTATTTATTTATTTATTTATTTAGTAAGTAATCTCTACACTCAATGTGGGATCAAGAGTTGCATGCTCCACCAACTGAGCCAGCCAGGTGCCCCACCTATGTTACATTTTTAGTTGATGCTAGAGCTTTCTGTATAAATGGTATAGTCATAGCAGAATATGTTGGGGGTGGGGGATTAGCTGATAGTCAGCTAACCCACAAGATAATTACTTAATGTTTCATTAGGGAGGAATGATTTGGTTTCTCTCTCTCTCTTTTTTTTTTAAGATTTTATTTATTTATTTGACAGACAGAGATCACAAGTAGGCAGAGAGGCAGGCAGAGAGAGAGGAGGAAGCAGGCTCCCTGCTGAGCAGAGAGCCCAACTCGGGGCTCAATCCCAGGACCCTAGGATCATGACCTGAGCTGAAGGCAGAGGCTTTAACCCACTGAGCCACCCAGGCGCTCCCTCGGTTTCTCTTTCTTGAATAAGATGTCCTTTCTGTGAGCAATGAGACATCTAATCCTGATTACTTAATATGATTTGAGAACTCTGTTTTAGTGTGCTATCTTGTGTTGACATTTTGAACTTCTCAAATAAAATGTGGATAAACGTGGGAGGAGAGTGGGTCAAAAGTTTACAAAAACTAGTTTGTAAATGTGTATCTGAAAATTTAACTGATTTATAGCTCTGATACTATCTTGAACTTTTTAGTAAAAATGAGCAATAGAGGGGCACCTCTGTGGCTCAGTGGGTTAAGTGTCCGCCTTTGGCTCAGGCCCTGATCTCATGGGATTGAGCCCCACATTGTCGGGAGGAGATGGGCTCCTTACTCAGAGGGGAGTCTGCTTCTTCCTCTCCCTCTGCTCCTCCCCGCTCCTCTTACATTCTCTCTCTCTATTTCTCACTCTCTCAAATAAATAAATATTTTTAGAAATGAGCAATAGATTGTTATTTTAAAAATTCACTAGTATTTACTTAGTTTGGTGTTAATATAGCATAAATTAATCACCATATTACCTCTATATTTGCTATTTTAAAAAAGGGAAGACAAAATTGTAAGAATGTAATGTGTACTTCTAATTTTTTAGTGCAGTAGCAAAAATTGCCCTTTTTCGCCTCAAAGTTTTATAGGGTATCTGACTTCCTTCTTCAAACAGTTGCAAGAACCATATATTCCTATAAGTCAGCCTTATACATTTCAACCAAAAAGATGCAAGAAAGAAAAGAAGTGTTCATAAAGTAATCAAGCCATAGCTTTATCATTAGGAATGTAGGTTTATAATTTAACGTAGAGGGGCAGGGGCACCCGGGGAGCTCAGATGGTTAAGCGTCTCCCTTCAGCTCGGGTCATGGTCTCCAGGTCCTGGGACCCTCTTCTGGCTCCTGGCTCTGTGGGGAGTCATCTTTCCCTTCTCCCTCTGCCTCTCTCCCTGCTCATGCTCTCTCTCTTTCTGTATTTCTCTGTGTCAAATGAATAAATAAGATCCTTAAAGTGAAAAAATAAAAGGCAATGGGTTAGTTGGCAAGTTCATATGATCAGAGATTTGAATATAATCAGGTCTGGGAGGGAGATGAAATGGAAATACAGAAGAAAGCTTTGAAGTGTTGTTCATTTGTTACCCAAGATTAAAAAAAAAAATATATAGGTCAGGGCGAAATTGGTACAGACTATTTGAAACAAAATCAGGGTGGCCCGTGAATACCTAGGATTGGTGACAAAGTGTGCGATAGAGATACGTAAGAATAACTACACTATTTTTTCTTCAGTCTTGGACATTTTTCCTACATTAAAATCTTAATATTTTATCCATCCAGTCTAGTGGAGTGTGAGATATTTTACTTCACTTTCACTTTCATTGTTTAAAGCAACAACTTGGTACTAAAAAAGATAGTTTCTATTCTTTTAAAACATTTCCTGGAATCTGTGAATACCATGTACATAGGTACCTACCTACATATATATTTGGATGATCTCAAAGTAAGTGTAATTGATCGCCAAAGTTCAGTTGAAAAAATGAAACCAGCTATTACTTGTATATACTAAATAAGCTTTATCCTATTATTTCTTTGGGATTGAAGGATTTTATTCAAAAAAAATGTACGGTTATTAGACAAGAGTAGTAGTCAAAATAAAATACCTTCTGTTTCTGTGTCCCCGTTTACTTCCTCAGTGAACATTGTTGGGTAGCTGGTACATGAATAAATTCCTAGGGTCCTTCATGATTTCTATGGTTTATCTTTTCCCCGGATTCTTTTTGTATACAGGTCCACTATACACCAGTATAATGTTTGGCACTATAGTAAATGTACAATAAATGATTGCTATTATTATTTCAGACCATATCGTGCTCCCAGAAAGTAAACAAAAGAAACAGCCAATGTTTCCTTGGGGAAAACTGAGGTTGAAACATACATGCGCATAGATCAACACACACAAAAAATAGAAGATTAAAAATAGGTTAAACAAGGAAATAGTCGCAGAAACTGAATAGTCTGCTCTAAGTAGAGCCATCTATGTATAGCACTGTGTGTATAGCTTGAGTCTGGATGAAGAGGTTTCTCCAGTTAATTTCCTCTCCTAGGTAGTTTTACCTGATGTTTCTGAAATGTAATCAGACTGCCCTTTTAAGGTGGATAAAAGAAGTGTATCGATTGATTTTTTTCCTAAAATTCTCTTTGGGGAACATCAACCAGAAGTGTTTGTGATTGGTCATGCTTATGTCCGCAAAGCCGTTATGTGGTCCCATTCCGAACATAAAAGATGGACCGCAAAGGACTGTACTTCCCACTGGTTAAGCGCTCGACCAAGTCGTCCTCAGAAATGAGTGAGCAGAGGAGCAGCGGCACTAACACAAGCCTTTTGTCTGCGAGGCAGTGGCACCATGGATTGTATCGTGTTGGGCTTCATCAGCTACCTAATGCAGTGTAACTCTGGAGATAAGATAAATCAAACAGACGACACTATATTAGATTTGAAAGATGAGAAGTCTTCCAAAGCAATTGCAGAGTGTGTATTTCAGTGCTGTTGACTTCAGGAGGTTATTGAAGTCAAAAGTCTTTGCGACAAAACCCAATCTTTCAAGAGCTGGGTAGTGAGTAAGCAGAGTCATGCTTATTTCTTCCAAAGAAAATTACCTAGGAAAAGTGGAATTCTTTGTATATTTGTTTTACACAGCTGTTAGGTTGAACTTTGTTTTTTTAGTGTATCACCAGCTTAGGTGTCTGTTTTTTTCTTTTCTTTTTTTTTTTTTTTTTTTTAATACATCTCGGGTACAAAAGTGAATGAAGTAGGAGAGATGGTTTTTCCATCTGTTGCTAAAAGATTCTAAGTGCAAGTGCTTACAACTATTTGAAATGGATTTCTTATATTTGTTACTCCATATCACTAGATGATTATTTACCAATTGTTACCCAAATTTAGGAATTTAACTTTTGTTAATTAAGGTCCTGTGATTCCTTTCTTTTTAATATTCTGAAACTTTGCATTTTCTTAAGATACTTAATGGAATGTCATAAAATTACCTTAGGAGTTGGGAAACGGAAAAAAACAGTATTGTAACTCATTGCCCTTTCTTTTGTAGCCCACTGTGTGTGAGCGAGAGCTGTGTGTGTTTGCTTTTCAAACCCTGGGAGTAATGAACGAAGCTGCTGATGAAATAGCAACTGGAGCTCAGGTAGGAACATGCAGTGCTAATTAGTTCTGATTTGATCTGAAAACTTTATTCTGATCCACTAGTTACCTTCAGTCTGCTCTTCTTTCAGATACATTTTTGATAGTTTGATGGTAGATTAAAAAGCAGGCTGGCATTTTTTTATTTTTTTAAGCTAGACACTGAAACTTGCTATCTGTATCTAGTGAGTGTTTTGTCATTTAGCAATTGCAGAGGGAAGAAATTAAGCCAATTTTCTTGTGTTTGAAAAATAACTATGATTCTCTCATGGCAAAGTTGAAATATTGAAACCCTTGCACATGCATTATGTAAAATTTATTTGTAAAGTTATAATGCCATTAAATGGAAGCCAATTCTTAAAATGTAGGTGAAAAGATAAAGGGCAGAACATGTAAGAAAAAGCACCTATTTTACAATAGCAGTGTGTGTGACATAGGAAGAAAATTATAAAAACAAATGAAGCAACTTGGGAGTAAGAAGCATTCCATGTTTCTGGAAGGAAAAAATAAATTCTAAAGATGCCAGAATTTACTTCATGAATCATGAATTCCAACAAGATTTCAGTTGATTTTTAAAAACTTATTTATGCAAACTACTTTCTCATAAACCTATGAAAATAGATTCACAGATAATGTTGATAATATAGATTAATAGAAAAATATCAGAGGAAACAAAGAAAAATGAGTGTTAATTAAGGGAGGCTAGACAAACCATATACAAAGACATATGCAATTCTCTATTTTTTAAAAAATGTAGTACTGGACTCTCTGCCTGCCTCTCTGCCTACTTGTGATTTCTGTCAAATAAATAAAATCTAAAATAAAATTTAAAAAGATATTTAAAAAAATGTAGTACTGGAAAGAATAGGATGGCAAATAATCTCCAAAAGAGATCTAGTTATAAATATACTTAACATATTTTAAAAGAAGTATCACATCAAATTGTAAAATTAAAATGTTTTAGTAAGTGAGGTGGGAACAAATGACTTATACCATGGGGGACAAAACCCCCATGTTTGTAAAAACAAATTTGTAAAAACAAATTCCTAATAGCTGAAAGAAGAGTTTTGTTTAAAAATACTACATACAAACTAGAAGAGAGTAAAACTAAGCATGCACAGCATGGATAGTGCCTCAGGTTTGTGCATTTATGCAGTGTCAAGAAATCGTAAAGAATGCCAACAGATTTGAGTCCATCCATACTTTGTTTTTTACTTGAAAGAAGAGTGAACGATAAGAGCTACCTATGAGAAAATATGTCTTGCCGCAAACATAATTGTATAAAAGCACATAAAACTTGAAAAAAGAAACATGAAGACTGTAACAGATTAATAGAGGAAATGGACACACAATTCACAAATACAGTTAGTGAAGAAACGTAAGAGAATTACCAATCTGTCACTTATAAAATTTGCAAAGATGGGTGGGGGAAAATGATCATATAACATTCGTTCAACAGGTATCAAATGCCTACAATTAACAGGCATTAGTCCAGATGGAAGTACAATAATTAATATGGAATAGCGCGGGCCTTGTGGATGTACACACGTCCTGTTAACCTAATTGTTTCACTCATTATCTAAATGGAGGTATGTCCACTTGAAGAACTATTAAGGAAAACAATTGTGATATAATGAATTATAAATGAACAAGAATACAAACTGTATGGCATTGATCATATGTAATATGGGTAAAAAGATCCCATGATTAAATTTCAAAAATACTGGGACGCCTGGGTGGCTCAGTTGGTTGGACGACTGCCTTCGGCTTGGGTCATGGTCCCGGAGACCGGGGATCGAGTCCCCCATCGGGCTCGCAGCTCCACGGGGAGTCTGCTTCTCCCTCTGACCTTCTCCTCGCTCATGCTCTCCCACTGCCTCTCTCTCAAATAAATAAAGTCTTTTAAAAAAAATTTTTTTTCAAAAATATGGCTTGGTATCACTCCTACAGCCAACTTGCACATATTTGCATATTAAAGACTCTCAGAATCCCTGAAACTAAGAAAATAAGTAGCCAGTACTTAGAGGGTTTCTCAAATGTGTCTGACCATGGTGGTTCCTTTTTCTTTTTTTTCCTTTTTTTTTTTAATGTGAAAGTTTTTCTCATCAATTGGAACTAATATTGCTCCAAAAAAAGAGAAATACTTTAATCTATGCTGTTTATAGATAGCTATCTGAAATGCTGACTTCGGTAGCGCAAATACTAAAATACAGGTATATAAAGATGATTAAGCTTTACACAGCTGTGTGTGTGCTTAAGAATATACATACATGTACATACATGAATAGGTATATGGGTATATATGTATAATATATAAAATATGTATTTTACATATTACTCATATTTTATAGATTTCACATATATATTCATATATAAACATATATATATATTTATATATATAAAATTCTTCAAGTGGTAAAGTTAACGTTTGTGCATTTTAGTGTAAATTGTCCCTCAGACGATGTGAGAAGGGAAGGAATTAAAACCTGGAACTAAGAAATAATTCATTAGAAGGAAAATTAGCATCATGCCACAGTAAGCTAGGTTGATAGACTATTAGGTTCTTTTTTCCCCCCTCTTATTATAGCTACCTCAAAAAGTTATGGTTGTTAAAAAGAAGTTTATTTTGGATTTTGTAATGATACAAATGATACACAATTCCTCGATCATATCAATTTCGTGATTCTACTCTGAAGTGGAATATTCTTTTCACTACTTGAAAGCAAGTACATAATATTCTGGTTGTAATTCTAGAGATTACATAGAAACTGATTCTCTTTCTTTAAAAAATTTTTTTTAAGATTTTTATTTTTTTTTATTAGACAGAGATCACAAGTAGGCAGAGAGGCAGGCAGAGAGAGAGAGAGGAGAAAGCAGACTCCCCACTGAGCAGAGATCCTGGTGCGGGGCTCAATCCCAGGACCCTGGGATCATGACCTGACCTGAAGGCAGAGGCTTTAACCCACTGAGCCACCCAGGCACCCCCTGATTCTCTTTCTAGACAGAAAGAAACTATATCTCAGTAGTGCTAGTGCATCAGTTGACTCCAATATTTTCAGTGGTTCTCTGAGTTTGCAAGAACATCCCTTGGAGGGACACAGCAGGAGGCTGGACTGGGATGAGAGTGTCTAAGCAGCCAGGATTCCAAGCCCCCATATACTGTTTCAACCAAAAACAGCTCCATTTTATTTCCTTATGTTCAGCTCTCTTACAAGATTTTATTAAAAAAAAAAAAAAGGAATCAATATTGAAATTTTTGAAAGCCATTGATCTTCAATTTTAAATTCACTTCTTTTCCAGAATACATTATGATCTGTAGGCCACTCCTTTCTTACTCATCTGGACTTGAACTTTCTCATTTGCAAGTGCTCTAAGGTCTTCCTTACCTGCAAGGAAGGGTGGAGAGTCTTGCTCTATCAGATGGGTTGTATACAATGGCCTTTGGAAGCATGTGATTCTATAAACCCACAGACCTTTTCTCACTCATCATATGACCTAATTCCCATTGTTTGAATTCTGTATTTCTCTATCCTAAGTATCTTAGCGTCTGAATTGTCCCTTCAATTATATTATTCAGTGTAAGAAGAAAGATGTCTGTAACTTGCTGACGATAGCACTCACCATTATATGCTAGGAGCCCATTAAGAATCTCAAATTTTGGGGCACTTGGGTGGCTAATTCAGTTAAACATCCAACTCCTTATAGCAGCTTAGGTCTTGATCTCAGGGTCCTGAGTTCAAGCCTCATGTTGGGCTCTGTTCTGGGCTTGGGTACCTACATAAAAACAAAAACAAAATCGTTTTAAATGCTGGCAGTGGGGAAATACATGATTTGGAATAAAGAAATTGTAGTCGTTTGTTACATTTTATTTTTAAAGTAGACATTTTACTCTATGGAAAAATTAACATGCAAATGAATATAAATCCAAAACAGACCTTTTCTTGTTCAAAAATTCTAACTGCTAACTTCTGTAACAGATAAATCATAAAATTATAGTGGCTTAAGATGATAGACTTTTTTATTTCTTCCTCCCACAACTATCCAGTTAGAATGCTTGTTGGGCAGCTTTCTGTGTGATGATTGAGTTAACTGAACCCTTTCCTTTGTGTGGCTCTGCTGTCTTTAAGTACATGCCATACAGTAGAGGCAGAGATAAAAAGTGGAGAAGGTGCACCCGTTCCACCCTTCTCCACTGTTGATCCAATTCCATTTCCAATTCCATTGGTTAAAACTAGTAGACAAAAGGGGTGGAAATGTCACACGCCAAGCATCTGCCTCCTGTCAAGAGCTCTATTCCTGGGAAGCAAGGAGTAGAAGGCTTTGGTGGGCAGCATGAGATTCTGCTATGGTAGTTACGCTATTTCTTTCACGTTGGCTTAGATCATATATTAGCAGGAATATTCTAATTGAATTTCCTACCCCCTATATCCACTATTTCATTAAGGACTCCCAATGGTGAAATTATTGGCGGAAGAATCATATAATTTTTTGTAGTTTTGATGCTTCTGGGACAGGGTGTTTAATATTTGATTGAAAGGTATACATTGCTCAGGTTATTACTGTTCTATTTGTAGATAGAACATTACTCTTGTGATTTAAAAAAAACACGTAACCTAAAATTGACTATCTTAACCATTTTTTAAGCATACAGTTTAGCAGTTAAGTATCTTCAACTTCTCATGAAACAGATTTCCATAACTTTTTTATCCTGCAGAACTGAAACTCTGTACCCATTAAACAACTCCCCTAATATAGCCCCCTTTCTCCTGTCTGGTAATCACCATTCTACTTTCTGTTTCTGTGAATTTGACTACTTTAAATACTTCATAGGTGAAATCTGACAGTGTTTGTCTTTTTGTGGTTTATTTTATACTGGTTTATTTCACTTAGCATAATGTCCTCAAGGTTCATTGATGATGTAACCTATGACAGAATTTTCCTTTTTTAGGCTGAATAATTTTCCCTGTATGTATATGCCACATTTTCTTTACCCATTCAACTGTCAGTGGACATTTTGGTTGCCTCCATCTCTTGGTTATTGTGAATAATGCTGCTGTGAGTGTGGGTATGCAAATAGGCTTTAACATCCTTCTTTGAATTATTTTGGATATATATCCAAAAGTGGGATTGTCACTACTGACAGGATCATATGGAAATTCTATTATTAACTTCTTGAGGGGCTTCTGTACTGTTTTCTGTAGCAGCTGCTGCAATTTATAATCCTATCAGCAGTGCACAAAGTCTCCAATTTCTTCATGTGTTCAGCACTTGATATTTTCTGGTTTTGGTTTTTGTTTTTGTTTTTTGATAGTAGCCATCTTAATGGTTGTGAGGTGATACCTCTTTATGGTTTTGATTTTGATTTCTCTGATGTTTAATAATGTTGAGCATCTTCTCATGTGCTGTTGGCTATCTGGATGTCTTCTTTAATGAATTGTCTATGTTTTTTGCCCATTTTTAAATCAAATTATTTGATTTCTTGTTGAGTTGTAGGAATTCTTTATATATTCTGGATATTAACCCTCTTTCAGATATCTGATTCACAGATATTTTCTCCTATCCCATGCCATTTCACTCTGTTGATTGTGTATTTTGATGCACCAAAGTTTTTAAGTTTGAGGTAGTCCCATTTGTCTATCTTAGCTTTTATTGTTTGTGCTTTGGTGTCAAGCCAAGAAATCATTGCCAAGTCCAATGTCATGAAGTTTTCCCTCATGTTTTCTTATAGGAATTTTATAGTTTAAGGTCTTATGTTTAGGTCTTTATTGCATTTTTGAGTTAATTTTTGTGTATGGTATAAGATAAAGGTCCAACTTCATTTTTTTTTTTTTTTCATATTGATATCCAGTTTTCCCACTGTCATTTGTAGGAAAAACTGTTCTTTTCCACTGGGTGGTTTTGGTACCCTTGTGAAAGATCATTTGACCCTTTATTAAAGCAAAGGGCATGCACTTTTTAAACACTTCAGTTGCATACTGTGACTTGTAATTCTTAAAAATTTTTATAGGATAGTACCAGTTCCCTCCCAACTGCCAGTATGTCAGAAAGGGATGTTTTATTTTACTGATTATTCTTTTTCAGATGTTTTTATTTGAATTTTTCTTTATTGAGAGACCAGATAATGCCAAAAACAATTTGTGTCTAGGTTTAAGTGCATCTCTCTGGGGTAGAAGGAGTATGAGTGTGGGTACAGAAGACAAAAAGGATTTTATTATGTCTTAATTATATTTATTTCTGAAACCATATATATACAGACACACACATATAAGTGGAATAATGTGTTAGAAACGTATTGGCTCTTTCATTTCTACCATTTTCTAAGTGAGTCTTCTGGGGTGTATGTCTGTGTACTTTGGGAAGGGTTCCTTATAGATCATATACCCGATGGCTTGAGTTTTGCTGATTATTTTAGGTCACTGGAAATTCTGGATGCCGTGATTGGGTGGATGTGTTTTGTGAGTATATACACAACATAGTGAGCCCTACAGCCATTAGGTCACAGTGTCCCTCCCATGAACCACAAGAATCAAAAATTATTTTACTCTTACTCCACTCTTTTTAAATGCCTGTCTAAAAACTTTCTAGAAATATTTTTCTCTATAAAGATTGAGTCCATTTCTTTCTTTATGATGTCCTCTATCTTCACACTGTTGATGTGTCTGTCCAGGCGCCCTCTCTCCATTTAGACAGTGTCTGTTTTCTCAGTTGACTTGCCAGAAGCATATTTTGGGAACTGGAGAGGGGGCTCTCCTCCTGTTAAATGGCACTGCCTCTTAGTAAATTGTGTTAGGAGGTCACAGAAGAACACAGGAATAAAACCATCTTATTTAGGGTACCAAAGGTCATGAATGGCAGAGAAGGTCTCTGAGGCAGAGAGTAGGAAGAAGTAAGATGATGTCAGGAGTTTTACTCTTCTTGGAGCTTGTCAGACTTATCTCCTGAATTTGGGGTTTCCATCACCTGGAATAGTTTCCCAGCACTCTATCTCCCTCTCCGTCTTCACTCTGGTCTCTGTTGAAATATCACCACCTTCCTAGGCACTCTGAAACAGCAACCCTTATTGCCTTGGTCTCTACTGCCTGCTTAATCTTCACAGCATTCAACACTACCAGAAATGTATTTGAGCATATGTTTAACTGATTATTTTGTTATGCATCTTCTCCATTAGAATGTAAATCCTTTGAGAGAGAGGACCTGTCTTTCTTGTGTATGTCCGCTATAGAGCCTAGAGCAGTGTGAGAGCACAGTAGGAGTTCATGACAAAGAGATCCGAGGATGTAACTGGAAGCAACACATGTTAGTTATTTCAAGTTAATGGTCAAGTTTGGTCAACTGTGGTCTGAAGCCATAAATTACAGATCTGAGAAGTTGATAGCAGTTTTGAGACTTAGGTGACCACAAGAGGGAGGAGCAATGGCAAAGCACGAGCTAAATCTCGAAGGATGCTTAACTGTCTCGTGTATGTGTTTCAAGGTGGTAGATCTGCTGGTATCCATGTGTAGGTCTGCATTGGAATCTCCTAGAAAAGTTGTCATTTTCGAGCCATATCCTTCTGTGGTGGATCCTAATGATCCTCAGATGCTGGCCTTCAACCCCAGGGTGAGTACTGCTCCTCATATACCCATCCTGCCCCCCGTAACAGCTGCTGAGGTTTTAGTCCTGCTAGTTTCTCTCTGTCTAACCCCCTCCCTCATCAGGCCTACCCCTAACGCATTATGGTCCCTATCCATTTAGTAAATATGGTTCCTTTCTCACAAACTTGATTTACTGCCTCCTCCAGTCTTTCCCATATCCTGTTACTTATCTTGTCCTTTCATCTTTTAAAATCACTTTCAGAACTTCATCTTTATGAAGCTAGACCCATTTCATCCTCTCAAATTGCAATCTTTACACATCCCATCTGCATGAAAGGAAGGATAGCAGTAATAATTTCATTAAATATTTTTGAGAGTCTAGCTTAATGTAACCTCACTGTAATTTTTAAGGGTGGTGGGTAAAAGGACCAATTTTTTGCTTTCTTTTGCATTTTTACTTAATCATCCCTTGCCTTCTCCCCACTCCCCTTCCTCCCCAGTTACCTGAAGGTTTGTGAAAGTTTAGTCCATATTGTTGATCAACTGGCATTTCTTGAGAAAACAATTTTATAAATATTTGTGGAGATGAGGCAGAATCCTTCTGAAATAGCAGAATTCTCAAATTACGTGAAAGCTAAAATTGCCTTAGTTTCTATTACTATCCATCTTGAAATCATTCTGTGGAAACAATGGCTATATAAAATGTCCTTGGAAAAGCTTTCCTTCTGTCATAAGTGGCAAGAGTATACTTAAAGATGAATTATCAGTTAAGTGTGCGGTGTCATTTATACACTTACTAGTCATATTCTTTTGGTAACAATCTTTTAATCAAAAGAAAATAAAAGCAAAATGATATTATGAGACTTAAAGTTGATTTTTGTATTTTAGAAGGATTCTGTTCTTACTTTATTCATCGTGGCTTAATTTTTTTGGTGAGACAAAGAATCAAGAGCCCAATATCTTGTTTATATTTATAGTTTTCCCCCTGTAGGCTAAACATGATTTTATGTACCTACATTAGGATTGGCATTGTTTTCTTCTTTCTTCCTTCTAACTCAGTTATATATCCTGCATCCTAGAATCATCTTATTAAAGTCTTTCCTTTTTTGTACACAACACAGTCTTTCAGATCGACTCTGAAGGGAAATCCACGTACAGAAAAAATGTGTTTCTCTAGTAACATGTAGACTTGCAAAGGCTTATAGTGAATACTATTTTTTTCCCACTCAAACAGAAGAAGAACTATGATCGAGTAATGAAAGCCCTGGATAGCATAACTTCCATTAGAGAAATGACACAAGTAAGTATATCATCTTGTGGTCTTGTACAGTTCAGTTTTGCTTTAGTAAAATCATATTTTAAAAATGTCTGAGAGTACTGGCTGTGTAGTGAAATGTAGATTTTTCTATTAGATGGGAGTATAATTAAAGTACTTTAAAAATTAAAAGTGTGTCATACTAGGAGGTTTTAATTAAATTACATCGTTGTATTGGTGGGCTACCACTGTGACTTTTGGAGGGTAATTGCATGATTATATTCCTAATGTTCTCTGCAACAGTTGGAGTATGTGGAGGTACGTCGGACTATCTTAAAGCAAAGGTTAAACCTGGTACCATCTTCCTAGACTGCTCATTTTAATTAATGGTAGTAATTTTAGCACATTATTTTAATATCAAAATAAAAACATATTCTATCAAATATAAATTGTGCATAAATATTTTAGACTGAACATAGAATCTCAAAACAACTTTGGAGGACACAAGCCTCCCCGAGAGTATGAGTTTATATTTTTAGCCATTTGGGGAGGGTTGGTGATGTTTGCTGAGCAAGGATGGCGGTTTATTATGAAAGTCCAACATACCACTGGGCTATAGTCCAGCTCTTCGAAAAGTGCATGCTATTGAATTTTTGAGGCTTTCCCACTGCCAAAAATTTGGAGAGAGGCTTAAAACTCATCAGTGATAAGTAGAAATTAATAATCTGTAATTGACAACAACACATTATGGGTTTGGTTTGCATATGGCGGTTTCAAGGCTTGCACTATGCTCCAGACCCTGGAGACTTATAGTATTACCCTGGGTCATTTCTGTCTTTGGGGAGGGAGTATTGGACTCCTTCAGTCTTGAGGCCCGCAAAGCTTCTCTGCCACTTCTCCCTTCACCCCTGCCATCGCCACTGCTGTATTTGAAATGTGCTCCCAGAGTACATTTTTACATTTCCAAATTTGAGTTTTGAGTCTTCAGATAGTTATTTCTTCAGGTAGTCAAATATTCATCCATTTGTCCAACAAATAGTGTGTGTCAGACAATGGTAAACAAAGAGATCCTTAATTTACAAGTTAGATCATTTGCTTAAAAACCATCATCCTGGCTCGATGTTTTTCTATGCCCATACTTTTCTGTATCACCTGAATTCCTTTTCAAACAAATATTATTATTTGTATAAGGAAGAGAAAACAATGAAATACATTTCCACTTGGGGGGGAAAGAACCTATTCTGTTGGCTTACACAAAGTTAAATAAACATTTTTTTAGTCACCAAAGACTTTGGTGGTACTAGGGTGTTTATTATACTATACCCTAGACCCAGATCATTCTCGGATAAAAACAGCTACGAAATTCTGACTCTGGGATCAGCTCTCTGCCAAAATTTTCTTCCTTTATTCTGGGTCGTGTGTAAGCTATTTTAATAGAAGGCAGTGCAGACAATTGAGTGTCAGCCTAGGAAGTCAGAGGCGGGTGTTGTATAATTTGCTCATCAATGATGCGGCCTGTGACCTTGGGCAAGTTGCTTAATTGCTGACGCTTAGCTTCTTCACTATCAAGGTGGTAAATAGTAACACTGCACCTCCTTCCAGTCTGCACTCCATAGGGATGCTGTCGGGTTCTATTGCATCAGATCCTTTACACCTCTCCAAATAAATATAACATTATACTGTCCTATTTTCTAGAAGGTACTGCCCTGTGGATAGTGGTAAATTGTCACAGATCGCCTTTTGTTCTGTGAAAAAGTTAATTGTCTGGGTAAATTCCGCTAATTACTTTGAAAAAAAGGGCTTTTCCTATGTAAATTTCATCCAGTTTTCTCATGTAAAGCTCTGCACCTAAGTCAGTACCTTCAGATATGAGCGGGAGTAGTAGCTCTCACAAGTTTTGCTTTAATGTTAGTTCAAAGTTAAAAACTGTCATCGTCAGAAAGAGACAGCGCCTGACACTTGCTAGAGGTGGGGAGAGAGATTTAATTGAAGGACTGCCCTGGGGAGAGTGAGTGAGGTCACCTCCAAGGAAGACAAAAGTGATGGAGGTTTTTAAAGGGAGAGCAGAGACAGAACAAAAAGGGGCTACAGAGAAGTAAAAATAAGGGGCAGTGGGGAAGGAGGGAATTACAGAAGAGGGATGAGTAGAGAATAGGAAGGTTAGCAGTGTGGGTGGGTACAAGGTAGGTAACTTTTGTTGTTGGGCAGCATAGCTTTTGCTTGAGCAGAAACTCAGCTGGGGGCCTGGGATCACCTTTAGACGTGGCCTAGGGCGTGGGAGCCAGAGGAAAGCTTGATTAAGCCTCTTGGAGCTAAATGTCTGGGCAAGTCCAATGTGCCACGTGAAGTTCAGAGTTCACATCACTTTGGGGGGATGGGGGTGGGGGGAACACGAGGGAAGTCATAGCCACAAAGCTTCTGGGTTTAACTAGATTAGATGTACCTGTTCAACCTGATTTTCCTTTTGCATAAAGGAAAAATGAGAAAGGAAAAAAAGGAATTTTTAAGAAAAATCAAGAAGTATAATGACTTTTTTTCCAGGCACCATATCTGGAAATCAAGAAGCAGATGGATAAACAAGACCCCCTTGCTCATCCCCTACTGCAATGGTATAAAATTTTAGTTTTCCTCTTAATGAAAACAGCATCATTTTCTACTGCCTGCTTTAAGGGGAAAAAAAAAAGGCCTATTTTACAAGACCTGCAATGCTACAGTTCTACAAGCCTATGAGGCCTGGTGATTTTACAGAGTCCTTAATGACTCGCACTTTAATTAAAACTTGTATATCACAAGGGGAAGAAAATGCTGTCCTATGCGCTACGCAGATACACAATGTATTTGACAGCCGTTTGTCTATCCTTTTAAAAAAATGTGATTAGCCGGATTATATGGAGAAGCCATTTTGGTTCATTTAATTTTCTAGTTAGCTGAGGACTCAGCAACAAAACTCAGTTTCAAACACTTACTGAAAAATCTTTCTATGTATGTCATGTATGGTTCACTTCCTTAACAAGAACAGTATAAATTTGATGAAATCTTTGTTTGATGACTGCAGATGTGTTCAGAGTGAGCCTGGTGAGGGGCATAGCAGGCATAGCCTTAGTCCAGCATGGATCCTAGGAAGGCTAGTTGAGAATAGAGCGGGTTGAGAACACCTCTTCTACCACACCTGCTTCAAAGCCTTTGCCCTCTGGTTTCTAACTTGCAAAATGAAAACAATGGTACCTACTCCCCTTACCTCTGAGGGTTTTATGCAAATATGTCTTTGAAATCACTGAAAACTTAAAGACTGTGAAATTCGCCACGATTATACATTTATACAAATGTAAAGATTATAAGTGATTGGTCTGAATGAGATTTATTCTATGCTACAACCAGGAAGTTTTTAAAAATTATGGAAAGATGGGCAAAGGAGAAAGAATGATTCTGGTTACTTAACTTTCACTTAGGATTTTACAATAAACATTTAGTCTAATAAAACTTTAAAAAATTAGATTTGGAAGTCTTCCTTCTTTGTATCCATAATGATCTATTATTAAAATTCTGTTTGAGTAGAATAACAGAGTTTTCATTGTAATTTTTTACATTCTCACATGAAATCATATTCAGAATGAAGGTAAAAATCTCAAATATCTAATCTCTTTTTTTTTCCTGCCCCTGTAGTCAGCCTTATTGTTAACTTTAATTATTTGTGATCATTTCCTTCAGCTTGTCAGTCACTTTTTCAAGGAGAAGAAAATCTACAAAACTGTTTTGTTAGAGTGTTCCCTTGTTATTATTTTCTGTTCTGAAAAACATAAAAATAATTCTTTCAGATAACTGAATGTAATTTTTTTCAACCTCAGTGTCTAAATATGGTGAATAACAGTTTGTGTATATATTACCATATATATCAGCACAAAGATCTTCAAATATGTAAAGAAAGAAAAAGATCTTCACAGAAACTCGTTCTTAATGAGACAGTGTAGGGAAGAGCCAAGGAAGCTGATGTATCTAAGCTTTGCATCTCGACGATCATCCTTTGAAAGTATGTTTAGAAATGTTCATTTGCCGATATCTGAGGTCGTAATAATTAAAAATCATTATCTGTTAGGTTTTAAGGGACTACTTCTTCGTTCTCAGATTAAAATATTATCTTCTGTGTTACATAAGCTCTTTAAATTATTTCAGGAACCAAAGGAAAGGGATGTAATTAAGTAAAATGGTTACTCAATTTAGTTAATGTCACGGCAAACTTAAGTTCCAATCACTTGCCAACTAAGGGAAAAAAACATTAAATATATTTGGCATATATTTGTGACTGATGGACTATTTTAATTAATTTCAGGGTTATTTCAAGTAATAGGTCACATATTGTGAAACTGCCAGTTAACAGGGTAAGTTGTTTTTTAACATATACATACAGAAATGGGAAGAGTCCTGACTGGTTGGGAGAAGTGACCCCCTATGATTTTTTAGGCAGCCTCTCCAGGAAATTGAAGTAATCTCAGGTTAGGCCTAATTCTTCAGTTTGAAATTACCATATGTGCACCAGCTCCAAGTTTTCCCAAGAAATCAAATTCACATTCAGGCTGCTGCCCTGAACTTTTAAGTAAGTAAAAGGGTCAGTATGAAATCATTTAGATATTCCAACAGTGATAGGAAGAATCGGGAGTTTGACCAGAAAAAAGGTAATGTGCTTTTTATCATTGTCAGTTTCTTGTCGGCACAGCCCCTCTTTTCCACAGAGGAGAAGATACTGCCTTATCAGCTTAATATGCTTAGAAAATAAAGGAAAAAGCTAATGGGCTCTGATTTCAGTTATGATCGAAACCAAAGAAGAGCAGTATCCAAAATCTCAGCTCGCCTGTCTGTGAATCTCTAAGCTGCGAGATTTCCTTTATATTGTACTCCTATATAAGTATTTTTCCTAAGTGAAAGGGCAGCAATTAGAAAATTCTGTCGGGCCACTAATTCAAAAGATTCTGTTTTAATTTCTTTCCGTGAACAAAGGGGGAACTATGCATGAATGTAGGCAATTTACAGTTTTATAAATTATGCAAATAAAGCGTGATGATGATAGTTTTTGCTATTTTAAAATCTTGAACTAACTTTTCTTTTCTGCTTAGCCAACTCAGATATTTCCCCGCTTGAATAGCTAGTGTATACTTAGAGAATTCAATAATAAAAGTCTTAAAAAGAAACATAATTAGGAAGGCAGATCTGCTTGGACATGATTACAGAGTGTATTCCAAAGATAAATATAAATGACTTTGGATTGTCTGTGTCCTGTTCCTTTTCCATTAGCCTAAAAAATTACCCTTCATATCAGCAACTCCATATGATAGATCATTTATGCAGGGTTTTTTGGGTTTTTTTAAAATGAATGGTCCTGTTAATGTAAGTTCGTATGGCTTGAATCTCAATTAATTCTTAAACCAGTAAAATTTGAAATTGTCTTCAGTCTGGTCATATGTTAATTTTGACATATTTTCATTTGTCATTATATTTTAAACGGCAGCAACTGAAGTTTATGCATACTCCACATCAATTCCTTCTTCTCAGCAGTCCACCAGCCAAAGAATCTAATTTTAGAGCTGCTAAAAAACTCTTTGGAAGCACCTTTGCTTTTCAGTGAGTATGGCTTCCTGTTGATGGGGGTATGTCTTTACCCCAGTCTTCCAGAAATGTATGGGGAGGAAAATATTCTTTTGGTACTTGGCTATTAGTCCTGAGTAGTCCACTGCCTGATACTTGACTTGGAAATTCAAGATTTCGAGAAGGTACATGACTGATCATATTGTGGCCACTTTCAAAGATTATTAATGTTTGATTTTATTTTGTCCTTCCCCTTCTCTGTGTTTTAGTGGCTCACACATTGAAAACTGGCACTCTATCCTGAGGAATGGTCTCGTTGTTGCTTCTAATACTAGACTGCAGGTAAATTTTCTGAATGCTTTAACAGGACCATATATTCTTTAGTGTTAGAGTTCAATGAGCAATCCTGGTGCTTTTTTATTATGTGAGAAAGGGGAAGCCAGTGGGCTTTAAAAATTACATAGAATTTCTAAAAGGCAGAAGTAATGTTCATAAAATAACTGAAGCAGAATTGACCAACACACCATCCGGGGATGAAGAGGAAAAGAAATTGAATTCCCTATGAGAAAACAATAAAATCACTTTGAATTTCAGTAGAAGAAAATTATCATGCAGAAAGTAAAACTGTGCAAACATTTTGTGTGCTAATTCAACACAGATTTCTTGAGACTGCCCCAGAGTGGGGTACTTTAAGAAGACGAAAGGTAGGGCTAAGAATCAGCAAGAGGGAGAGTGGACACCAAAGAGCTATCTGCTGCCTGCTTCATGGTCTCCAGGGCAGTGCTGGGAGTCAGTGGGATATCGTGGATATAGCGCTCATCGTTATTTGTGCCCGTCGCCTTCAACACCCCACTTCACTCTCATTCAGCTGATTTTCATCTGATGATGAAAAGAGGCCAGAAAATGAGATGCTCAGTCCCATCACCTGTGCTGGATCCCACGCGCCGATGACAGTTGAGATGATATAGTTAAATGTAAATGTCCATAAACACACACTTACTGAATTAGTATTCAGTCCATGCTAAATAAGGTCTAGGGGCCCTAGAACGTGGAAGTGATGAGAGAGAGTTTAAATTGTTCTGAGTAGTTTCTTAGATCAGTCGAAGAGTTTCCGCTAATGAAACTGTTAACCTAAAAGTTTAGAGGAGATAAGAATGGGATGACAGTGTTGTACAGTGAAACTCTGAATAGGCTACTTTGTTGATGTACTATTATGTGCATCCTAATCAAAACTCAGTTGTGTATAATTCAGCCTGTTTTGTTTTTTATATTTTGGAGTCATTAACAGAAACCTATGCTAGTACTTGATAATAAGTGACTGTCTTTGTCATGGGTCGGGTAGAAAACCTTTATCAAGGATTTTTTCTCTGGCTATCACTTTTCACCTATCAACTCACTGAATGTTGAAGACAAGGATATTAGTAGTACTGTTTTCACATTAGGTCTTAGAAAGAACTTTATTGTTTTCTAAGAGTTAATCCTCCCAATATGAGACTGATTCCTTTCTTTTGTACAATATTCCCCTTTGAAACCATTGACTGTCCACTTTCTGTCCCCTTTCTTCCTCTTTTAGCTCCACGGTGCAATGTATGGGAGTGGAATCTATCTTAGCCCAATGTCAAGCATATCTTTTGGTTACTCAGGTAAGCTCCTGTTTCATTTCTAATCTCAAGTGTGTGAGGTTTTGAATTTTCTTCTTGTGTATCAAGTGACTGAAGCTTATTTGATACATTTGTATTTAATTCATTTGATTCATATCAGAAGCAAAAACAAAGCTCACATGTCAGGATGAATTTAGAATACTTACCCTAATATGTAAAGTGGAATATGTGGTTTTTTCAATGTCAGAATTAATTTCCATATTGTTCAGTGGTTTCTACATTCATTCCCTCCACAAGTAAGTATTGAGAATGTGGTATGTGCAAAGCATTCTGTAGAACACAGTCTACTCATCTATAGTAATTCACTACCCTGGGTTGTAACTCTGCACCATGCCAACCTCTTCTCTTTTATTATTGTAAATTGTATGAAGATATTTTGAACAGTATGGGGAATTTAGGATTAGAACAATACCCTCAAAATTATCCTACTTATTGACATCTTTTTGTTTGGTGATATTGTATGAAAAAATTATTTTGGAAAAAATTGAAAGCATGTGCTGGAGAGGAGCCTGGTAGATGCAAAATATGGAAAGAAAGATCACGAAATTATTAGCATTCTTTATCCTCAGGTGGTACAATTCGGGTGATTTCTTTGCACTTTTAAATTTGGGGAAATATGTTTCCACAATCAGTGTGATAATTTTTTTAGATCAATAACTTAATGTATTTAAACATAAAGTAATTACGCTCACTATAAAAAAAATTAAAGAAAAAAAAGAAATTGAAACTGCATAGACTTGTGTAAAGTAACAAGTGGAATTTTTTTCTCCTTTCCCCCAACCTCAGTGTTCTCTGTATTTCTCTTCAGACTTGTAAAGTTTTTATATTCATATACCTGCATTTATAGTTGGTTTTGCTTATGTGCTCATGTGTATGTGCAATTGTATGGTTATATCACACAATCTCCTGAAGTTGGTGGTGGTGCCTGGTTAGTAAGTCTTAAGATGCTCTGTTATACAAAAGGATATCTTGAGAGTTCTAATCACCAGGTAAACGTTAACCAGGCCAGAATAATTCTGCCTAAGTTCATGCTCTTTCAACCACAGCAAGTTGTTTCTCAGGGTTCCACCCCAAACTTTTCCAGAACACATGTCCTAGGAACACCAGGTGGACTTTGTAGGCCTTTTTTTGACCCAGCTTCAGAAGTCACATAGTGGCACTTCCCACATAGGTCATAGGTCAGAGCAGTCACAAGCCCCTGCATCTTTGAGGGTTGGGGAATTAGGCTTCATTCCCGAAGGAAAGAGTGACAAAATCCCATTGTAGAAGAGCCTATGGCTTAAAAAATATTGTTGCAACAATCTTTGAAAATGCAATATGCCAAAATAACACGGGAAGTAAACACTGGGGATGCCTGGGTGATTCAGTTAAGCGTCTGCCTTTGGCTCAGGTCATGATCCTAGGATCTTGGGATTGAGTCTGGCGTTGGGCTCCTTGCTCAGCCAGGAGCCTGCTTCTCCCTCTGCCTGCCTTTTTCCCTGCTTGTGCTCTCTCAGTCTCTCTCTGACAAATAAATAAATAAAATCTTTTTTAAAAAGGAAGAAAGAAAAGAGAAAAACCAGGAAGAATAAGATAATAAATAGAATGATATAATTCAAAGGAAAAAAACAAAATCAGCATAAATCAGTTTCTAAATCTCATTAAAACGTAACACAATAAAAAACTAAAATAAAACCAGTTCAAGAAAATACATCCTCGGGGCGCCTGGGTGGCTCAGTGGGTTAAGCCTCTGCCTTCGGCTCAGGTCATGATCTCAGGGTCCTGGGATCGAGTCCCACATCGGGATCTCTGCTTAGCAGGGAGCCTGCTTCTTCCTCTCTCTCTGCCTGCCTCTCTGCCTACTTGTGATCTCTCTCTGTCAAATAAATAAATAAAATCTCTTTTAAAAAAAAAAAAGAAAAAAGAAAATACATCCTCAGCATTGATAAGGAAAAACATACCAAGTCATCACATACTGTGAAGTAGCTTTCCATAGTTGGCTTTCAGGCTGCAAGTGTAGGGGGTGGAGAGCAGCACAGTCCCCCTGAGGATAACAGACTTTGCCTTTCTCCCAGAAGCACATGGCTGAAACCCTAGGCCTTGTTCTCAGCTTGACCCTCTCGACCTCTGCAGCTTTGGGGGTATATTTCTGACTTGGAAAGAGTTACATTCATACCATTTGCAGTTTATTCTTTCTCATCAAACCTTTATTGAAACAGCAACAACAACAGAAAATCAACCTACTTCTCAATTTCTGGACAGTAGATGGGCATTTCCAAATAAAGTATAGAAAAATACTGATCTCTTCTAAAACAGATATGAATCTTACTTCTGTTTGTCTAAAATTCATCACAGTAAAAAGTCATGGCATTAACAGAGTAAGCTAAAAATTGTGAGTATCATAGACAAAGGAACTTGTGTAATTTTTCCTTTATTTGATGATACAGTAAATTCTACACAGAATTAAATACAGATCAACAATTCATGAAGTTAAGTTTCAGCGTAAATGCATTTTTCTGACCTTGTTCATGTTTCCCACTTCTCACCTTCTTCTTCTCCTAACCAGATAGTAAGAATGAAAGTTTAAGCTCTCCCAGCCCTGTAAAAGCAAATTTTAAGAATTTTCTAAATATATCAGTTTTGTGCAAGAGAGTTTCCTATCCCTCTTTTCAGTACGAAGAAAACCAAGCTGGCTTGTCTGCATTCTCACACTCTCAAGACCTTCCGAAACCCACTGACTTTCCAGGTCACACCGCGGCTCCTTCCGGAGCCCAGCATGGTCATCTGTGGCCCATGCAATGTCTTCACCTCCAGTAGAACTTTGCGATGCCAGTGGATTGTATTTTACGGGTTTGTCCCAGCTTTGTCCCTCGGTTACAATTCTGCTGGTGTTTTTCAGGGATGAACAAGAAGCAGAAGGTGACAACCAAAGACGAGCCGGGGTCCAGCAGTAAAAGCAGCAATGCATCACAGGTGTTGTAGCCGCTCGAGGGGCTGATGCGCTGAGTGAGCTCCCGCTTCCTTAGCCAGCAGGACTTCCATAAGCACTCAGGCTTCTTAAGTCCGCAGAATTATCTTGAGTGGCCGTTACCCACAAAGCCATAAAACCGACCCTGAAATGTGATAATCAAAACATTTTATGCAGTAAATATTCAGCAAGTATTTATTAAGCTCCCATCACAATGGGAAAGTTTCCTAGGCAGTGGACTGTAGTGACAAATCAAAAATAGAACCAAAAACAAGAGGAATTTCTTGGGGAGCCTACATCCTATTGAGTGGCTATGGATAAATTAAATATATGTTTAGAGAGGAAGAATGCTAGATGGTAGAGAAAAATGGAGAAAAGTCAGGGAAAAGAGCTGTAGAATACTGTGGAAAGGAAGGTGGGACCAGAATGAGTGTCACCTGGGGCAGCCAGGAAAGGAGGTTCCATCCGAGGTGATTATGTGGAGGCCTATGGGCAGTGAGTACATGAGCCATATGGGAGAAAGAACATTCCAGACAGAGAAAAGACCAAGCATAAATCCCTTGTTATTTCAGTGGAACCAGCCATTCTGGACAAGTGAGAAATCTACTTAATGAATAATGTGATTTTGAATTGGGCGGGGGGAACTACAGCTAACTTAATATCTAAAAACAAAAACAAAACTACTGATTTTCTCCATGAGATTTTCCTGAAACTTCTGTAGCTTAGTTAATGGTGCTGTAAAAATGGTCTGGGTTTGCGTAAGTTAGATGATCTGGAATAACTGATTGTAGAGTTTGAAAAGAGCATGCAATTTTAATTTTGTTTCCCTTGAAATGAGGATGCCAGGCTTCCAGTAAAAATAAATTTGAGTTCTAATTCTATAATGTGAGGCTGTTAAACTTTAATTGAGCATTTTTAGTTCACTTATCTTGAGACTGATTTAATAATGATTATGTACAGAAATTAAATGATACAAATATAGCTTGACATTAAGAAAGAATTCAAGGATATTATTGCTAGTCTAGATAGGCCTTTTTTTTTTTTTTTAAATCTAAAGCTATCTTAGTGGCTATTATTTTTTAATGATGATTAGTTCTTTTCTCACTTGAGCAACTGCCCTATTTTCACTCTGATTTTTAAATTCTTTTGGAATTTAGTCACAGAAAAAAGGGCAGCAGTCCCAATTCCTGCAAAGCCGTAACTTAAAATGCATAGCCTTATGTGAAGGTAAGTTGAAAGTTTCACAAACCTCATAGTGTTAATTCTCTATATTATCTGTGTTTAAGAATTTGTATTTCCAGAATGCTCAAAATGGGTTAATGAAAGCATTGCATTATTCCTCATGACCTTCTCTAAGGGCACAGATGGGAAACAGGTACAATAGAGATCATAAAGGTGAAAAACAAAGCAGAATTGGCAAGAATTCAGACAGTGCTGTATTTTATTCTTGGCAGGTATCTCAGAATGGTAATTATATTTTTCTGATCAAGTATTGCTAATCTCTTTTGTGAATATGCCACCTTCCTTTAAGTTGGTTTTTGAATGTATAATACTGTGAAAAATGTGAAAGATAAACCAAGCACTAAGAAGAGAATCCAATAGGTCTTTCTGCTTCTACACTGACATTATTCCTCTCTTCTGAACTTGCGGTAGATAGATTGATAGGTGATTTGCAAGATCGTATACTTTTCCTTGTTCTTGCCATAAAAATCTAACCTTGACTAAAAAAACTGGTGCTGGGAGTTCAGTAGGCACCAATAACTGCTTTTTACGTAGTCAACCCTTGAAAATTAATATAGGACACGAAGTTGCTTTCTACATAGTCCCCAAGTCAGGACTGTTTGCTTTTGATAGTATACAAGTGATTCCCTTCCTGTTGTTACACTGATGGTGTTTAAAACATAAAATTGTCATATGACATTTCATTGTATTTACTTATACTTTTGATAGCTTATAAAGTTAAACATTTTTCATGTGTGTTTGTGCATGTACTTTGTGCTTTAAGATTTCTAAGAGGAAGGATAGAGTAACTTAGAATAAAATCGTTCTTTAATTTTATCTTCCACTTACAGTCATCACCTCACCTGACCTGCACAAACATGGAGAGATATGGGTCGTCCCAAATACTGATCATGTCTGCACACGATTCTTTTTTGTGTAAGTTACAGTAAAGGTTCAAATCTGTATGTTACTGTCTTCTCCATGAATAAGATAGTGACTACATTATTATTTAGTCGCTTTAGCTGCCAATAAGTACCAGACAGGTAGTTTCTCATCATCTGAATGTTTCTGTTTTATTTTAATGAGCTGTAAAAAACAGAGGGGTCTTTAAAGGCTTTTAACTTAGAAGTGAAGAAAAATTTTCTGTCTCTTTAACGATCTATGTGTGCATATATATATGCACGTGTATATTTGTGTAGACAGACATACACCTATAGATCGATGTAACATATACACCACGCACACATACACATAAGTCTTTAGTTGTTTATGGATTTAAAAAGTATTATAACTAGGAATGAAGAAAACAGTAAAGAGAATGTCCTTTCCCTATAAAAAGTTGATGATATGGGTTGCCTGGGTGGCTCAGTAGGTTAAGCGTCTGCCTTTTGCTCAGGTCATGATCTCAGGGTCCTGGGATTGGTTCCCACATTGGGCTCCCCCCTCAGCGGGGAGTGCACTTCTCTCTCTCGCTCTGCCCCCTGCCCCCCTTCATGTGCATTTTCTCTCAAATAAATAAAATTTTTTTAAAAAGGATGATCTGCACTTCATGTAACATTGGCTGGCAATGCGGGACATATTGATGTGGATTTTTTGACACAGCTATATCATAAGACCTGCATGAGAGTATAATAGCATTATTTTTTCATCTCCAAATAAATAATGAGTGCAGTAGACCTGATTTTCACCTACCCTGGCTTGACTCCCAACCCTTTCCCTGTCTGTTTCTTCCTCACCCACGGTCCTCTCGCCAGAAAGACCTCAGGGAAGAATGGAGTATATCTGTTTTGTACTTTTATATAGTCTTCGAGAGAGAAAATGGAAAAAAAACACTGGCCTGTTTTATAAGTCATGTCAAAATGACTGCCTCAAGATTGCTTATATAGTGTTATCTGTAGCACACTGTGCCTGCAGCATTTGATCTGCTGGCTTATTGGCAGACTGTTCACGGTGCAAATTTTATGAACTGTCTGGTTTTCTTTGGGATAGTATGAAAACTGTGACTTTCTTGTGATACTGTTTTATGTATTATGCATTTATGTATCTTCTGTACTTTTGATACATATTCATACATACATTACATATTGTGACATATATATCTATCTGTAGATGTCTTTCTTCATGGCCAAGCAGCTATGAGTATGGTGGACAGAGCCTGCTTTGGTTGGACAGTTTGTGTCCAGGCTGACCAGTTGGGTGACCTTAGCCATGTTGCGGGACCCCTCTGACCTTCGTTAGTAGATACAATAAAGCATCATCAGTAGAGACAGTAGCATGCTGTGTGTCCCGTACCAGGCAGAATCCCAACAGGAAATCTGTGGCCCATGAAAAACATAATTTCTATCACTCACAAGTAGATTGTTTAAAAAGGTGTGGTTTATAGGGGCACCATGGTCTAGTGTAGTAACCTGGATCTAGTAGCATGAGCAGTATTCTACATCCCCAGGGCCAAAAGGACAAGGACAAGGACAAGAAACAGTAGGAGAACCCTTTCTAGTTCAGCAGTTTGGGAAAGAGCTGGAGCCTTCAGCTGAGGGAATTACATAGCCCAACGTGCCCTTATGGGCCTGGACCCAAGGGAAACCTGGACTTTGCCCCACTGCCACTGTCCTGTTGGGACTCCCCATTGCTTAAACCCTGCCCAAAAGTAGAGGGCAAGTGAGCTTATTAGAGTCCGTACAGACCAGCCTCCTTGGTCAGAATGCAAGGTAGAGAAGGGTGCCATGTGGGTCTGGAGCTTCCTAGGGAAGCTAGCTGTATGCGATTTTAAGATTCTTATGAGGACAAAGTAAGCACAGTGCAGGTCTTCAATGAAAGGCACTCACTAGGAGGGCCTGGGTGGCTCAGTCAGTTAAGTGTCTGCCTTCAGCTCAGATCATGATTTCAGGGTCTTGGGATCAAGCCCCACATCGGGCTCCTTGCTCAGTGGGAAGTCTGCTTCTCCCTCTCCCTCTGTGCTCTCATGTTCTCTCTCAAATAAAGAAATAAAAATCTTAAAAAAAAAAAAAAAGGACTCATTAAATTCCCCCCATCTTTCTTGACCATCATGACTGTTACCCACTGTTAGAAGATTGGCCTTCCAAAAGACATATCCAATCACAAATTTGTTTGATTGAGTGACCATATGATTTAGATGGAAAAGTAACTCCAAAATCCTTTCCTTAGCCTGATGTTAATCAGTTAATTTACTCCTCTTAGTATCTTGCTAAAGTTCAAATTCATTAAGCTAAATAAACAACTTCAGGCAGTAGGCATTCTAGCGTTATTTCTTTGAAATTTTACATAAATCATATGTAAAATAAATCTTTAGGAATATATGTGTCATGTGTATGTCTGGAGAGATGGATTTCTGTATTTATTTATTTAAGAAAAAAAAATGAAGAAAGACCATCTGAAGAAAAGAGAATAAAATTCTTCCAGTATACTTAGATGCTTTCCAATAGTGTAAAGAAAAAAAAAAAATCTGTTAAGGTAATTGTTTTCATTTCTTTCATAAATACAGATGAGATTTAATCCTATTTCTCTGCACCCTCAGGAGAAAAAAGACTAATTAAGGAAAATAGATAAGATTCAAACACATCAGAAGGAGAATCCATTCAGTAATTAATGTACATTTTAATTACAACCATCAGCTTCTTTATAAAAGATAAAATTCACAGAGTTCTATGAGTAATGTGCCTTCCCAGTGGGTGGTAACATCTAGGAAAAGAAATTGTTGAGAAAGAAGTGAGTTATCACAAATATACTGTTATCAGGCAGAAAATCTTATTTTCTTATTCTCAATTTATTCTGATCTTTTAAAATTAACATTATCTAATTCCTTATGTTAGAAGTTTGGCCTGATGACTAGAATACAAATTATTGGGGGCTTCCTTTTTAAATCTATTATTAAGTGAAACTACAAAAAATCAAAATGGTTTCCATGCTAATCTGATTTCTATTATAGAGATAATAAGATAGGTGTTTAATATCCTAATCATACTGTCTCTAACAAGTGAACAACAACACAGAATGAAGGAAGTATTGGGATATTTTAGGGAACAGACTACTGTATCAAAAAAAATTGAAAGTAAAAGTTAAGGGAAGATATCACTTAGAAAAATAAATTTGAAAAGTTTTGTTTGATAATTTAAAAATGAACTTAGTCAAATTTTAATGTTTGAGGCAAAATGTAATAATTCAGATGTTGTAAACAGATTCTAGCCAATTCTAGAGATTATTACACTGCAAAACTTCCAATTTAAAAGTCAGTTTTTTCGTTGTATCGGAATTTTCCGTGTCAGAAGGGCTGATTCCTACTCTTGCCTTTGTTTACTCTCCTGATGCCCTGCAGCACCTCCCCTGGTTCCTGATCCACGGTTCCTTGTCAGTAGATTTCTAATGAATGAACAAAGACAAAGCTAAAAAGGGAAATATTTTAGATTACGTATGTTTTTTTTATTTTTGGTGAAAGTTTGAAATCTATCTAAAGAGGCAGATATAAGAAAAATTCGTAAAATAACTGTATCATGGCCATTCAGTGAAAAGAAAGAGAACTTTCATCATGATTTTGCAAAAAAAGAAAAAAACACCACCACAACGGTGTTTGAATGGGAACATAGTGAGGAGACAGACAAGTTATTTATAAAGTTGGAAGACATACCATTCGGTCATGGCTCGGTGAAGCTGTGTGGCATTAGCTGTGTGACATCGAGCTGATACGATCCGGAACTTTGCTTTATCCCCAGCCTATAATAAATCCAGTTTCTCCGTCTGCAACCCAGATCTCTTCCAAGATTGAAACTGCCACATCACTCTCCTGCGTAAAACTCTTGAGAAGCTGCTTGCTTCTTGTAAGATGAAGTCCAGTCTCCTTCACAAAGAAAAGCAACTCACTTCCCAGCCCTTTGTTCTTCCTTCAGCATCTCTGTGTTAGAAGATCAAGGATATCTAGCCCCTCCCCCCCCCCCCCCCCCCCCCCCCCCCCCCCCCCCCCCCCCCCCCCCTGCCCTGGTTTTCATTACCCATGATTTCTCACCTTAGGTATTAGGCTTCACAACCTAAACTGTATGCTATGATTCCCACAATGCTTATGCTTTTCCTCTTTCCTTTCTCCAGTAAAATTGGATTCTCTCTCCTTCTCTCCCCTCACACTACTTTATCTGATTCCTGCTCTTTTAAATATTAGCATATGCCTTCCCTCCTCCCAGAAACTTTCCTTCACTCTTTGTGCTACTCCTTGGTGTTACTGTGCTGATGCCATGGGCTTTGTTTTTATCACTGAGTTATTCTTATGTATGGTCTTTTCCATTATTGCGCATACATATTGAGGTTGGAGATTGTATGGCTCATTTGTCTTTGTGTGCCTAGCACAGTGCTTGGCAGAGAAGTAGGAATGAAGGAAATGCCCACACCTAACTGCTCGCTAGGTATTTCCCCTCAAAAAGTCTGCTCCTACCTTAAAATCAGTATGTACCAAGTGAAAGCCATTGCTAAATCCCAGAGTCAAGTTCTTGGCTTCCCCAATCTACGCAGTGATTTTACTCAAAGACACTGGCAATCCTGAGCTGTAGTTTTTAATGTCTTTTTCCTTGACACTATAGTCATTAGCCCACATGCATATCTTTACACAGTTTTCTCCTTTCGATACCTTTGTTTCCATAGATATATTATTCTCTGCCCCAGAGTCCACCAAAAGATTAGTAGTTTTTCTCTAGGCTTCCAATTTTGTTATTGCCCCAAATCTGTCTTATACAATGCCAAATTTATTAAACATTAACATTATTACACTAGTGATAACTGTTCATTTATAGAAACTAAAATCAAAGGTAAGCAAAAAAGAAGAAAGTCACCCATAATATCCCACTTGGAGTTAACTACAGTTAATCTTTCGGTGTATAGCCTACATTTCTATAAAAATTTTTAAGATCATACTATTTATATCCAACTAATATTCCTAAAGCAGAGTCTTGATTATATCTTGTTCATAAATTCTGATAGTTTTTAACAAATAAAGACATGACATTCTCCAACAAAGAGCCCGTTTTATCTTACTTCAATGACCCGTACAGACCATTGATGGAATAAAATTATTATCTAAGGTGTTTCTTGAAAACAACTTGGAAATATTTTTCCCAACACTGTGCTTTGCTCAGTCAGTCCAAATGATAGGCCCACCTGCCAGCTCAGCCTTAGTTGATCTCCCAAGGCTCAACTACATGGTGTTTTCCGTGGGGTCTGTCCTGACATCCCAATCAGACATGATATCTGTCTTTACTCTAAGTTTTACTCATCTTTGCTCATCCTAAAATTGCTCGTCCTTGCTGCCTATCTTACATTTGTTTGCATAACTCTATTATCTCCTCTAGTAAAATGCAAATTCTGTTCCCAAAAACACTTAACACATAGTATAGGAGAGCAGTGATAAAGACTGAATGTTCCAACATAATGAAGAAATTGTACATGGGCGATGATGTAGACAATGCTCTTAGAGCCTCAGATACCTTAAGGAACTTTGGAGAAGTGCTGGATAGCATTCCGTTTGCAGTGAATTTCTCCTATCTGTTGCTAATGAAAAACAATGCTATCATTTCTGGGTTCCAGATTCAGGGAGTCTGAAAATAAATTGATGTGTACCATTCTTTAATGCTGTCACAAAGCTGCTACATGAGTTTGGGAATAGAACTTGTGAATGCATTCAAAAGTCTTCGTCCAGGAAATTTCCTAACATACCTGGATAGTTCCAGGCAGCTAAATTCCCTCTGTTCTCTTTATTTCTTTCTCATACCTTTTTAAGCAAATTGGTTTATGTTTTATTAAAATTTTAGTAATCTTTTAATGCCCCTGGGAACTATCTCATACATATAAAGTATGTCTCCTTTCAGGTGGTTTCTTTTTTCCTTCTTCAGAAAACCCCAGTCAAGTGTATCATTTCCCTATTGATACCAGTCTTGCTCCATTTCTTCTTTTTTAATCTTGTTGCTTTCTGGACATAAATGAACTTCACTGTTAAATTAGCAGTTGAGTGTGTGTCTAGAATACTAATTAATAGCTGCAAAGCATTCTGTGTGCCATATTGTAGCATATGCCCTAATGCCACTAGCAACGCATGTATCTAGAGGGCTGCCAGCTCACCTGGTCAAATGGTAGTCTGCCTTTCCTTTATTATGATATATGCGTCGTCATTTAAGACACCCAAGTGCCTGTGGCCAGTTTTGCCCTTCCAACCCACAACTGCTGTGCTTCCTTGTGGGCTTCATAGACAATGGAAGAATAAGCATTTTTCTTAATGCTTTCGATCTCCATCTCAATCTCTTGCTCTTGCTCTCTGGTCTCTGCTCGCTTTTGCCCCCAGGCTCTCTCTGTCCTAAGTTATTATTGTTTATTTAAAGAATGTGAGTCTCATCTTCTCTCCATTAACTGCAAATGCTTTTCAGAAGTCAGTGAGCAAGTAGTATTTAGGGATAGCAAACTCTTCCATTTGATGGAAATAGGGTGTTGGGGAGGTGGGACATGACTGGAGAGGAATATTAGGTTTGGGCTCTGAGGGACCCTGGGGCACCATGCCAGTGCCATTGGATTTTGTCCTGCAAATGAAGTGGAGGCCATTTGTATCCTATTGTATCCTATTTGTATCTGTTTTCTAGCAGAGCAGGAAAGTCTTCTAAGGGGGATCATGGGGCTCAGTATGGAGACTGAGAGATCAGTTATAATGTTCTTACAATCATCTAGGTCAGTGTTTTCTCACTCCAGAAGAAAACGTGTTTGACATTGTGACTTTGGAAAAAACAAAGCTTACTTCACGGGGTGCATTCAGTATTCTGTGTCCTATTCTATTCTAATTTCATTGAAAAATGCTAGCCCAGACAATCTAAGTTAGTTTCAGATCCTGCTAATTGTACATAACCTGCAACTTGAAAACCACTTATTTAAATGAATGATAATGAAGCCCTAGATGAAGGTAATGTCATCAAACGGAGAGAAGGTGCAACTGGGAGTAATTAGGAAAAGAGAGGGGAAGATGACTTTGTGATTTATTGGATTTAGGCACATGGAAGAGCCAAGAATGACTGAATTTCTCTTATTGAGAGAAGGGGTAGGTGATGGTACTCCAAACTGAGATTTTGATAGAGTAAAAAAAAAAAAAAAAAAAGCAGTCTTGGGGTAAAAAATTAAGTTCATTTTTGAATATAGTAGACTTGTAATTTCTATGGGAAAATTATAGTTAGGGAAAGATGTAAGGATGAGAGATATAGTTTAGGAATCAGCATGTGGGTGATAATTAAAGCAGCGGGAGAGACTGAAATAATTGAGAGTTTGCATATCATGAAAAGAGAAAACACTGAGAGTGAATTGTGGATAAAGCCAGCATTGAAATGGGAGGCTAGGGAAGAGGACGCAGTGAGGGAAACTGAGAATTAATAATCAAAGAGCCAACTAGGGAGTGAAAAGATAATGTAGCTTCAGGAAAAAGAGCAGTCAGCCATATCACGTACTGCAGACGTAGTGGGTAGAATCTGAATTCCTCATCTCAGAGGCCCTGGGTAGCCATTGTCCGGACTTGCAGCAGAGTGGTAGGATGGGAAGAATGATTTCAGTGGGTTGAGGAAAAGCAGTTAGATTGTACTGCAGACAAATCTCAAAGGTCAGCTTTAAATTGAAGGAGTAGAGCTGGTAGTACGTAGGCTGGGTGTCAGTTAAGCCAAGAATATCTCACTTAACTCAACTTTGTGTCCAGAGGACACAGATGCCGTAGAGACAGAATAAACATAAGTGCATATTAGGAAAATGAGGAGAGAGCCATGTGGACTGGTGTAAGTGTAACTGCACTCTGGTGTTCTTAGTCTCTCCATCCTCTTTTTGGCATTGTCTTTTTGCTTTCCAAAATCCAGATCCTTGAGGAACTAGCTGGATTGGCTCGGTAAATACCACTGTCTCCCTCGGGATGAGTCTGCAAGCCAGGTTGCCTCCCCCGCCTTGGCTCAGTGCTATGGATGCCTTAGTGTACCCTTTGTCCCATGGGTAGCCAGGATGTACACAAAACCGGTGTAACATATTTTACTCGCCCAATAAAATGTAACTTTTACACAGTTTGCCACAAAGCACCAAATTAGATTTGGACAGTGCTTAAAGCATTTCACTTAAATGTTCTCCATTTAATTAATAGAGCACTTACAGTTTGATGTCCTGGGAGAATCATTCTAAGTGGGCCCTTTCTGTTCTTCATGGTAAACGTTTCACCATTGAGTGTCTTATATCCACACATGTGATAATATGTGTTTTATATGTCTTATATCCACGTGCGTGCGTGCATGCGTGCGTGTGGACATACTTATATGGATAGAATTAACCAAGTTGATAGGCAACCATAGGTCAGTTCTTAGAGTTTAATCGTGATATAGATAAAGTTATTACTAAGCGTTTGAGCAGTGGATTATGTAAGGACCTGAGTTCTCATTGCTGTATGTCATCTCTTCCATTCTCCTGCATTGTGCTATTTCAGGAGAATTTTTATGTAGTGAGGAAAAGACAGTGGGGTTCATAAATCTTTGAGGCTGCTTACAAGCCTTGTTATCTATTTTGAAGTAATTACTACTTCTCGAAAGCTTCTGTCTTGAAGTCATTTGTACAAAGTAAAATTAATTCATCACCTATTCTTCTTCTGAATCTTATCACAGAAGTTTAAAAATTCTTTCCTGGAAAATTCTTACTACCCCAGTAAGTTTATTTGAGGAAATGAATGATCACCTAAAACGCACTTCTTTCTTTCTAAGGGACTTAGTAATTGCTGTCCTTTCATGTTATATTTCCACTTCTATAGCTTAGCACACTTGCATTCTTGTGTGGAGTACCGGCATAAATCAGAGTATCTTCTAGAGTCAGACTACATAGAGCCACCAGTGATAAGGAAAAAAGGCAGCACTGATCACAAAGGAATAATAATGAGAAGGCAGGCCGGCCGAAGGAGCAGCGGCAGAATGTGAAGTAATTTCTAAGGGTGTTGCAGATCAGAAAATAAACAAATGAGAGAAGTGGGAGTGGGCCTCACAAGGTTCGAACCCAGGGAACCAAAAGCTGGAGCTGGTATGCTCTTCCACGGGAGGCTTCGTGAAACAGCTGCGTGGGAAATGTCCCCCAGGCAAAGACACGGGCAATGCTTTATGTGGGGATGAAAGAGTTCAGATTAAAAAGGAAGGAAAGAAGGGGCAAATCAGGGCATGATGTAGGACAATCGTGTGTGTAGTCATGCAGGCTTTTCTGCGTTTATTAATCCAGACACCTTATTTTTTTTTTAAGATTTTATTTATTTATTTGACAGACAGAGATCACAAGTAGGCAGAGAGGCAGGCAGAGAGAGAGAGAGAGGCAGAAGCAGGCTCCCTGCTGAGCAGAGAGCCCCATGCGGCTGGATCCCAGGACCCTGGGATCATGACCTGAGGCAGAGGCTTTAACCCACTGAGCCACCCAGGAGCCCCAATACAAACACCTTATTTAATAAACTGAGAAATAACATCTTCACGACTGATTCCCTTTGGCTAAATTTTAAGTATCCAGTGGCATTTCTGAGGGGGTTTTAAGCGCTTTCTTGAGTGTTTTGTCTTTTAAAAAAATGTCTTACGTTTCTTTTTTGTGTTTTAGCTATGAAGATGGCCAAGTTGGAGATGCGAATATTAACACACAAGAAGGAGGCATTCACAAAGAGATCCTTCGAGTAATTGGTAATCAAACTGCTACTGGTTAAAGGACCACCATTTAATTAACATGATTTGAAAGCCTTCCTCGGGTTCAAAGCTGGATTTTGAACTGAAGAAGATGATAAAATAATTTATTGTTATTATAAACAAAAGTAACCCTTTGAATACTGATTTTTTTCTTAGTATTTCTAAGTATCTCATTAAATACCTAAAATGGTATAAAATTTATCAATTGTAGGGTTATGGAATCTAGTAATAAAATTGCAACAGCACTTAAACTGAGGTTTGGGTTGCTCACACAATAAACAGATTGAAAAAACAGTTTTGTGCTGATATTTTTATATTAAACTCTTTAATTGGAAACTTGGTATTATATACCAACATTTTAGGTTACCAAAATAGAACTGAGAACATTTTATAATGACATCTAAGTCTATACAGTACTTTGCAATAAGTATGTTTGCACATTCTCATGTGCTATTTACTTAGTGGTATGAACACTCAAATGTTTTGGGGAGGGACGTTTCCTATTCTCTTGTTATTTTTTTCTCATACAAAAACAATTAGGTCTTAGATGCAGTGCCCAAGAGTATGTAATGTACATATTTATAGACTGATGCATCCAAATGTGTGATCGAGCAGAGACAGCATGGCTCCCCGATTCTATGCTCATTTAATAAGAAGAAAATAATATTCAGTAAGCAGTAAATCTGGACATAAACCAGATATGAGTCAAATTTACCACCATTCATTCACTGAAGATGTTTAGAAACAATTTTTCTATTTGTTTAAATAATTTCCACTTCAGTTAAAATTCAACTCTTTTATAATGTTATCTAAGAGTTATAATTTGGGGAACACAGATGCCCCAGGTGGATTAACTCTATATTCAAATGATTATATGTGTAAAAGAAAGGCCTCAGAATTTAAACAAACAGTATATATTTTTTATTTCCTATGGTGGAGCATTTTTAAAATTTATTTATACCACACCAGCATTTTTTATATTTTTTCATCTAATACCTCTGCCTATTTTTTTTTCTTATTGAGAAAGAAGACAAACTTTGAAGTTTCTTTTATATTAAAAGAACACAAATAAGTTTATAGAGAATAACACCAGCTCTTAGCATTTTCCTTTCAAGAGTCACGTGCTCATCAAAATCATTTCTCTTTATTTGGGTCCTAAAGTTATTCATTATAAGTTTTAGACAGTGTTTATTTTCCTCCATGGTGTCTTTGGAATAAGGCCATTCGTGAGAGCAGTTTAATTAGCAAGTCTGCCACTCTAGTCAAACCCTGAATCAAGGCTCATATCTGATTCTAATTTATTTGGAAAGAAAAAAATAAAAATGTTTAGTCATTTGCAAGTATAATGTCATAACTTCTGTGTTTATTTCCTTTGGCATTAAAGGTGAGCAAAAAGGTCATACTCATTGTTAAGAGTTGCTATCTAAGAAGTTTTTACTAATTGCTTGTTTTCTTATATTGTAAATAATTGATATGCCGCTTATTTCTGCAAAAAATAGACTTGAAGTGGTTGGGATATTAATCATTGTGATAGGATCCACTTAAACACTGATCTGTTCTAACTTGTGCCTCTGAACTCAAAGCCAGACTGAGGGATCACATCGGCATGGTAGGGCCAAGCTACATCTTCCTTAGTGTTCTGTGACCAGATAAACTTGAAGACTTTACATGGGACACGAGGACGACTTGCTTTTTTTTCTGTCAAGATTTCCCAAGTCTTCCAAATCCCTTTGACTGGGTTTTTAAAACTGTTTTAAGCGACAGAATTATTTTTCAAATTAATTTTGTGGCACCTTCTTCCGAATCTTATATAACATCACTGTGAAGACGTACTAGTGAGATTTAGAAATTGAGTTCTTGGAGGACCACTTGTGTGGCCACTAGCACCACCGAGGCATCTCCAGAAACTCTCTCTAGTGCCTCCACATGTAGTTTTAAGACCACAGACCTAATCATTCAGGTTTGACTTCGCAGTTGAGTGAGCTCTAAATAGTGAAGTATTCGCACCTGAATTGGAAGGGGAACTTGGAGGACTCAGGGGAGAGTATTTCAGGGAGGAAAAACTGGCATAACGCAAACTTCTACAGCTAATTCAAGAATAAAAATAAAAGTGGATTCACCTGTTAGGGCAAGGGAAGTGGTTGCTAGTTTTCATGCTTACTAAATATTACAGACAATGGACATCTTTTATGATAATAAAATCGGATGTTTCCTAATGGTAATTCATTGAATGCTATTGCAGTGCAGAATGTCAGGTTGTAAGTTTATTTTGAAAAATTAAGTTCAGAACCTTTGTAAGCAAATAGTCTAAGTATTAGAACAAGTCTTTTAATTGAACTTTTGTTATTGGGGTAACTATAGCATCCTGATACTTATCTTTATTTTTAAGGAATCTAATTTCAATATCTATCATTAGTAAGTGAATATCATGCTTCCAAGATCCAAGGAGGTCTTTAAATGTAGAAGTTTGAACATTATCATGCCTTGATTCAGTTACCCCCATTAAGATATTACCTATTGACATATTTGATGATTCCAAACATGTGATATTGTATTGTATTTATATGATATTTGAAGTCTGTTCACTGATGTTTTGTTGTAGTTATATTAATTGTGTAGCCATTACTATATAATATGAACCTACCGAGCAAAGGTAATACTTTATTTTCATTCTTGAAGTACTGGAAGAAGAACCTTAATTTTTTCTGCTTTTTCCTGCATTACTCATTTTGTAAACATTTCACTATGAGTAATTTGTCCTCTTTCACTGTCCACTGTATTAAAAAGAGAAGAAAATGATTGGACATTCAAAAAGAGAAAGAAGTGATAATATACTTATTACCTAGTGCTCCACAACACTTTATGGAAAGGCATTTTTGGTGCCTTAGATTCCATCATGTTGAAATGATTTTTTTTTTTTTTTTTTTTTTTTTTTTTTGCTCAGCAAATCTCAGTCAAATGTTGAGTGTGAAGGTGGTTTTCAATTTAAAATTTGAATGAGAGCCACATCCTTAAACTTAGTATCAAATATGTGATGTAAGAAACCACCCCCAAAACTATTGTTAATGTTCTGAATATCTCTCACTGAAAAACTTGAGAGTTTAGAAAAGACATCTCTCAGTTTTCCTCCACTTTGCTAAAAGAAAGGAAACTTTTAATATGCAAGTCTATGAATTTTTTATATCATTGAAAGAATTTTAGCAGTACTTTATACCATAATACCATAACTCGCCAGAGGCCATGGCGTTTGAAAAAGTTTTAAGGAAGAACTCATCATCCTTGTTAATGTCTGGATGCCTTTATCAGATAGTAATTTAATATGTCATGAAGGGCCACTCAGCCTTGGACTGTCTACCACTTAAGTATGTGGATTTCATAGTAACACTTGAAGCACATTGTAAAAATATTAGGATATTTTTTGATTGCTCTGCTGAATTCTTCATTATAACACTACCTCAAGACAAATGATAGACTGTTTGTTAAGGTAAATTGGTTTCCAGTTGAAGGAACAGTAAAATTGTGCAAATGGAAGTTAACTCAAATAATTCAGCCAAGACCGTGCTGGACGTAGATACTGTCAATTACCTCTTCGCTTCATTCATTGCATAAATAAGGATATTTCAGTCACTGGTGATGAATGATACAGCTAAAACCCAGTGAGTTATGTGAAGGGGTTTCAAGGCAAAATTTGAATATAATTAGTTCCCTTTAAGATTGGTTTTCTCCATGGGCCAATTTGATGTCCATTCACCTAAGTCACAAACAATTGCCCCCTTTACAGTGAAAGAATTTAAATCCTCAACTGCTTTGCCAGAATGGCAGACTGAATATTCAGTTATTTTGGCATTGAATGCCTGCTAAATTTTTGTCAGATTATATATAAATTTGATGTATATTACTGTCCAGTCAATTTTCCTGGAGATTTTGTATACTCTTATGATATATTAGGATAGGTTTTTGTAGGTTAAAAGAATTTCAAGTAGTTTTTAGACAAAACATATCCACGAGTGTGAAAAAGCTGTGTTGAAGAATAGATTACATTACACATTTACCAGCAAGTCAGTAAAAATAATAGTGCTTATTTACATAGTCAACATAATTTAATGTTCTAAAAATACTTTCTTCAATCTGCCCAATATTTAATGTATCATTTGAGACTTAAAAAAAAATGCAGCCACTCCTTTATGTAAACATTAAGAGATGCCTATGTTTCTTTAACTATCCAGCCTTCTTTACAATAAATTTCTTGACTTTTGTGCACAAAATAGTATTGCAACCTGCTATTTAGCCTTTGGTGCCTTGGAGTTATTATAAATATTTAATAATATGTACATAATGTAAATACTGCCAAGAGATCACTAAGGCCAAATATTTTCTCTATTCACTTTTTATTGCACTTGCTTTCTACTGCTACTTAAGCCTCTTTTATCCAGCTTTGTAATAGTTCTAACATTGTAGCCAATGTAAATGTTTACTTCAATAAATCTGAATTTGCTTCAACAAGTACGGTATATGTGGGCACTATTTTGAAAACCCGGATAGGCCTTAGATATTCCTGATGATGAACCTTGCTTCTGGGGACTAGATATTTGAAATTCTCAACAAACTCTAAAAACGATGTTGCCTTTTTCACTTATAAAATACTTTTAAAATAAGAGGGAATAAGAGGAAAAAAAAAACAACCTTCTTGCCAGTATTCCCCCCACATACTTGTGACAGATTTAACTAGCCATGTTGAGTACCATTTTTACCTCATATTCTGTCAAGAAGTACAGGACTGAAACAAAATATTAATATATTTTGTAGGTATGCTCTATAAACACCTAGGCATAATATCAAAAGGAGCATTTCAAAGGAACCATCTTGAATTTTCTAAGCATTTCGGACTTCATTAGTGATTGGGAAATGATTTTGAAACCACTACTTTTAATAACAGACATTTCAGTAACTGAATAAGACATTAGTCTGTAAACAAATTTGTTTTTCTTAACACTTGAATGGTAAATATGAGGAACTAAGTTTAGATTTCCACAAGAAATAGCATTCTTCACTCATGTTACATTTACAGTTGAGAAACCATAGATAACAAACTTCTGTTTATCAGACTTGATTTCAGTTACTCTAGAAATACTTGTTAAAAGAGTCTGATGTGCATATTTGCAGTCACGGTATCTTTATAAGGAACAGAGATTTTGTGTCGGCCTTAAGGAAACTTCAGTCTATTTGGGACAGCAAAATCATGTTTGGAAATAACTCATGAATTGCACAAAAACAACAGTGTTGAATGGAAAAGACAAAAATGCAAGCAACGTTTAGGAAGAGAGCAGATGAGCTACATCATAGCTATGGGGGAAGTACCATGGAAGATCCATGGTGTTAGCTGGACCCTCAGTATCCCACAGACCTTCCCCAACCCTAGGACAAGGCCTTTAAAGGAGAGGAAAGTTGGCATATGAAGGAAAGTAGACTTACAGATGCAAAGGTCTTGAGTGAACCCACACAAACTCATAAATACTTTTGAATTCATTAAACTAGAATCTGCAATTCAAATGACATTTTGAATCTTGAAATTAGTGTTAATGAGTAGCATGTTACTAATTTCCATTCACTTAATTGCCAGATACTTTTTGTAATCTTTTTGCAACAAAGTTATAATGGTTTACTTGCATATCTGTTTCTGCTTTGTTGTAGGTAATAGATATACCAGAAGGCACTTAATTTTTTGAATTTTTAGCTTTTGATTCCTCAACCAAGTTTTTGATGATATCCTTGTGACTTCATGGCTCAGTCGTACACACTTCCGGAACTGCCATTCCCTTTACACTTAGACTGCATTCCTCATCACAGGAATATAGTTGGCAAAAGTATAGTCCTACATCCTAGGTCAACTTAAAACCCTTTTAAGCCTGCCCTTTTGGAAAACCAATATTGAAAATCCCCAAGAAGTTCTTGAGTATTTATTTGGCCTTTATTTCGGTTCCCAACCTCCAAGTCCCTCTTTTTTAATTATTTCAAATAGTAGTGACTTCTAACTTGTATCTAGGAACACTGAAAATTTCCAAGCTATCAAACATATACATTGTTTAAAAATCACGTATTCTTGAATTTCAGATAAGAGAAATTTTGATTACATAGGATTTGCTTTATCTAAAACATTGTAATTTAGGAAGCATGTTCACATAGACAGTCTCATTTACCCTTCAGAATAAGTCTATGAAAGGTGCTAGCAGATTTCTTTATCTTATAGATAAGAAATTAAATAGCTTGTCAAAAGAGTCACTAGGCTCCAAACCTAGGGCCAGAGTTTCTGAATCTGAAAATCCATGTTTATTATTGATGAGATCCGAGCTCTGCAAAACAGAAAACAAGTGGAAGAATTAGAGCAGACTAGGGTGGGTAGTCAATGAAGATTTTTAGGTCTGATTACCTTGAAGAACTCTATCAGGGAATCATTAAAACCATTCATAGGCTAGGTGTGATTTTATTCTAGAGAGCATGGAGGGAAAGAAGTCTGTGCTTGATGTAATTGGCAATGGAAAAGTTATTGCCAGCTCTGGGTGAGTGATGTCAAGGAAGTGGAGTTTTGGAAGTAACGTTGGCAGCCGTATTCAGAAGGATTTCTAAGGCAGAAAGCAAGAAGCTATGAATTCGTTTTAATGATTCTCAAGGGTACGGAGGCCTGGAGAAGAATTGAGAAAAAGAATACATAGACAAAACAGAATTTAGGAAAAAGTAGAAAATTAGCAAACAGACACAATTTATATGTTAGGATAACAATATAAATAATTTTCCTCTGAATTCTTTATTGGAGATCAGTTAAAATTCTCATATTCCTCTCAGTGTTTGGGAAAGAGAGCTAACTGAAAATAATGTCTCTACACCAAGTCTATAAAAGCACATATTCTTCCATATGCAGAGTAGGGGTGGGATATCCTGATCCACAAAGGGAAATGTCTATGAATGCCCTTTGCCGTCCACCTAGGAAACCTGTACACACTGAGCTGTGTAAGAGAGTGGTTGCAGTAGGTTAGTAAATCTCTTACCTGTTTTGATATGATGTATCATTTCCTAGATCCATTAAATTGTGTGTGTGTTGTCCAGTGTGTGTGTGTGTGTGTGTGTGTGTGTGTATACAAAGCATTATCACCTAGGGAACACTTAAGACTCACTGCTCAAGCTGTTGGCCCCTCACTCTATATGCTCTACTTGGAAGACATTGTCCACCATGAATGGCTCCAACTCCCACCTGTAACGATGATTCCTAAACCTGCCGGTCTTATTCCTCACTCTCTCTCCTGAGCTTCCAATTTACAGGATCAAATAATGCCAAGCAAACATCTCTTCCTCAGGGTTCCAGAGGTACCTCAAATAAACAGCCTGATGTCTCCACTCCCGGCTATTCCACTCGGCTTTCCCACGTCTCTCCATGAACCATTGAATGGCCACCCCATGCTCCTGTTTACTCAAGCCAGGAGAACAAGTCATCCCCTATTACCCTCCCTTTCACTCAGTCCCCACCAATCAATACCCAAGCCATTTAATTTCTCTTTGTGGGTTTCTTGGGGGCATTCCAGTGTCTTGATCTCTCCTGTGACTTTTGTTAACTTCCATGTGGTTTATATCAGTAACGTGCCACGGATCTCCTTGACTGAATGCGCTGCTTTCCACCCGGAACAGATACTGAGCTAGCACGTGTGCGTATAGCCTTACGATGGCTACGGCACTGAGTATCTCTGTATGTTAGTAAGTAGACGCTGCTGCACTTACGCATGCCTGGAGGCAGCAAGTCAAGAGTTAACTCAGTATACATAAGACGCTCCTGCCCTTGGGTCCCAGCTAACTAGGCTACTGGATATTTTTAATATCACAAGCGGTTTGACCCCCTTCCATAATGCTGATTTTTCTGAAATGCGAACCTGATCATATAGGTCCCTTCCTTAAAATCTTCCAATGCCTCGTAACATATCCCTCAAAATAAAACTTCTGGCCTCCTCTTCCCTCTTTTCCCTCTCCAGCCTCATATTTTACCAATACCACGGCGACGCTGATACTCGGCACTGGGGCTTCACTGAGTTTATCCACAGTCCAGAGAACAGCCTGTTGCTCCTCACATGTCCCAGGCTTTTTCTCTCTGCCTAAAACAGTCCCACTTCCCATCTCCAAGTTTTATTCCCCTTAGCCTTCAAACTGTTTTCACCTCTGCCCCCTCCTCCCCTCTTCCTCCCACACTGGACCAGGGGTCTATATCTCGGAGGATCTGACCGGAGCTCATCCATCTCCTTTGGCACACAAATGAAAAGTTTTATTGATCTTCTGCTTCTTAACCCTGGTCGCCCTTGCTCCCAGGCACGGATTATTTTCAGTCCCTAGTGAATGTTATGGCACTTGGTACATACATAAAAAGGAACTTATAAATGTCTGTCTGATGAAGATGGTCTTCAAAGTAAGCAAACTTAAAGCCAAAAATCTTTAGAATATGTCCTCTGGCACATAATCTCTTCATAAATCTAAACAACTACTCGGCAGGAGGAATTAGCAAGCCACAGCTACCATCACCATCCTCACCATCGTCAACCCCATCATCGGCTCCAGCTCCAACTCCATCAGCGGAAGGAAACCCAGAAATCCTCGGACATTGCTAACAGCCACTCTCTCTCGTCACCCTTGAAGTATGTATTTTCATCGTCTGGTTATTCATCTTAGCTTTGGATCAAGCAATAAATACCTGGTTTGGAAGGTCATTTTGAGGGTCCAGAATGAAACGTAAAACTGGATACTCACAGATTTATAATTTAATGTCAGTAATTTGCATAATCATAGGATCATTTCTTTGCTAAATAATTACCTTAAATAATGAGGTTCTTAGCATATTTAAGAGTTCATTTACAGGTCATTAATTGCTTGACATACATGGAAGAGAGATACTTTAAGCTAAAGTTCTAAGCTTCATTACTAATAAAAATAAATCAGTGATGGAATTAAGTACGTCTATAATTATAAGTCAGTGGTGAAATAAGGCTCCTTCCAAAGGAATTGCTTTCTTCTAACATGGTATAAATTGTAATGAGCTTGAGTTTTATTATACATACTTACTACTCTGTGACATCTAACTAAATTTTTGCAGCTGTGTAATTGGGAGTGTTTCTATTCTTTATGTGTTTCTGGGTTAACTTCTGGGATACGTATTTCTTAATAGTTGTAGGTTTACAGCATAATCAATATTCAGGTGCTGAGATGCAGCAGCCGTGGAGAGGTGTAGCTTTCTGAAATTTATTATTTGGAATTTTTTTCCTTGTGTTTCTGCCTATTGCAAATCTATCCATAATTCAAGGCCAAACTCATGTACCTTCAAGCACATGAACACTTTCTGGATCACCCAGCCATAGATGATGACTCTCTGCTCCAAATTCCTGCAATACTTTGTAGTTCTCTTGGAGCACTGACATAGTTAACACAATTTCTGGGTCTCTTTGGGTAAAAAATTGCATTCCTGAACATTATACTCTTCTTGCTACCACCGGTAGTCTCTCTCTGCTAATGTTATGCTTAATTTCATCATTTTAATCTGTTAAGCATTCAGTGTTTAATTTTTTTAAAGATTTTATTTATTTATTTGACAGAGATCACAAGTAGGCAGAGAGGCAGGCAGAGAGAGAGGGGGAAGCAGGCTCCCTGCTGAGCTGGGAGTCCGATTCGGGGCTTGATCCCAGGATCCTGGGATCATGACCTGGGCCGAAGGCAGAGGCTTTAACCCACTGAGTCACCCAGGTGCCCCCAGTGTTTAATTTTTTAAAGCCTTTTAGTTTAATAGCATTTTAAATTTCTATTAATATTACTGAAGAAAGTGAAGAAGAGTGAGTCCCCCCTGTTTGGACTGAAGGGGACCACAATCTCTTCCCATTGCTTTCGTACCTTGTCCACTTCTGCCACCCAACCAGGGTGATTTGGGAGAAGTAACAGGGCAATGTTATCAGCTACATCATATAACAAAGAATAATAGATCCACACTTGCTTTCCATCCTCCTTATGGAAGTTTCCTTAATTCATAGAGGGTAAAAGGGATTGGTCATACATTAGATATGAAGCAAGATAATCAGCTACATAGACATTCAAAAGGGATCTGACAAACACATCGATTTGTTTTTTTAATGTACAGAAGTTTTTTTTTAAATATGTAAGCAAATAGTAAATTTTATAAACATTGATTTTGTTTTATAATATTGTCTGAATGACAGAAATTTTCAGGGATCTGGAATGCTATTTCTGCTTGCATAATTTAAAGAATGAGGGTTTGGAAGAGTGCACTAGCACATTTACCATCGAAATGACAGTGCTGATGGCTTAATGACTACCTTTTTTCTGTTCAGGGTACCTCCATTTGTGAAGTCACCACATTGAAAATCATTTCTCTTACCCACTAAATCCACTCAGTCTTAAGAGCTATCAGGTCTCCATCCAAAATATCTCTGCTCCCCTGGAATGCTTCAATACTCGTCAGCTCTAATATTTTCATTTATCTCTTCAAATTATTTATTTAGCCCATTGTATGTACCAGTTTTTGTGACACATATTCTCTAGATGTTCGTTTTCACCATCCAAGAAGTGGTTCCTGCCTTGCAAGAATCCACAATCACTAAGTGAGGACAGCTGGAGGCAGTTACAATCCAGGATGCTACGTGAGGTGATGGGGGGACATGGAAGGAAACCTCTCACCCAGCCCTGAAGATCTCCTCATCACAGTCCAGTTCTGCTCAAAAGATTTTGTGGTTTCTCATTACTTCATGGGCCACAGGTTCTAACACAGCATTGAAGCCCTATATGAAGAAACTGAACAGTTTTCTATTTTCATATATGTGTCACCTCCCATGACTGTTATTTCCAGTCAAACTGGGATCCCCATTAATCTCTGAATCCACCAAACCTTGGACTTTGTTCATTCTCTGTCTTTCCTCACCCCATTTCCCTATGAGTCAAATCATTCTACCCATTACTGCTGTCAGATTGGTGGGCTTTTATCTTTCCTTAAAAATCTCAAAGGGAATCCTACATCGTCTCTGAAGCCTGTCACCAGATGCAGTCTTACAGCCATTAACATGAACATTTCTCGTGCGTTCCATCACATTCTGCTGTAGGTACGAGCAACAGACTTGCTTCATTTCTTCCACTAGACTGGAAGCTCATCCAGATAAAAATTTTATTTTTTGGTGTCCTCCAAGACCTGAGTAACTTAGCAGCAAATATTTTTGAATGATTGAAGATCTACAACTTAAAGATTTGTGGGCACAGCAGTATTACTGTATGCTATCACTTCCTTAAGTGGTTTCTGTTCTTCCCCCACAATAGTCCTAAACTATAAACTATAAACTATAAACTATAATAGTCCTAAAGTAAGTATGTCTAAGTCTTGTTTTGCACATTCATACAACAAAATGCTACTTGTGCCAATAGCAACTGGAAATCCCCTCTGGGGAAAGAGAAAATAGTTGAACCTCAACTTGAGATCCTGGTTCTCTCTGTTTCTTATTCTGTCTTAAAAATAGTGTTTTGATAGCTTCCTCACAACCTGTTTGTCACGTCAAAGCCTGGCCAGGCCTGTTCAGGATTCCTGTGGTTGTTGGTTGGGAAATGAAACAAAAAGGAGAAGATAAACCCTTAAGACTCTCCCTTCCCTCAACTATATCCTCCAGTGGCCTCTGGTCCCACCCCTCATCCTCAGGAGGGATAAATTTCCTGTTTCAGCTTCATTTATGAAACTCCAAGGAGGTACACAAAAAGAGAAATTCCTTCGCCATATTAGATGGAACTACTTTACTCCTTTGAGCATCCTTGTGACTTTTCTTTTTTCCTGTGGGCAAAAAAGAAAGAAGGTTGGGAAGGAATACCCAATAAGCTCGGGTCTCCTTCCCGATTGGAAAAGCCCTCGGGAAACTTGGAAAGATTATCCATGCGTGTTTTCCTTCATGTGCGCTGAGGAGGTGGGCACTAGGAGAGAAGTTAGGAAGGAAGCTGCCTTTCCTTCCACAGCCCACGGAGCAAAGGACCCAGGTCGAAAGCAACAGGGAAAGTGGGACACCAAGAAGAGTATCAAGAAATTTATTTCTCTGCCTCTTATCTAGAGACCTCATGTTAACCCTGACTCTGCCCCACACTGATTTCCCATGCTACTTTTTATAAACAATATTCAACTTGTTGTTTAAGGGCTTAGTAGCTTGGTTTTTCTTTATAGGACTCCCACCTTTATTTCAAGTCGTCTAGCTCTCAGGTCTCTCTCTCTCTCTCTCTCTCTCTCTCTATATATATATATATATATATATATATATGTTTATTTGTCTGCTGTTTTCCACTTTATTTGCCTACGTGAGTGCTTTCCTCAGCATGACTGCAGCTGCTCTCCTACCCACACCTCCTCAAACTCACTCCAAGCCACTGTGTTGACATGTTTTCAGAAACGTCAGTGTGGAAGGTGAGAAGGTGAAAAGTTGGCCCATACTGGGTTGTGACATTGTTGACAAGCTGTCATCATTTTAGGACATGCAGACAAAAGGTGAGCCACATGAGCACAATTTAGGAATCTAGGTAACCACGGTTTTCCACATAAACCACCAATAGACCTCACAACAGCAGAGAGATCAAAGTGAAAAGGCTTAAAGGCAGCGACAGAGACTGACATTTAATAAAGATGGCAAAGGTGAGAAGTTAAATATTAAGTCCAGGCTGCAAGATACCAAAGTCTCTTCAACAACAGAACTATTTTGTGTGTTCAATTGGCTAATGAAAGCCTGGAATTCATTCATTGGACCTTTGTTTTCCCAGAAAGTGCAGAATGGGCTCCTGAGTACTCTGGATACTCCAATTAAATAGACTTTTAATTTTCTGGGATTTCTAGACTCTCTATAATTTGACTGTACCCATCAATACAACCTTTTGTCTCACCATTTCTCCTATCCCAACACTTTCAATCATTCTTTTTCTTATGTCCTTTCAACCCACCATGAGTCTCTCAAGCCACAAGTTTCTCCCCTTGCCTACAAGTTCTTTTCTTCTGTTTTCCAGGTACCAATCCCCAATATATACCTACAACCCCAAGCTAAGCTCTGACTCCTTCATGGCCTCCTTCCACAGTATAATCTTATCATTTAGAGATATGCCATGAGGTTGGTTGGTTTATTTTTTTGTCTCCCTAATATTTTGTGAAGACCCAGGAGGAAAAATATATCATTTTTAAAGATTTATGTATTTATTTGAGAGAGAGAGAGAGGGAAAGAGAGCAAGCACAAATTGGGGGATGATCAGAGAGAGAGAATCTCAAGCAGAGTCCCTGCTGAAAGCAGAGCCTGACTCGGGGATCAATCCCACGACCCTGAGATCATGACCTGAGCTGAAATCAAGAGTCGGATGCCCAACTGACTGAACCACCCAGATGCCCCAAGAAAATATCACTTATACTTTCGATTTCTGCAAAGTTCAGCATATAGCAAGTACTCAGTAAACAATTGTTGAATAGACCAATTGAATTGACCAAGGTAATTGAGTGTTGAGAGCAGAGAATGAGAAGGTTTGAGAAAGAATGGATATATAGCTAAGAAAAATCCTATATAATATTTTTTTCTTTCTTTTTTTTATTATTAATTTCATTTCTTTTCAGCGTAACAGAATTGATAGTTTTACAACACAGCCAGTGCTCCATGCAATGCGTGCCCTCCATAATACCCACCACCTGGCTCCCCCAACCTCCCACCCCCTACCCATTCAAAACCCTCAGGTTGTTTTTCAGAGTCCATATTAATCATTCCTACTTCTTTGTCCACACAGCATCCATAGGTACTTCTATTTAAATTTATCTCACAAATGTAACCATTCATATTGATGTCTCTTTATGTCTTCTGAGGCTGAGAGGCCCAGGACTCATTCATCTGTCCCATTTGGCTTAGTCCAGTGCCTTCTACAGAGTAGGAACTCAGGATACCCTAGAAAATGAGCCATTTGCCCAATGCAGAAATGAATTTACTGAAAGCAGCAAGATCACATTTGTGCATGAGAGCAATCCCTACCCAGGCCTATCAGGGAATTATGTCCTGTGTTGAAAATACTCCTGTAGGTCCAGTATAAACGCATCTTTGGGCCAGGGATTTGGATGCTTGGGGAAGCAGGAGCAAACCTTCTAATCAAGGAGAACTTCACGAGAGTCCACACAAGAGTGGAAACAGAGTGAGTGTGCAGTGGGAGAGAATAGTTTTTCATTATTTTTACTCCCTTTCGGTGCTTGGAGCTGTGTCTTATCTCTCCATTTACTCCGATTTTGCCTTTCTCATCTCTACCTTCCTTATCTTCACTCTTCCTCTTAAACTCTAATAATCCTGAAATGCAAACTGAGGGTAGACAGAGAGCAAGAGAACCAAGAGACACCATAGAGGCTGAGGTGCTATAAGCAGTATGGATTTTCCCCAACCAAATAAATCAGGACTGAAGTTAGGGCATTTTCTAATAGGACAGACACAGTAAGCAACTTGATGGATTTCTGTATTGAGTTCTATTTGAGTAGAACTAAAATAATAATAACAATAATAATAATAGTAAATTTAAAAATAAATAGATAAATAAGTGCTTAACTAGACTCCAGCTTCTCTGCCGGGCACTGGGTGCATACAAAGGTGGTCCCCTCAATCCTCACCCTCTAGGAGTGTATGTTCTGTGCAGTCCTTAATAATAAGAATGATAATGATTATGGTGATTAACACTATGTACAAAGCATTGTTCTCAATACTTATAATAATCTTTGAGGTTGATGCCGTTGTTATCCCCATTTTACATATTAGAACACTGAGGCAGAAGGGCCCAGGGATTTGTCCAGGGTCACACATTGACCGAATGGGGAACTGAGGCTATCCAACCTGACTTCACACTTTAAACTGCTCTGTGATTTTGGTTCCCTCCCTCTGATCAGCACAATGCCAAGCACAGAATCAACATGCCAGAATGTTTGCTGAACTTAATCACTTTTATGCCGTGTTTATGAAGTCTTTATCCATGCCTTTTGGGCTAATTTTGGCATTGATAATGGCCCAGAAAAAGACCTTGGCCAATGAGAGGACCTTATAGGAATGAGAAGAACAGCTGCTAATATAAATGCTACGCACAACACTTAGAGAGTTTTGCCAACAAGTTCAGCAGAATCCTGGAAATGTCTGCTCCAGAAGGGCTTGAGATCAATTCCAGTGCCCTCTTGTCTGCCCAGGCTGCAGACGGCAAATCTAATGCTCTGCTTACAGAATGTTGAATATAGCTTCTGCAAGAGGGGTTGCAGGGACAGGCTATGTTCTGCGAAATACAGCAGAATGAAACCCAGAGATTGTCAAACCAACTCAGATTGCCTGGAGTATGGTGACCTTGGTAATCTTCTGGACTATGAAACCTTGGAATAGTATCAAATTTATGAGGTCCAAATAAAACACCCAGAAAACACAACACATATAGAGGACTCATAAGCTACCCATGAGGGAAGTGGAAGCTATGCTCTTTATTTTGTATTAAGAGATAAAGCTGTCATCCAAAGTATTTTCTCAAGGAGCAGTCGGAGATGTGGAGGGAACCAGGAGACCCTAAAGATTATTTATCTTTATGGCTTTTTAATTCTTCAGTTAAGGCATCCAAGATGCCTGTTGGCCAAGTACTATGTGCAGTCCCTGTGCAAGGAGTTAAGGATACAGAGGTGAGATAGTGTGAACTGCTCATATACTCATGAGGGCAGGAAAACTTAAAAAAAAAAAATTCTTCAAGGCTGTGCCGATCCTGGGCATTTTTGCCTTTAGATTCACTCTGCACCCTTCCACTGCTCTGCTGTGTCCTAGTGGGAGCCAAACCTACTATATTTCTCATGCCCCTGCTTTAGCTGGCTTCCAGATGGACTTGACAATGGGGAGCACTAGCAGGAGACTGGAGAACAGAAGGGAGAAGAGGGGAATTTCTCCTTCCATTTGTTCCTCTGCTGGCCTCTCTCTCAGAAGCTGCCTCCCTTCCTCGCCGCTACGCCTCCAGCTAACTTCTGCAGGGCAAGCTTGTGTGGTTCCAGTTTCTGAAAGGCGATCTCCACCCCTGGGCTCTTGTAGGTCTCTTCTTCTTTTAGCATCTCTAGTCCCAAAATGGTGCCTTCCTGGGTATTGTTAACTTCCGGACTGTTTCCTCTTGCTCTGTTTGGTTCTCATCTTCTCTAACCAATACCCTGAATTAAATCTCCTCTGTTGTAAACACTCTAAAGTTTTTTCTATTTTAGACCCTGACTTCTACAACTGCTGTATTCCTTGTGCTCAGAACAGAGCCTCACACATATTTATGACTCAGTATCTATTAAGTGAACGGACTTTGTGGTGGGGAGGTTAAGAGGTGTACAGATGACTATAGCATATTGTCATAAAATGGACGTGCACAGGGACACAAAAAGAAGTGCTTGGTGTGTTTTGAGAGTTTAGGGAAATTCAGTTTTGAAAGAGGAATGTTCAGGTGAGCAGTAGATAATATGCTTTCCAAAAGTCAGAAGCCATGTGAATAGAGATAAAGACAAAGGAAGAAGAAGGGTATATGTGCTCAGGGACCTACTGAGCATTGCTTCATGGGTGAGAAATACTGTTTACGAATTCTGGAAATCAAATTAGAAGATGATCTAAACTACAAAAGGCCTCATGTCCAAAATAAAGAGTTTGGATTCATCCTGCAAAATCATTGAACAATTACAAGTGAGGAAACTATAAGAACGTCCTCCAAATTTTGTTATCTCTAATAGGCCCATTTCAGAAACAAAGCAAGCATTTAAGATTACTTAATCTTTACCTTTCTTGTTTGTTGTTTATTTTTGTCACAAAAAGCAACAGTTGGCTGAAATATTTTGTCTTGTTAGAAATGATTTTCAGTGACAGTGGATGTTTCCATGTGAAGATGCCTCTGTGAATATGGATGAGTTAAGAACCTCCAGGTCTACGCTGTTCCATTATAATAAACACCAGCCACCTTTTGTTTTGCTTTTAACCACTGATGCATCGCCTTACAATGTCAGAGGCGTGCTCCTTCGCTGCCTGCCAGATGGCCAGTGTGCCAATTGCCTAAAACCTACGAAAAATGTCATATACATCTAGAATCATTAAAAAATGAGAAAAGAAGACTGTGGAGTGTCAGGAAGCTGTGTTTTTACCACCATGTTAAGTTTTACAATTATTTTATTTTCTCCTTACTCCTTGAACTTTAAAGAATTCTTTTTAAAAGATTTTATTTATGTATTTGACAGACAGAGATCACAGGTAGGCAGAGAGGCAGCTAGAGAGAGAGGAAGGGAAGCAGGCTCCCTGCTGAGCAGAGAGCCCAATGCGAGGCTCCATCCCAGGACCCTGGGATCATGACCTGAGCCGAAGGCAGAGGCTTTAACCCACTGAGCCACCCAGGTGCCCCGAACTTTAAATAATTTTTAAAAATTTATTTGAGAGAGAGAGAGAGAGAGCACAAGCAGAGGGGAGGCGTAGAGGGAGAGGCAGACTCCCCACTGAGCAGGGAGCCCCTTGTGGGACTTGATATCAGGACCCTGGGATCATGACCTGAGCCAAAGGCAGAGGCTTTAACCCACTGAACCACCCAGGTGCCCCTCCTTGAACTTTAGATATAATTAGTTTAACTGCCCAGGTCGATACTTTATGGAATCCAAAACCTGACTCAAGATCTGTGTAGACTGCTGATGGAACAGGTCACATTCACTTCCTGGGTGCTGACAAGTGCTGCTTCTGAGCCCTCTGTGTTGATGGTCAAAGTTAGGGCTCAGCTGCTTCCTCCCTTTGCACACACACACTGGGGTAGGACTGCATCACATTATGTCTGATTTCTTGCTCAGCATTAACAAATTCAGTTCTCTCAGTGCTCTGCTCCAGGGTTTCTCACTGGTCCCTCCCCAGCCACCCATGTCATTATACTTCAGCTTCCTGGCCAGGACACTAAACAAGGAAGTCACACGATAAATGGTCCAACTTCATAAAGGATTACCCCTTTATTCTAACTTATTCACCAACTCTCAACACTAAGGAGGAAGAACCTTCTAGAAGAAGTTAAGCCAGCAAAAGAGGTCAGTATAAGTGATCTTGTTATTGAGACCACTTCTGTGCTTTAAACATTGTGAGGTCCTTGTTCCCTTGAAATTCTGACAAAAATGTTGGGCTGCCATCTCACTATTGCCAGATGGGGTAGAAGTCTAGGTTTGCCACTCAGCCTATGTAGGCACTTGAGCAAGTGGACGCCTATTTAATGTTGGATGCAGGTGGGACTTTGGCTCCCCACTAACCCCCACTGATGTTTCCCTGGTCAGCAGGAGTAGGGGTGCTCCCTCATGACCTTCACTAAAACCGCAGAAGGAGGCCACCCTCATTTCCACTGCACAGTGATGAATCCACTCAGCCTTTGTGGGTACAGGTTGGGGGGGAGCCAGTTGTGTGTTTTTGGTTGTTGGTTGGTTTGTTTTGTGTGTGTGTTTCATTTTCTGTGGTGGTTGGATGTAACAGAGGGATTATTGTCTAAAACTTCCCTTTGCTAGGCTGCCCCTTTCCTGGTCTTTTGGTTAGAGAGAACAGGCTTTTGTAGGGGACTTGTTTGTTTGCATTTTTTGATATACCTCAGTTGTTGGCTTCTTCATATCCAAGTCTAGTATATATGAGGGAAAACGTCCAGAAAACTCACCGCTATTTTATCCCTTGAATCCCCAGGTCTTTAGGCAGTCTTGCCACCTCCTCTCCATGTTCCATAGACTTCTTATGATTTGTTTTACATAGAATGTCAATGTTTGTAATTGTATTTAGTGGAGGAATAGGGAAATATGTATGCTCCATCTCCTGAGAAGTAGATCGCTTCCCCAGTTTTTGTGAAAATTTTGTTTTTATTCTTTCATGAATTTTCTGTTTATGGTTTTTACATATTCAACTATTGACTTATCATTGTTATTTTTATTTCATTACCTATTTTCAGCCTGAAACTAGCAATGTCAGGGGCGCCGGGGTGGCTCAGTCAGTTAAGGGTCTGTCTTTGGCTCAGGTCATAATCTCATAGTCCTGGGATGGAGCCTGGCATTGGGGCTCCCTGCTGAGCAGGGAGTCTGCTTATCCCTCTCCATCTACCCCTCCCTCAGTTCTACACTCTCTCTTCTTTCAAATAAATAAGTAAAACCTTTGAAAATAAATAAGTAAATACAATTAACAATGTCATATTGGTTTCAAATATTTTACCAGCTTTTTGAAGGACTTAATTTTGTTTATAATGTTGATATATAGAAATTCTATTACTTAGATAATCATATCCATATGGTAATTTTGTGCACAAAGTTTCCTTATATAAAGCTTACGAAGTCTTTATCCAAATATCAGATAAACATTTGTAGATCTTTGTAGAGAAATATTTATAGATATTTTCTTTTAAAATTTCAAGACTTTATCATTTTATTTTTCACTCTTTCATCTACTTAAAATTAATATTGTTCTATAGCGTGAGCAGAGAAATTTTTTGAACTACGGTTTTAGGGGAGAAATTCTTAACTGTGTTGGAGGCTTGAAATTGCTCCCAAATATCCTCAATCCTATTACAACATTTTGCTGTAATAACTACAGGCAGCATCATTCATTTACTACATGGATTAGCAGCACTAGTCCTTCTTGACAATGTGTTTGCCTTCACCTCGGTTCTTGTTGAGGATGATGGAAAGGGAACCTTGCCAGAGCTGTCACCCCCAGGAAAGTTGCCATGTTGAAATGTGGATGATGATGGACGCCTTGAGTTGGGCTGCCGGAGGATACTGGTTGAGTCTTCTTGCCGAGTCCCTTAACGTTCCACATACCATTTCACAGCTCAACTACAGAAATGACCTCTACTACAATATTAACAAAGTGATTTACTTCAAGCATCTTGATTCAAAGTTAAGGATGTTTTAAAAGATGAAGAAGTGTACATTATGCTTCCTTCACTTTCCCTCTCAAAAGTTCATCTTTGTTAAGAACTCTAGGGCTAACCCAAGATCATTTCCTGCCACTCTTTTTTGGAGGCTGGGGGTCTTTGTAATCACATCCCTGAGTACAAATGGGCCAGAATGGTGTTGCCATCTTGAGATGTGAGGAAGGGATTCTGTTATAGTGGACACACCACTGGAACTAAATTCTTCAGTGTTCACTGCCTTTTTTTTTTTTTTTGCCTGTGCTCCCAAGTCTTCAACAAAACCATAGACTAAATAAAACAATAATCTTTCTCTGCTTATTGCATCAAATTAAGGAGAAAGAACTCACAATTCTATATTAACAAGGGTAACTCAAAAAGAGAGTCAAAAAAAGGAATCTAGGAGTGCCTGGGTGGCTCAGTGGGTTAAAGCCTCTGCCTTCGGCTCAGGTCATGGTCCCGGGGTCCTGGGATTGAGCCCTGCATCAGGCTCTCTGCTCAGCAAGGAGCCTGCTTCCTCCTCTCTCTCTGCCTGCCTCTCTGCCTACTTATGATCTCTGCCTGTGAAATAAATAAATAAAATCTTTTAAAAAAAATACTTGGTAGAGTGCTTTACAAAGTACTAATTTCTTAATAAATGTGTGATTTCTGTCCGTCAAATAAATAAAAATCTTAAAAAAAAAAAGGAATCTAATGGCTGCAGTGAGAAAAAAATCAATGCAATGACAATTATAAAGGCTTCTTAGAAGCACAGAAGATATTTCTGAGTTATATTAAGAGAAAAAAATGTAAGATGAGAAATACATAGTGTGCTCGCCATATTAGGGAATAAATATAAATTATGGTGGTAGTAACTTTCAGGTGGTTTTTCTCTCTTTTTTCCTTCACTTCACTTCACTTCACTCCAATTATATCATAATTTTTATTAATGAAATAAGGGTAATTATACATAGAATATATAAAAGCAGGAGTTATATTGGTGTACTTCATTGCTGGTTCCCTGGAGTTCCCGACAGAGTGACTGGATGAAGGTTTACAAAGACTCCTTCCACAGCAATAAATGTTGGTTTATTGAACATTGCCTCATCACTGTCTGTATTTTAATTGCTATACACCCCAACAGTGGATTAAAAATAACTCCAATGTTTAGCACTTTATAAATTTCTGTTATTTTATTATAAGCAATGCCTAGATAGAAGAGAGTGCAAAATAGTGCCCGCCACCTCCCCAAACTGTTCTCTCTGAGCCATGAGAGGGATGTTCAAAATCAACGAAACCAGAAAGTAGCAGCAGAAGAGGTTTGTTTCCTTGGGGTGGGATTTTCAAAGAGGCCCTTTGCTAGGAAGCCCAGGCCACAGTATTTCTTTTAGAGACAATGAGAACCTTCAGCCATGCCAAGAATTACTTGGGGAAAAAAACCTGCCAGCAGCCTTCCATTCTCCAGAGGGCAGGATTTTGCGCAGACTGGAGGCAAGGTGTGTGTGTGTGTGTGTGTGTGTGTGTGTGTATGTGACTCTAGGGAAGTGGGCTTCATGCTTCATGATAGAAGCAAAGTCTAAGAATTATTGCAAACTGGGAACAGAAACATATCAACAGTTACAAGACAAAAAATCAATACTTCGTAAGTAATACACGACAAATAAAAGAGAATACAGGTGGAACACATATGCGCGCGCGCACACACACACAACTAAAGGGAGGGGTGTTATCAAACATATTTGACAAAAAGAAAAGAAAAGATCTCTGTAGCCAGAAGAGGGACAAAAAATGTATAAAAAGAAAATGGAGGGGAAGAGAGGAAAAAATGAAACAAGATGAAACCAGAGAGGGAGACAAACCACAAGAGACTCTTAATCTCAGGAAACAAACTGAGGGTTGCTGGAATGGAAGGGGTGGGGGGTTGCTGTAGCTGGGTAATGGACACTGGGGAGGGTATGTTTTGTGGGAAAAAAATTACACATTAGTTTAAAAAAAAAAAAGAAAACAGAAAGGGAAGTAGAGGGAAATTAGGTCCAAAGTATGTTCCCATCATGACCCAGTCGCTGGATAGAGAACATTAATCAATTCTCTCTGAAAAACAACTAATATTCTCAAACTTCTCCAGGATCCTCGTGGAAAGTATGTGCTGGAGAGAATCTTAGATAAGAACGATCTATATTTGGGGGTTCCTGGGTGGTTCAGTTCATTAAGTGTCTATCTTCTGCTCCAGTTGTGATCCCAGGGTCATGGGATCGAGCCCTGCATCGGGCTCCCAGCTCAGTGAGGAGTCTGCTGCCCCCTTTCGCTCTGCTCTCTCCTTCTCCCTCTCTCTCTTTCTCTGTAAAATAAATAAAATCTGTAATATAAATAAAATCTGAAAAAGAGAGAGAGCACGCTATATGTTTGTTTTATATTTATCAAGCAAATGTCTTTATTTGCTCTAAGTCTTGGTTAAGGATTTGAATCAAGTTCTATAAGAACTTGTGAACACTGGTGTGCAAACAAACCTGTCACTAAACTGATACCCGAAGCATACCAGATGACTCACACAGAAAAAGGGAAATCAGATCTCAGAAAGAAAGTCTTCACATCGTGTGCCTTTTCTCAACGCTCTCGGGTTATTATCTTCATAGGTCACTGCTGAGGTACGGAGGCTCCTAGACTTACCCGATCCACATGGTTGGAACAGCTCAGCTTCGAATTAGAGTACAAGTTCTCTGCTCACTGCCCTCCAGGTTTAATGTATTTATTCTCACATTTTTTTCAGTTGCCAAAATACCTCCCAGAAAGACCACTCAGGTGCCATTGCTCCAGGCACTACCAGGGAGGGGGACAGTCCTCTGGTGGTGATCTGTGGGCACCAGTGACAGAACACAGCAAGTTCTCACCTCTGTGTTGTGTCAGCTTCCACCGAGGTCATTTTAACTCTGTAGCTGGTCCTTTCATCTATGTGCCCTGACAGGTCATTTACATGGCAAGCCAGTACCTCCTGTTAAAAATATGCACCCTAATTTTTCCAGTAAAACTACGCTGTGTATTTTTAGTTTAGAAAAATGAAAAGGGTAATGTAAAATTTCCAGACTAGTATTTCCCTAGGACACATTTACCTAACCTATTTTTTTTCCTGCTTGCCTCACTGTTTTTCCATTTACACTAATCCCTAAATGCCAGCAGTATTCCTGGTGTATGTCACTGTTCACCTGACATGTTCCCCTGGTGGGGACATGGTGTTTGTGTGCACTTGAATGATTCCACCCTTGGTGTCTCCATCAGATTCTGCACATGTTAATGTCATATCTGTTACAATATCCGTCAAATTGTAAAAATAAATATTGCAGTCTTGAAGCTTCAAAAGTAATCATGGAGGTACTTCTCTTATAACCTTTCAACTTTAAAAGCATTCATATTTTTGTTGGCTGAAGTGAGTTTTACAAAGACAGAAGGTAAAACCAAGAGATACCAATTGTATTTAAAGATTTTATCTATGTGCAGTTTCTCCCACTCCTACTTTTCTTTCCCCCTTTATTTTTACTTCTCTTACGATATTACTTGCAGTATATTGAAAATGTATTATTTGCAGTGCATTGAAAAGGAAAAGTTGAAAACTATGTATGGTTTCACAAGACTGATTTTTTTTCTTACCTAGGGTGGCATGAGTTGAATTTCTAACACAGTGTCATTCCTTTATTTATCATTTCTAGCCATTCACTCAGAAAAAAAATATGGCTACATTTATGATTTTAAAATGCATTATGGAGGTGCCTGGGTGGCTCAGTCAGTTGAACATTCGACTCTTGGTTTCAGCTCAGGTCATGATCACAAGGTCATGAGATGGAGCCCCATGTCAGGCTCTGAGCTCAGTGTGGAGTCTGCTTGTCTCTTTCCCTCTGCTCCTCCCCTGCTTGTGCACTCTCTCTCTCTTTTTCTATCTCAAAAATAAATAAATAAATAAATAAATAAATAAATAAATAAATACAATCTTTAAAAAATGCATAATGGTTGTCCTCTTGAGCTGAGTGGGACTTTGGAAAGCACTCTTTCCACCAAACAACAACAGAAAACATCCTGAGGTTAAACCCACCATGTGTGTGTGGGGGGGTGGGTTCAGCATTCTTGGACTGAGTTGTTCACAATCTCTGTCCCTGCACAGACCACTCTAGATTATTGTGTGGGCACATGTCTTTACATAGCTTTGAGAGTCTGGATGTGGGGAGCACACAAAGGAAACATTGAGAATGGGGACAAGTGGACCAGCTCAGCATGCATCCCATTTTTGAAAGGAAAGAGAATGGCAGAATGTATAGCGTTCAGTCTATAGTGTCTTCGTGAACAGATTCCTAGGTCACTTTGAATCGAATTTGAAATTTCTTAAATTTAATGTGCCTGGCACAGAACACATGAAAATGATTACACGTTATAACAAATTACAAAAACCTTTAAAAATTTATTTTCTCCTTGTGTAGAATAGATTTCTTACAATATTTTATCTGCTCACAGTGATTCCATGTTGAAATTATAGAAACTTAGCCTATTCTAGTGAGTAAGGGACAGGCGAGGCTAGGAAGAAAGATAGGTAGGGAGCTGCTGATTAGGCTCATGCAGAAGTCTACCTAACTAGGCTCCCAGAAATCCCAGATGTGAAGAAATGCTATAGACAAGATATTAACCAGAAAGAAGGGAACATAACAAATCCACCATGTTTGTTCCAAATATAGACAGGATATTTTGACCATATTTAGAGACCCACCATATTTGTCTCACATGTTATTGACAAGATATTTACCAAGTTTCCTGGTCAGTTTTCTATAAAAGACTGTCCATAAAGCCCCTCAGAGGCAACCCATTTGAGAACCCTCTCCCTCTAGAGAGCAACTTTTCTTCCCTTTGTGTTCTCCCCTTCACTTCATAAACTTTCACTTCACTTTCCCCCTTTGACTTCGAGATTTATTCTTCAACTCTGTGAGACAAGAACTCTGCAACCCTGTCACACCAGGAAACCAAGAAGTTCAAAGAATACGAAGTCTTTCAGTAAATCTACTGCTAGTTTTACTTTCTTGTGATAACAACCTTGTTACTCTTGTACTTTGTGAGTACAGTAGTGATGGTAAGCTCTCTCTTTGTCTTAGTTTGCATTTATCTAACTGAAATGATATTTATCTACTGTATCTTCTTTTTTTTTTTTAAAGATTTTATTTATTTACTTATCAGAGAGAGAGAGAGAGAGAGACAGCACAAGCAGGCAGAGAGGCAGGCAGAGGCAGAGAGAGAAGCAGGCTCCCCACTGAGCAAGGAGCCCGACGCAGGACTAGATCCCATGACCCTGGGATCATGACCTGAGCCATAGGCAGCGGTTTAACCAACTGAGCCACCCAGGCGCCCCTATCTACTGTATCTTCTAACTCTCTTTACACAGTCTGAATAAATGGACCAAGCATATCTCCGCCTCCTCCCTGCCTTCTTAGTACAGACCAGTGGGCCACTTGCAGTTTCCAACACCATTTCGCTTTTCGTTGTTGTAGGCTCTGAATCATGCTTCATGTCAGTTTCCAAGCAGAAATCTCACTGCGTGAAAGATCAAAGGAGAAGACACTTTAGGTCCCAGAGATCCTTTTGTGGGCTCTGTTAGGTCAAAACTATTCTTATAATAATACTAAGATATCGTTTCCTGTGAGTACTCTCATACCTTCTAACCCAGCATGGCATTACTCAGTGGCTGCACCATGTGTGATGTCATAACGGCTCGAAGGCAGGAGGAGGTATGGCAACCCGACGATCTTCCATACAGCCAAACATTAAAGAGACTGGAAAATATATAAAACAATGTCATTCTCACTGTTTTTTACTTGGAAAATATAGTTACTTTCTTAAAAATATGTTAGTTATGTTTTATGTAATGGTTCACATGATTTTAAATAAATGACTAATCGATATTTTAAAATTTCTCAGTTCTATTCATTATTACAAGACATAAAACCTATGTGCATTAAATGTTTTTTGGAGTCCTCAGTAACTTCAAATGTGTTGAAGTGAAAACCAGAGTTTGGGAAATGCTGTTCTGGGTTTCTTTTACACCCCTTTAGCCCTCCCTGTAAATAACCTTTGGGTGGCTGAGTCTTAATTATGAGGTATACATCACATTTTTCTTTCCTATTTCATCCACAAACCCTGTCTCTTTCCCTGTACCCAGCCCAGACTCCCCAGGTGTGGGGAATGTACCCACTGAAGTAACCAACTCAATTGCGTCCTGGGGAAATAAGGAATGAAGAAAAAGAGGTTGTTTAATAAAAAGAGCACAGGATGTAGTCAGTCAGTGTGGGCTCTCATCCTCCTACCGGGAGAGCATGTTAAGATTCCTTGTCTGTAAAACGAAAGAAATTCATTATTTTCAAAATGCATTCCACAGACTTTATGGTTCTGAAGATGTGACGATGTTTCCAAGTGGGGAGACTGGGTGGGGAGACTTCCTCCTCTCCTGCCTCCTCCAAGACAGAGACATTTCCAGACTGTTTTCCATAGCAGGATTTGGCACAAGACTTCAATGGAGAACAGAGATTTTGCACTAAAAATGTTTGGAAACCATTGGTTTCGATGGTTTCTGCAAGCCCTGGTAGCCCTAACACGACAGAAGAGCAGGGGCATGCCATTAGAAAATGTGTCTACCTTGACTAAGACAATGCACTTTTATTATTGGTTCTATACTTTATAGTTGAGATCAGAGTGAATTTGAGATGGCAGCTGTGCACAGGTCCTAAAGTGAAGAGGCTGTGGAGAGAACCTTCCTGTGCTCTGCTGGTGATGTGTTGCTTTGACATATGAACACAACCCTGGAATCTGGAATTGCATCCAACGCTTGACTACACCCTCCTTAATGGCGCACTAACTTCACAGAAGCAATTTTACTTTGATTTGATAGAACATGATTGAGTAGAAAATCCAGGAACATGTCAAAGAAGCGTCTCTATTTCATTGGAGTTTATGGAACACATTAGCTTTGCTACTGAGGTGAGAAAAAAAAAAGGACTGTAAGATCTAAATAGGTGTTGAAATGAAGGAAATTTTTAGAGCAATAGAAAATTAGATTAGTCAAATATTGCAAGGGAATAGCCCTTTTTTTTTCTTTAGGAAGACTTTCATATGTGTTATCTCAGTTTTCTTTTCCTCAATTAAATATTTCGACAAGATACTATCTGCATTGCCAATGGAAATCTTGAGGTGTAGAGATGTGGGACAACTTGTGTGGGTTCGCTAGCAAGAGGCACAATAAAGAAGACAGAGCTACAGAGTGAGGATTTTGACACAACTCTCAACTTCTTTGTTTTATGTTCAGGAGAATGGGTTTTCTCTGTATTACTAACTATACCAATGATAGGGAGTGGTTTAGGAATATGTCTTTACAACATGAAGTATTTCCTGAAGGAGCCAATCAGTTGGGCAGAGAGATCACTTGTTTTCATCTCTGCCCAACATCCATCCCCAAATCTAGCTCCTTCTTTTCTTGTCAATAAGCATCTTATACATTCTAGGTGACACAGTTGCAAATAAGCTGTCATTGCCATTTTCACAAGACAAAGTTTGTGCTTTTTCACTTCCATCTCATAATTTTAAATGTACTTTGAAAAACTCTAGCACTTGCAAATGCTTATAGTTTAAAAAAGTAAAGAAATGCACGAGTCTACTGTTTTGGGTTCCATTTCATTGTCCAGGAGACATTCCTTGCTGATTCCAAGTCCAGATAAAACAGTGTTTGGATTCAGTTTCTCTGGAATTTGAAAAGTTGCTGTTTAAACTCCTATTCTCTGAGATCTTTTAAAAAACAGCAGCACTTTTGTTAAAAACAAGATCACAAGATTTAAAAATCTTTAATGGAAAACAGTTTGCAAGTGAAGTTGAGATTTTTCTCATCAATCATAGCTGTGTCACTTTCAAGATGTGTTTTTCAATATAGCTCCCCATAAATTTATGACATTCTCTGGTTTGATTTTCCTCTCATGTAAAGAGTGCTCAATTTTTCACTTGGATCATGAAAAAAAACTTGAAAGACAAATGGCATTATAAAATTCAGATTCTACACCATTTGCTCTTCCACAGAAACTATGAATGGGTTAGTCATTTTCTGCAATTATTAATGACGTTAATATGATCACTTGATGAAAGTCATGGTATCTAGTCAGTGATTTTTTTGTTTGTTTGTTTTGTTCTCCTGGGAGTTCTTTTTGTGTGTGTGTGAGTTGTTGTTATTTCTCTGGACCAGTTCTAGGGTGAACTAAATAAGTTAATTTATGTCTGCTATTTCAGCTCTAAGTTACATATAATTCATTTTTGTGTGCTTATCTGGGAACAATCCATTATTGACTTAGTTTGGAGTAGACATAATGTACCAATCTTAGTCATCAGAAATATGTCCTACTTAGAGAATTTTTCCACTTACTTTAATTCTCAAATGCACAGATCACTTTTAAAAAGTCCTTATCTACCAACAACAGAGAGGAGTGGTTTCACACTCTAAGAATTCATCATAAGTCACTGGAGAATTTGACATATCCTTATACTTCTAACTTATCTGCCTGAAGTAAATTTCAGCACAAACCCTTAAATGATTAAATGAAATTCACCCAACCATTTACTCGCATAGTTTGAAGATGGTTATATTTTGGGAAGAAGAAATACGGCCTCAATGGCTGATCTGACACAAAATAAAACAACCAACTTTAAGTTTGTCAAAAGCTTACAGGCCTTTGGATTTAGCATGGATATGAGTTATTGCTCTCCTGCTCCAACTTCATCTCAATTTCTTACTTTTACTTTCTCCTTTCAACCCTCCTCCCTTACCACAAAATCTCTACCTTCCGTTGGTCAGTTTGCTTCTGTGTGTCATGTATACCATTTCTGTCAGAGACCTCAGACTTCTTGGAACAGGGCATTCCATGCTGCTTTTCTTCCTCATTATTGTAAGAAAATGGAATCTAAGAATGAAAAGTTGAAGTTTATCTAACAAAATATTCCATCATTTGAAAAGATTGTCAGTACTGTAGCAGAAGGGCATTGCAACTCTTGCGTGGGTGTGGGGGAAGGCAGATAAGTATTTCTTGCTCTATAGAAGTAGAGGTATAAGTAAGACTTTTGATTTCCTTGTACCTTAGTTTGCCAGGGCTACCATAACAAAATACCACAGACTGGCCGGCTTAAAGAACAAATTTATTTTCTTACTGTTCTAGAAGCTAGAAGCCTGAGATTGAGATGTCAGGAAGTTTGGTTTCTTTGGAGGATTTTTCCCTTGGCTTGAAGATGGTCTTCTTCTCACTGTGTTCTTACATGGTCTCTCCTCTGGGTGTGTGCACCAGTAATGTTTCTCTGTGTGTCCAAATTTCATCTTCTTCTAGGTCATGTTGTATTAAGGCCTACCTTAACAGCCTCTTTTTAACTTAATCACTTCTTTAAAGGCCCTGTCTCTAAATAAGGCCAGGTACTAGGGATAGAGTCTCAACATGTAAATTTGGGGGTAACACATTCAGGCCCCTGATACCTGTGTTTTGGTAGAACCTTCTTCAAGTAGCTATGACAGATCTGTTGTAACAAGATCCGGTTTTCTCTTCATATAAACATTAAAATGCCCATTAGCTTTTTCGTTATATCTGTGATAAGAATGGCATTATCATTGGAAATTAGATGAGCTATTCTCTTTGTCCTAGGATGGGTTAATATCCTTAAGTATTCTAGAGGGTCCTGCAGGTACAGAGTTACTGTTCTGATTTATTTTTATTTACTTGAAATAATACACTCTAATTTTGGAAAGGAGTGTACTCAGCAGGGAGGACGGCTAAAGGTCAGATAGTGAAGACTTATTAGTCTTCTAGCTTTGCAACACACCAGTTTATAAGCTTCTATATTTGTAAAGTCAGATCCACACTTAACCAGAGGGAGAAGTCAGATTAGAAGTAGCTATCGGCTAGGTTTGGTAGGTATTATTCTCTATTAGTTAGGGCCTTCCAGAGAAATGGAACCAATAGAGAATGGATCTATCTATCATCTATCTGTATTTATTTTAAGGAATTGGCTCACGTGATCATCAGGCTGGTCAGTCTAAAATCTGCAGGGCATGCTAGAAGGTTGGAGATCCAGCCAGAGTAAAGTTGACATTGCAGTCTTGAATCCAAAGGCAGTCTAAGAATTTCTTGCCTTTCTGGGGACCTCAGTCTTTTCTCCTAAAACCTTCAACTGTTGGGAATAGGCCCACGCACATTATGGAGGATAAGCTGCCTTACTCAAACTCTGCTGAATTAAATGTTAATTGCATCTAAAAAAAAATTCCTTCACCGTGACACCTTGACTGGTGATTAAACAAACAACTGTGTACCATAGCCTCGCCAAATCGACACACAAAATTAACCATGCCAGGTGGCTTCTAAAATACAGTGATGACAACTGATTGTGGACACTGTGTCCAAGAACATGGTTGCTGTAAGTTAACTGCTGTCAGGCATCTAATGAAGGTAGTGATGTCAACTGATGTGTGACACAGCCATCTTAAGGTGGAAAGGATCAATGCTCTTTATCGTCTCTTCCCATGCACAGCTACGTAATTCATGCAGGAAGGCCACCCCAAGGACGAGCATGCTTGTGAGCCTTCAGTTCCTGACGCACAGAACCATACTGCATGGCTCTTACTGTAGTTAGGCTTTTTGAATTCCCTGAACATCACCAAGGACATGATTTCCACCCCACAATTTTACAGCAGGGCTCCCTATTTTGGAGGTAGAGGGCTTCTGAAACCTTTTTTCAAGTGAAATTTGGAGACATAAACAAACAAACAGTGAAATGGAACAGTAACAGTGCTCAGGAGCAAGTGGTTTTCCTCCCCACTGGCCCCCACCAAATTTTCTGTGATAACTTGAAAGAGTGATTGCAAATCCCCTGCTCTCTATTAAGCCCTTTATTGTTTCAGCCATCATGTGTGACCTCATTGGTCTGAACTTACATTTCTGCTCTTCACCAAAACCCAAGTACGAGCTTTCTCAGGCCCTCACATATGGTGTCGTGTTGGTGAATGAGACTCTTACTTGGGGGGTGAGTCTATCCAGTGTATAGGCTCTGTCTAGATCTTCTCCCTCTGACTTAAGAGGAGAAAGAGTTCCAGGAAGATGTAATGAGAAGAAAAATGACAGACAAGACAGAAGTGCAGGAGGTCACAAAACAGAATTACTGCTCGGTGAGGGACATCCATATTAGTAACAATGAGTCAAATCCATTTAATTTATATTTGCTAGCCTCACTTTAAGAGAGCGGAGGAGTAGTTTAGTGACTATTTTAGAGAAGTACTTGGAAAGTATTTCAGAAATTCTTTAGAAGACAATTTTAGAAAGCTTCCAAATAGATTGATTATCATTGTTTTGCAAAAATTTTGGCACACATATGGGAGAAGTCAGTTTAGAGAACTTCATTTACATAAAAATCCAAGACTCCTGATTCTATAATCATGCATTTGCATGACTATTTTACAATAATCCATGAAAGTGTGTTGTTTTTTTCAGTTCAGTTCAACTTCAGAATTTGAAACACTGTGTGTGGTACTTGCCTTTGAGGACAATCTTTCACTGTAGATACAGAAAAACAAAAATAGTTAAATGGGATAACCTGTCATTAAAAAAATGAAAACACCAATGACAATAACTGGAATTACAGTCACTAATGCCTCTGTGTCAGACACTGATCTAAGCAGTTTCCAGTAAGACATGGTTTACCCATGTCTTAGCTGCAAATGGGCAGAATATTCCCTGCTTCTAAAATACAGTGATGATAACTGATTGTGGATCAGGAAGTTCTAGGAAGTTCAAGAACTCAAGACTGCGCTGCTAATACCTGGAAAGACAACATTAACACGCAGGCAGTCTGGCCACAAACTCCACTCTCAGGGGCTCCGCGGCCTGGAGTGAGCAGCATCCAGAATTTCCTGAGAAAAGCTATGTGGACACAGTGGGGCTTCGTCACTGAGGGAGCGAGGAGGGTGGATGGGTAACAGGATGACAGGAAGCACTTCGTAATCAGAAAGAGCCAAAAACTCCAGAAGAGAAAGGTGGAATGGAGGGCTGACAAGGACTCCCAGACAGGGCTGACAGTGTCTCAGGGGGAGTTAGAGTAATGAGAGAGAGAAACATGGAAGCCATGGTCAGTTGATGGAGAATCTCGAGTTGAGAAACATGGATGCCATCGTCTGTTGATGGAGAATCTCAAGTTGAGGCCAAGTTTGCCTCCTGATGCGAGAGGACTAACTGAAACCCACCGGAGTGTCACGAGTGTGTGAAGTGCATACAGGTATACTCTGAAGACATTGCGGGCTTGGTTCCAGACCCCTGCAATAAAGCAAATACTGCTATAAAGTGAGTTGAACGAAGTTTTTGGTTTCCCAGTGCATATAAAAGCTACATTTACACTCTACAGTCATCTATTAAGTGTACAATAGTATTATATCTGTAAGAAATGTGTATACCTTAATTGAAAAATCCTTTATTGAGAAAAAAATGCTAGCCATCATCAGAGCTTTCAGATGAGCTGTAATCACTGATTATAGACCACTGTAAGAAACATAATAATGATAAAACATTTGAAGTATTGTGAGAATTGCCAGAATGGGACCGAGAGACATGATGTGAGTGAACGCTTTTGGAAAAAAGTTGCTGATAGACTTGCTTGATGTGGGCTTGCTTTCATGTCAAAAGTGCAGTGTCTGGGAAGCACCATAAGATGGGCACAACCAAACTAGTTATGCCTGTAACAGAAATGTGTTTGGGTAACCTGGTGCCATAGAGTGGGGGAGAAGCTGATTCTAGGAAAGATCTGAACAGCCCCAGCGCCTGCCCTGAATGCTGTTTGCTCTGAGAACACAGGTTAAGGTTTGCACAAAATTTCTCATCACCTGTGAAGGTCACATTTCCTACACTATATGCCAGGGGCCCCCAGAGCACCTCAGGGAACTCACAGGGTCACAGCAGGATATTTTAAATCTTTGAGGGAAACAGCAATACATGTCTTTCAGACACAGGCAAATGATTAGCTTAGGGACATTCACAGTTTCGACATTAAATTGGGCAACATTCCTTTTAAAATGATGCTATATTTTTGAGAAGCTGGGTTTTTCAAAGTTGCTGTGATAAAAAGCAAGTAGCAATGCAGAAATCAATATGAAAGGAAATAAAAGGCGGCCGTGTCCGATCTGACAGTGGGGGTCTCGGAAGCTGTGCCTTGCCCTGGAGACACATACATTTAACCCGTTAGTATATCCAGTAGTGATTATTTAAACATGAAATAAAATATAATTTTCCCCCAGTTTGTTTGGATTGAACTAGTTAAAAAAATTAGGTAATTCATTTGTTCTTGCTGATGCCATGAAAAAATTGCACCAAAGGCATCATGAACTGAAAACGTTTGCAAACCTCTGTTCTAGGGATTATGCCTGTGTTGGGTACCCTACCAGTTAAAGAATGCCCTTCAAATGTTCTAAATCTGTCATGTTCCGCAGGTAATTTTGTACGAAAGAAAGTTTGGGGGAGCACAGAGAGTTTCATATTTATTTTGGCTGCATTATAATTATTTTGTTTATTTTAAGGGACTATCTAATTTTAAAAGGCATAATGATGTTTAATGTGTTTAATCTCACCTCAAAATCTCCTGCCTCTTCCCTCCTGGTTTGCCCCACCTTGGTAAAATGGGATTGCCATCCAATCAGAAAACGAAGCATCATCTTTTATTCTCTCCTTTCTACTCCCTTCCACAGAGAACCTCTCCCTGGGTCTTGTTGCTTCTGCCTTCAACACAGAGCTCCTGTCCATCCATCTCTCTCTGGCCTCACTGCCACCCCCTTCCCCAAACCACCTTCTTCCCTCCCCCAGCCCGTGACGTCTGTAACAGCCTCCCACAGGTCCTTCTGCCTCCATCCTTCTCCTTTTTCTGTTCTCAGCAAAACAGCCTCAATAATCTTTTGAAAATATAAAGGGTATCAGCTTGTTCCCTTACTTAAAACCTTCAGTAACTTTTCATTTCACTTTATTAAAAAAAAAAATTCAAAGCTACTTACAATGACTTAAGCCAATCCCACAACATTTGTCTGCCCTCTACCTCCCTAACCGCATCCCCACATCGCGCCCTCGGACTCCACACTCCAGCACATTGTCCTCTTTCAGTTTCGCTGAGACTCTGAACTCTCCTCCCACTGGACGTTTGAATGCCTCCGTCTCAGACTCTCCCAACTGTTGCCACCACTATGACCAACTCCTTTCATCCTTTGCATAACAACTTAACTGTGACTTCTTTGGTGAAACCTTCTCTGACCACAATGCCTTCAGCCAAATCCCTCCACACAATCGAAGGTAGAATCTTTTTCCTGGCCTGAACTGATCACGGTTTTTACTTCTAGTTGCCTGTTTACTTTTTCTTGCCTGACTGGCCCCGCTAAACCAGCTGTAAGGTCTACTAGGGTAGGCTACCGGTCTTTGTACTTACCAGCATACACCTAACACCTAGCTGTGTCTCTGGTATTCAGTAGGCATTCCATAATCAATATGTAGTAAGTGAATGCATGAATGGGAAGTTGCTCTCCACTCCACCCGACAGGTGGGTTGGGAGGTGGCGGTGGTCTGCTTGATCGGTCCCACTGTGCTGTCCATCACATCCAATCTGGTCTCTGTACCCGCGGCCCTACCATCACCTGCAGAATGAAAAGTGACTCATTAGGGTACAATCCTGAAGGCAAATTTAGAGACATAAACCAGGCAGCAGAGTCCCTTTTCCCCTGAATAACTCTCCAAATTCCTAACTTTGTGAGTACAAATAGAAATTTCAGATTGTTTTCTTTGGAACACTTTTCCCACCCTAAGAACTTGGCTATTTTAATATTTCTAAGAGCTTTCTTGAGCAACAATTTCCTTTATGCTGAAAGTCTATCCTGTTTTGTTTTCTTTTAATAGGAGCCCCAAAATGGATGTTCATAGGAATGATGTAGAAGCAAGATTTCTTGTGATGTCTGCTATATATAGCATGGGGAATGTTACTGGACAATTATTTTGGTTTTCCGAAAATGAACCTTATCTCCAATTTTTTACTCTATTAAAAATGTCATTATGATTCCTGGGGGGAAAAAAACTTTATTTGGTGCCTGAGAATGATGGGAAATTTGGGCAAAGTCACACAAGAACTGGCAGAAGGAGATTTTGAAAGAATATGAATTTGCATTATGTGTATTCAAGGTCTTTTATTTGTTTTAATATTTTAGTCTTAGTAAAGCATGTATGTATATCATCATTAATTTAGCATTTTATAAATATATAAACATTTGTTTCCTAAATACCAGGATTAAGTGTCTAAAGTAAACACCAAAGAGAAAAAATATACCTCCTCTAATAACTGGTTTCACCCATTGGGAGTTTACATTCCAACTGAGATGGGTAGACATGTCTAGGTACAACTGTACTATGATGTCATTTGTAATAAGACTTATAGTTACAGAACTGATTGTAAGTACTATAGAAATGTGGGGAAAGAAAGGGTTTCTTTGAACCCCCCCCCCCAGTTTTATTGAGCTGTATTAACAAAATTAACAAAAATCATGAGTATTTAATGTTTACAACATGGTGTTTTGGTATACATATATATTGTGAAATGATGGCCACAACTGAGTTAATTAACACACCTATCCCCTCACATAATTACCTTTTTTTTAATGAGAATACTTAAGATCTACCCTCTTTGCAAATACAGTGTTACTGGCAGTCACCATGATGTGCATTAGATCTCTAGAACTTATTCATCTTATAATTGAAGGTTTGTACACTTTGACCGACATCTCATTTCTCTACCTCTCAGGCTCTGGCAACCATCATTCCACTCTGTTTCTGTAAGTTTGTCATTTTTAGGGTCCATATATAAGTGAGATCAGGAAGAATTTATCTTTCTGTGATAGGTTTATTTCCCTTGGCGTGATGCATTTCTGGTTCATCCAGGTTGTCACAAACAGAGGAGTTCTCTCTTTTTCATGGCTGAATAATATTCTATTGTATGTAACTACCATATTTTCTTTATCCCTTCATCCCTCAATCGACATAAGTTGTTTCTATATATTTTTTTGCATTCTAAATTCCCGAGAATGCTATGGAAAAGAGGGGTGTTTGCTGGTGCTGAAAGGGGAGATTTCTTTATAAGTAGAATTTTTAAGAGTATCCTATAAAGAAGAAATGGACAAGAAAATAGCTATCTTGGGAAAGTTTGAGCAATGGATGAAGAGAGACAGCAAATGTCAGAGGTTTCTGTTTATGACCTAAGCTGAAGGATGGTCCAAAGAATGAGCAATGATCTGCAATGGACATCTACCTCAAGTATTGGGGTCTGTTCCTTTAGAGCAACACACATCCTGGAAGCCAAGGTCCTCTCATCTTGCTCACCCTTGCTTAGCAGAAGAACACTGGGCCCTTCCCTAACACTCTTATTTTCTGCTTCGATAAAACAAAACAAAAAAGGAAGAAATTAGGTAGATAGATGCATCACTAATACCTTTCTAGAATGTAAACTTTGTTGGGAAGACACTGGTGTTCTTCCTTCTGACTCTTGCCTTAGACTGTGGGCTGGTCCAGGTTGCTCTGTGATGATTAAAGCTCAGAGAAAAGAATGTCCCTAAGCAGATAAGGAGAGTTTCAGTGACAGAGTATCTACCAAGTGTTTACCTTAACAGCATTTTCCAAGAAGAATCCTGGATCAGTATCTCTCCCTGGGAGCTTCCACTTATCCTCTTAGAAGATTGTTTTGATTAGGGAAAATTGTTTCAGAGGGAGGGATGAATTTGGGTGAAGCTGGTGACAGGACTCAAGACTGCTGACTCCAACTTTTACTTTAGGCACAGGGTAATTTTGTCTTCTATTTTACTTAAAATATTTTAGATTTAGTAGAAAGCCGGGGGTTTAGCATTTTATAAAGATCATTCAAAATGCAAAATAGACTCCACAAAATAAAGAATGGTAAGTAGCGTTGTGTTTGTGCCTTCAGTGTTCAGTTGGAGGATTCGATTTAATCTAAAGAAATGCAATTAAAATGTAAGTGTTTGCACCCAGTTTAAGTTAATAGGCAATAGATGTTACTATGTATAAGGTACCATAAAAATAGCTGTGGAAGATTTGAAAAGTTTGGTGCCTGGTCTCTGCCGTCACTGGGAAGAGGAGACATAATCACGGGAAATACAAAATATATAAGGCAAAATGTAAGCGACAAGTGATTCAGCAATTTAAATTTAAAGACCGAAAGCCTCATTTTAATTGCAAATTACATAATTGCATTTCCATGTTTTACAATAAATGAGATGAATTTCTCTCCAGATTGTTCTTTTCTTGGAAAGGCGACTTGGCCTGCAGAGTCCACATTGAAAGCCGAGCCCGGCACCCCCACAAAAGCACAGGTGTTCTGAGGCCACGCAACCCCTGGGTTGGGTAGACTGACACCCTCTGGGTTGGGTAGACTGAAAAGGTTTGCCTGAAAGAAAATAGTGGAATATGCCATTCTTCTGGATGTCTGAATTCTGAGCTGAAAAGATTTCCCTTTTTTTGGCACCATGAAAACAAATTATCATGTTTCCCCAGTAAACAAACAAGAGAATTAATTTGGAGGCAATTCCACAGTGGTATTTAAAATCAAGCTTGGATTTTTAAAGTATTTGGAGACAAGGAGGAGCTATGCTCAAAAGGATGCTTCAAAGACTCAGAATCTCAGGGTAGATTTTGTAAAGTGAAGAAGATAGGGTGAATTTTCATTACCTGACACACAATCAGTATTGGCTTTGGAAATTTTTTCTGATAAGCAAGAAAGCGAAACTGAGGCAAAGTTCATCCTATGCTCAAGTGATTATGCTAGATTAAAATTTTCTGGGTCAACTATATAGCTATTCTTTTAAATATTGGGAGGCAAATTTATGTCAGCAGAAGCCTAAGTTCAGCTCACTGCTGGGATCCAGAAATGCTCAGGAATGTCTGATAAGTTGATCAGATAAGTAGCACACATATATGCATTCACATTCTTTGATTCACACAGGTTAAGTATTTGCCTCAAAAACTAGGAAGGGGAGAAGTGGGACAAGCACCTCTGTGTCTGACTAGGGGCCCCACAGCACACCCATTGGATATCTGCTCAGTCCACGGGCCACTTCTCCCTTCATGAGATTCCCACTTGAGACTCCTATTTCCTAGAGGCTGATGCATTACAGACATATTTGTATCATTTAATCCTAGCCATGGCTGACTAGACCTTAAGTAGACATTCTACTCAAGATAGATCATTCTGATTTTCTTTCACGAGATCCTGGAATTGAAATTCCAAGATGTCCAAGGAGACTCTCCATAGGACTGAATCATATAAACCACTGAATTGGAGTCACAGCAATATAATCTGCCGTGTGAAGGGAAAGCAGAAAAAGCTGGCTGGCAGAGGGAGAAAGAAGAGTAAAATAGATACACCGGGAAGTTGACATTTTAAGTTCTGTGCTGGTTCTCAGTGACAAAAGAGTGACCCCAAGAGAAGAAAGGCATTCTCTCTCTCTCTTAAAGGTTTATTTTTTTGACAAAGAGAGAGAGACAATGAGAGAGGGAACACAAGCAGGGGGAGTGGGAGAGGGAGAAGCAGGCTTCCCGCTGAGTAAGGAGCCTGAGTAAGGAGCCTGACGCAGGGCTCGATCCCAGGAATCATGACCTCAGCGGAAGGCAGAGTTTAACGACGGAGCCACCCAGGAGCCCCAAGAAAGCCGTTCTTATGCTTAATCCGGAACTAGCCCTGGCAGAGACATGCGTAGTCTCACGGAGGGCATAGGGAGCAGTGGCAGTATAAGGACCCTTGGAATTTAGTCAGAGGATCAGGTCAGTAGCTGTAGAAAGGAAAATAATGCTGATAGATTGACTTATGAGTAACACTCGCAGACCTCAAGACATAAGAGTGTGAGATACGAACCCATGAGATGAGGAGAGTAGTGAGTCATTGAACTTTCGGTAAATAGAATTAAAGTGACCCCTGGAGTACCCACCGTTCGTTAGGTCTAAGGAAACTTGCAACCGTATTAGAGCAAGGACTGTATTTCCAGAGCAGTTGCCTTGCAAATAGGAGGCAAAGAATAAAGCACAACGGTGCTTGTTGTTGTTTTAATCCCAGATGGACTTGAATCCTTGAAAAAGAAGTGTGACTAGGTAACTTTGGCTAAGTCAATTATTTTCTCAGGATCTCATTTATAAAATGAGGCATTTAGACACAATGATGCATGTGGTGTTTTGAGGTCTGAAACTTGTAATTATGTGAAACTATGAATATCTTATGGTTGTTCTCCTCCTTCTTCAAAAACATCCACAAAAAATATTTTGTGGTAGTTAGTTCATTTATTTTGGTTTTTCCCAATGCTTAGAATTTATTATCTGTATGTGTTTTATTATAAATCAGCATTTGTCACAATCTTTCTTATGCTGAAGGGCAAATGGCAATTTTCTTAAGACAGGTTTTCAAAACAATAGTTTTTTTTTACTATAGATTTTAAAAAAGAAACAGTGTGCCGAAATGAATCTTTCCTCTATGAGGTATGGGACCCAAAAGCTATTATAAACTTGCCTCTGGTACATGTCAGTGACAGCACTGAAAAGACTAGTGTAGCTGTTGTTAAAAATCTGATTTGTGTTTGCTGGAGTATTCCAGGAGCCCCTGAGAGGAGACCTTCTGGAAGTTCTTACCAGTGGTGGAAATGTCCCCATGGAGGCCTGGGAAATGAAAGGCTGCTGAAGTAGTAGAAGAGAGACAATGATCAATACGCCTAAATCTTTGATAGGCTATGCAAGGTTATACCTATCATAAATCCTAGCTTGGCAGAAGAGTCAAAGAAAAAAAAAAAGGTAGAGACTCAAGGATGCAGAACAAGATTTCCACTGGAGACACAAAGTAAATCAGAAATAGTGTAAAGACTATCCTATACAGAATTAATAGGCTAGTTTAAGACCAGCCTTAGGAAAACCTGAAAGGAGGCAAAGTATGTTTGGAAGTATCTCCACCGGGCTCTAGAAACTAAAAACTTCTTTTCCAAGATACAGTGTTTTTTTTTTTTTTATGTGTTAAGCCACAATCCTAGATGCACCAATGTGGCTTGAAAATGAATTGCAAAATCACAATCCCTACTGTGGGATGAGAATTCTTCAATATTTCTCTTTGCTGGAGTCGCGATGGCTGTGTATTCTACCGAAATACATAGATGTGATGGCAGAAGAAGAACTAGGTGCATTAAAGTAGCAAAGGAAAGAAGGCAGAGAGAGGAAGGAAAGAGAAGAGGAAGGAAGGAAAATTTAGAACGCCAAAAAGGTATTAGACACTGCTGGAGTATTCATATATGTGATTTAACTAAATCACATATATGGAATAAACATGGGAGAAGAATGGAGGTTCTTAAACAACGTATTGAGTGTTGAGGAGACAATATTACTCTATCTTCAATGGGTTGTGGGTCAATGATGATCAATGTGTAAGTTTTTGTATACTGCTGGTCCCAGAGAAAGCCTTCTCTACCATCTGAGGTAGCTATGGATATACTCATTTTACAAATCAGGCACCTGATAGGCAGAAAAGTTAAGTCTTCTGTCGAAAGTTACAGCTGGCCAGTGGCAGTATTCCCAGGCTTATGCTCCAAGCCCAGAACACTTTGACTTACTGGGGACCTGGATCAGAGAAACCAGAGAAGCAGGCAGAGTGGAAATGGCATGTCATTTGTGTACCTCTCTTCTCTTCACCACATCTTGTTTGGTCCACTGGTCCTCATGGGGCTGGAAGTATGCTAACAGGATTGTCCCCTTGGTGATGGCCCTTGAGTGACCCCTTCCCTTTCTGCCAGCTCCCTCACATTAACCTGTGAACTGGTCCCTGAGACCACCTCAATCTCATCCTGCTACTGTGAGAATTCAAAATAAATGTGTGTGTTCTTGAAAACTCCCAAGGTTTACATTCTCATTGTACATCCTCATTCTCCACACACAGGGTTATCCACCAGACCACAGTCACCGGGACAGAGGGTTGGCTCACTCGCAGCTCACAGCCCTGGGGAGCTGATCTTTGGATTAGGCTGGATCCCTGTATGTAGCTGTGTTGTCCAGCACTGGGTTCAGGGTGGTTTTATCTACCTTACCCAATTAGTTGTTATTTGAGTATCTCCTAGAAACTCAAAATTAGGTGATAGAAAAACATAAAACACCATGGTTGGCCTCAAGGGCATTCTATATAAGTATATGAAGGAAGGTCAGGGAAAGTTGGGGGAAAGTTTCTAACCATCTATGACTGTTTGTTGCTCTCTGTCAACCAAGTCTTCATCTATAGAACTGATCCAAGCAAATCGGTCAAAAATAATGGTAAAGATTTTTGTTTGTATTAGATGTTGCAACCACAAAGAACACTATTAGACCAAGGGAAATCTAAGGGATCAATAAAGAATGATTCTGGATTCCTTTTCTGGCCTTTCTAACCTCCTAACAGGATAAACAGAATTTTAAAAGGCCCATCATTGAAATTGCACCTTAAAACATAAGACCTAGATTCTTTTTTTTAAAAGATTTTATTTATTTATTTGATAGACAGAGATCACAAGTAGGCAGAGAAGCAGGCAGAGAGAGAGGAAGAAGCAGGCTCCTAGCTGAGCAGAGAGCCTGATGCGGGGCTCAATCCCAGAACCCTGGGATCATGACCTTAGCCCAAGGCGGAGGCTTTAACCCACAGAGCCACCCAGGTGCCCCTAAGACCTAGATTCTGGTTGGGGATCCACCAGTGAGTAGCTGTGTGATCTTGGATAAGTTAATTAACCTTTCTGGATCTTGGTATTCTTTTCCATAAAATGAAGAGGGAATACCATGTGTGAGAAATTACATGCTTACAAGCTCTTTCTTTTAGCTATAACTATGAGCTCCTGGGGCCACTCTCTACAAAATATTTTTTTTAAGATTTTATTTATTTATTTGTCAGTGAGAGCACAAGCAGGGGGAGCAGTAGGCAGAGGGAGAAGCCGACTGCCCACTGAGCAGGGAGCCCAATGACCTGAACTGAAGGCAGACACTTAACCGACTGAGAAAGCCAGGTGCCCCCAAAGATTTTTTTTTTTTTTTAATCTTTAATTTTCTTTATGACAGATGTGTGGACTTGGCCACAAGGGTAAGCTCCAGTCCTTACTGAAGTTTCGGGTTTCTGCAACTGCAGAGGGCAACTGGGGGCTTTGCCACATGGAAGGACTGGAAAGAAGTTCCCTCTGACCTTTCTAGAAGCCCATGAGACTGTCCTTAAACTTATGGGCCCCAGCCCACACCTAACAGTGATCACAGCTTACTGCAAAGAGATGAGAGCTACAGAAAGCTTCACTGCCTGCTCTGATGCTAATTTGAACTGTTACTTCAGACAAGTTATTCACACTGTCAGTTTTGCATTTCCCCCCTTGACCAAAAGGGAAGAAGAATATTCATTCTAGTCATTTCATTGGATTGCACGAAGATCACCCCACACTCCCCACACAGTACCCAGATATAAAGTGCCTTCAACATCGTTGGTGGATCGTGGTGGCAGTGTGGTTTGTGACGACAGATCTTTATTTAAAATACATGCGTCACTCACTGGCCTCTCCCCGTGATTCATCTTCCAGGACCACTCCTGGTCTGCCATTTCTCTGCTCAAGATCCTCCTGTGGCTGCCACCGCTTGACAAAGGTCATCTCAAAAATGTGGGGCCTCGGCCTGGTTCCTGTGAAGGTCAGAGAGACCAGTTAGACTCACTAAGGTCAGCTCCGCGGTTTGCCGCAGCATACATCCAGGACATCAAGGCCTCTGCCCTTCCTTTTCTCTGCTTCGTTGCTTTGGAGATTTCCAGGAGCCTGTCTGAGGACCTGGCTCATGAGCCTGGGGCTCTGATCCTCCCTATTGCAATTCTGCATTCATCCTGCCCTGACGGGCTGTTCACCAGGCGTTGGCTCAGCCTCTGCCCCCATTGTCCCTGGGTCTCCTCTCCCGCCCTTGTTCCCGTTGCTTCTGCCCCTACCACTCAGGCACGTGTGACCGACCACCGGGCGTCTGTTGCCGGTCAGAGCCGCAGTCCCAGCATTAAAGTCCAGGGTGGCCGTCCCACAGCTTCGGCACACTGACCCCAATGTATTCAGCCTTGTCGCCTGCTTTCCCCTTGTAGCCTACCGCTCACGGTGAAATGTAGAGAAGCTGCTTAGATGAATCTCTGCCTTGTCCCCCCTTTCGCACCACTCTACATCTTTGCCATCTTACCACGTGTCAGAACCGCACCTGCTCTAGGAAGCCTTCCCTTGCTACCCCACTCGGACTTGGCAGCCTGATTTTCTCTCGCCAGCAGCAACTTTGACTCTTTGCACTCTGCTTCTGACACTGAATTGCTATCACGGCTGATGGCTCAGAGGCAAGACTTGAGACTGGCTACAGGCTTTGTAATCCTACCACTGACTCCTTTCCCTAAAGCCCGACGAAAAAACATATCACTTGCAACAAAAGGTTGTACAGAGTAAAAAGACCAAATAATTTTGTTTTAGTTGATTTTTTTTTAATCAGACCTAGAAGCGATGAAGTGACGGACTAAATAAATACAGTCACGATCTATCTCCACATTGTTGACAATCGTCCTTACCCAAATACCTCAAAGGGTTCTTCCAAACCCTAAGCAAAGAGACAGGGAAAGAAGGCAAAAGCCAGTCGGCAACAAGTGTTGGCTTCTGCTTCCCCCTTAAGTGCCTCGGAGACCAACCCAGGTGTGGATTACTCAACTGCTTCTTTCCAGGGACAAGGATAGGGTTGTATAAAATTATTCGATATATCCTTCCCTTTGAATCTAGGGGATGCTCTGACAGCCTTGGTGTCTTAGTTCATTCCAGCTGTGATATAGCAAAATACCATAGGCGGGGAGGTTTAGACAATGGAAACTTATTGCTCACAGTTCTGGAGGCTGGGAAGTCCAAGAGCAAGGCGCCAGCAGACGAGGTGTCTGGTGGAGTTCATAGACGGCCAACTCTTTGCTGCGGGCTTGTGGACATGGCAGAGAGAGCGAGGGAGCTCTCTAGAGTCTCTTTTATAAGGGCACAAATTCCCTCCAGGGGGCATCCACCCTTATAACCTAATCACCTCCAAAGGCCCACCTCCAAACATCATCACACTGGGGATTAGGTTTCAACATATGAATTTTGGGAGACACAAACCTTCAGTCTAGAGCACTTGACCAATTGAATGCAGCAGAAGTCATCCTGGGCCACTTTCTGGGTCAGCGCTTTCAGAGACTGGCAGCTTCTACTACCTCTTACACTCACCTCTGAGACTGAGCTACATTATGAGAGGAAGCCCAAGCAGTCCATAGGGAAGCCCAACGGGAAAGAAAGAAAGGCCCTCGGGGGAGTGTCCAGCTGACAACCAGTGCAAACTCTGAGCAGATGGGCCTTTATGGAAATGGAAACTCCAGTCTTGGTCAAGCCGCTCCAGCAGATGCTTCAAGGAACAAAGATGAGCAGTCCGCAGAGAACCCTGTCCAAATGACATATATATATAAGATATATATATATACATATATATATATGTATATATATACATATCTAAATATCATATATATATGATATATATATCATATATAACATATATAAACATATATGTTTATATGTTTATAGCAAATAACAAAAAACATATATAAAATATATATTTTTTTTAGTAAAATGAGTAGTTGTTGTTTTAAAGCACTAAATCTTGGGTTGTTCAGTAGGTAGTTATAGACAACCAGAATATAGTTAGAATGAGTTCCTGTCTTTCTGGTTGAAATCAGAGTTGGTTGAACTGACCTGATAAACTTCATGATTACACTTGCACAAAAAGTTGTATAAAAATGTGGATGGGGGTTCCTGTGTGGCTCAGTGGGTTAAGACCTCTGCCTTCAGCTCGGGTCATGATCCTGGGGTCCTGGGATTGAGCCCCACATCGGGCCCTCTGCTTGGTGGGGAGCCTGCTTCCCCCCCCATCTCTGCCTGCCTCTCTGCCTACTTGTGATCTCTGCCTACCAAATAAACAAATAAAATCTTTTAAAAAAATGTGGATGTGCTCATATCCAGAATTTTTGCCAAAAAAAAAAATTAGACAACACTAAAAACACCAGCTCAACTTTTTTAGTGAAATCACTAAATAACTCTGCTTTAATTACTCGTATATATCCTACAAGTTGGAAGGAGAGCATAAAGGCCATTAAATGATGTCTGGTCTCTTTTTCCCCTTTCTTGTCATGATAAGTCAATATATGGTAAGATATATATATATATAGATAGATATATATATATATAAAATATATATAGTATAGAACTGGGGTCTAGGGAACTCAGGTCTTAGGTTGAGGAGAATGTTTAGATATTAACAGTGTTTCTATCTTTCCAGGACCTGGTAGAGAATGTAAGGATTCGGGGGCGTCCTCAATTCACCAAATTATTTATTTATTTATTTATTTATTTATTTATTAGACAGCATGAGAGGGGACAAGTCAGAGGGAGAAACAGACTCCCCACAGACTCGATCCTGGGACTCCAGATCACGACCAGAGCCAAAGGCAGTTCCTTAACCAACTGAGCCACCGAAGCACCCCTAAATTCACCAAGTTCTTAGCTGTGATGACATCATTATGGGTGAGGCACCATGCTGAGCTTTGGAGGTACAGGAGTGACAAAGAAGATACTGTCCCTGTTCTCATGGAGCTTACATTAGATGGGGGATGTGAGCCATCAACAAATAACCACATACCAAATAACTATGCCACAATAATTTTGCTAAGTGCCATGGAGGAAAAATACAGAGAGTATCAGAGGGCACATCGGCAGAATCTAATTGAGTTTGACAATGAAATATATCCTCCTTGGGAAGAGGTACATACGGGGATCTAGGAGTGGGTAAAAATTTGCTGGATGGAAAATGGAATTTGCCAGTGAGAGAGCCACTCCCGTGGGGCTCATGGGGATTGGGGCAATGGAGAGAAACTGTCCCCCCAGAGCAGACTGACCGAGTGGGGAGAATGGGGATCAGGCTGCCGAGGGGTTAGCAGCTGGACCGTGGAGGGCTTTAGGCCATGATAATAATTTTTAATTTTAATCTGAAAAGTGAGGTGGCATCCATGACCAGCTTTAAGATGTGAAATGATCATAGAGATTTTTAAAAAAATGAATCCCAGAAGGAACATTTTTGGGATGACATAAAAGTGAACTAAGTATTTCCTTTAACAAAGGGGGGCTGGGGCATCTGGGTGGCTCAGTCAGTGAAACATTTGCCTTTGGCTCAGGTCGTGATCCCAGGATCCTGGGCTGGACCCTGGGTCAGGCTCTTTTTTTTTTTTTTTTAAGATTTTATTTATTTATTTGACAGAGAGAGAGATCACAAGTAGGCAGAGAGGCAGGCAAGGGGGTGAGGGTGGAAGCAGCCTCCCTGCCAAGCAGAGAGCCCAATGCCGGGCTCAATGCCAGGACTCTGAGATCATGACCTGAGCTGAAGGCAGAGGCTTTAACCCACTGAGCCACCCAGGTGCCCCCCTGGGTCAGGCTCTTGGCTCAATTGGGGGGGCCTGCTTCCTCCTCTGCCAGATGCTCTTGCTCTCTCTCTTTATCTCTCTCTCTCTCTCAAAAAAATAAATAAAATCTAAAACAAAAACAAAAATAAAAACAAACCCAGAAGCAAAAACAAAGGAGGGTCTGATAGGAGAGAAAGTTGGGACACTGTTGATGCCTGACTTCATCTACCTCATACGTCCGCCCAGAACCAGCCTTCACCGTAGCTGACCACAGGTCCTTTCCATCTACAAGATATCACCGGACTCCACATCTGAGATAAGTAAAGACTCCCCTAGGGGCCACAGACTGCTGCAGCTTACCTAGAATTCTCTCCAGCTCTCTCAGGGTGGGGAGGAGAGTGTGACATCAGGCAAGTAGGAAGAACAGATTGTGAGGTGGCTGTCTTCGCACAAAACTGGTCTAGGAGCAGATACCCTTTTGCCCACCACTGAAAATATAGAACTGATTATTCTGTGGGTGGCATTTTCTTTCCCACAAACTAATCAATGTCCTGCTCTGCTGGCAAGAGACACTAAATTGCTTTGACAGCTGCCTCTCAGAGGAGAGGAAACTGAGCGCCTCCAGTCGGGTCCAGAAATAACTGGTGGTTATGTGCCCCGGGGATGGAGTTGCTGGTCCGAATGTTCCCACCGAATGCTAACTTAGGGATCACACTATGGCTGTGTGCATGACCGGCATAATTTCAGGGGGAAAAAAAAAACAGCGCTTTGGCCAGAGCAAAAAATGTATTTTAAGAAGCACAGGTTTGTACCTGAACTAGGACTTTCGGCGGAACATCTCCAAATGCGCAAAACCCAAAGAGAAACTATCTTGCTATAAATTGTTCATCTCTTTTTGTACTTGAATATGCCTAACCGCAAATCTGTTTTCTTGTTATAAAACCAGTATCAGTCTCTAATTATTTTTATATTTGTATATGTTATATTTCTATCATAATTTAGCAATTTTAGTCCTGATCAAATAAGCATTATTGAATAATAAACCGTATGTCTAAAACTCTACTAGCAATCCATCCTCTTGTACCCGATAGCATTTTAAGAATTGACTTTGTTTATCAAAACCTTCTTTTCTAATGAAATTATTTCCTCATGGCTTCTGTGCCAAATACAGGTGATATATTTGGGAGCTCTTTCTGCATGGGGATACTTTAAGTCATAAAGTGTTTTCTTCTAAACTCCCTAGGTATTTTCTTTTTCTTTTTCTTTCTTTCTTTTTTTTTTTTTTTTTTGGTGGTGGTGTTTAATATAAGTATTTAAAAATCTACTGGGAGTTTAAGTGTGCAATTTTTTTTTTTTAGGATTTTCATTTTTTTAAAAAAGATTTTATTTATCTATTTGACAGACAAAGATCACAAGTAGGCAGAGAGGGGTGGGGCGGGGTGGGGGTGGGGTGGGAAGCAGGCTCCTTGCCAAGCAGGAAGCCCGATGCAGGGCTCGATCCCAGGACCCTGAGACCATGACCCGAGCCGAAGGCAGAGGCTTTAACCACCGAGCCACCCAGGTGCCCCAAGTGTGAGATTTTGTGTCCATGTTCCACAGAAATATTTGGACAATTGAATAACAGTTTATTTTTCATACAGATTTTCCAGAATCATAAAGACACACCTTAGATACTTTAATATAACTCTTCATTTTCAAGGGGACCTCATAATGATAGTGCGATGCCTAGCACACAGCCCTTAGAATCTGAGATTTCTGAGAACTTCTCCCAATAACGTTCTTTCCTTCTTTCATTTCTAGTTCACTGGGGATTTCCCAGTCCTGCTGTGGCTCTCCCCACTCATCTATACGGCTTATGGAAAAGGCACTGCAGAATGTCCCTGCCTCCCTATCTGATCTCATGAAATCTTCACCACAAATCTGTTGTTAGTGGCTCCCCGTCTGCCTTTGTAACTATTTCCAATTCTGCAGCTCAGACTTCAAGTCCCCGTTAACTGGGTCCCACAGAACCGTCGTCTGCTGTTCCTCAAAGGGACTCTTTTTTTCTCATTTTGGTTTTCCCACAGCCTCTGCCACCCCACCCCGCGTGCTCCGTACCAGCATATAATCCATATTCTTGTCAGCTGCTCAACTCTGTTCGGGATACTTCTCTCCATGCACAGCTCCCTCTCCTTTATTCCATTATTTTAAACTTAGGGTTCTTTCTTGGTAAGGCCCACATCATATGTGAGGAGACTTATGAGATGCGCTAAAGCCACATAAGCAGTGAAGGAAAACCCAAGGTGTAAGAAGATCACAAAGAAGCAGCCAGCCGTTGGGATCACAGACTCGGGAGCAGGCTGAGCCCCGTATCGCTGCACTTGCGCGTGCGGTACCAGGCAGAACACGGAGACACGGAGACACGGTTTGGACTTTACCTGGAGCTCAGTGCAGGTCCCATGCTGGGCAGCCAAGTGATTCTTTCCCCACCCCAGCAGGCTCCCAGGGGCTCTGCAGAAAAATGGAACGAGAGGGCCACCTGGCACTCTGAAGGGAAGAAAGAGTCACCACGCTGAAAAGAGGAGAATAAATTGAAATTCTACAAACGGAAACGAAGCTTGGGCAACCTCATATTCCTCAATTTCAAGAATACTGTGGCCCAGGCACAGATCCCAGCCAGAGGACTGCAAGTTTCTTCTTTGGAGAAGCCAAATAACCTGAAAAGAAAAGAAAAGAAAACAAAACAAAACTATTCCTCCTAGCAGTTGGAAAAAAATCTGAGAAAATGGCCAGATCTCTACCATTTCCTCTGTGGTGAAGCTTACCCGTTGCAAAGTCCTGCCCAAGCACAAAGGGTCTCAAATTCATGTTTAATTAATTTTACGAAAGTCCCTTCTTGAAAGACAGAGATGAAAACAACTCTTTTGAAAAGGAATTTGAAGCAAACAGAAGTAAGGCTGGGAACATAGGGAATATCAGAATTATGGTCAGTTTCCTAGGAGACAAAAGAAGGTGTATTTGTTGAGTGATAGAAGGCTATTAAAAACAAATAGGCAAACAACAAAAAAACTTTTGAAAGATAAAAAAATATGATACCTGTTATAAACAAATTGAATAAAAATTTGGGATATAATGTTGAAGATATTTTTCAAAAAGTGAAACCAAAACCAGGTGGAAAATAGAAGAGTCCAAATAACTTTTTTCACTCCATGATGCATCAATATGAAATATCCAACATCCACATAATGGGAGATCCAGAATAAAAGAGGATAAAGGAAATGTAATGATGATAATAATAAAAATAATAACAAATACTTCTTATTTGGAAGGCATGAGTTTCCAGCCCAAATGAACCCTCTGACAGCCCAGTGTTGTGAGAAAGGCCCACACCAACTCACGTTGTGATGACATTTCAGATAATGGGAATAAAAAAAGAAATCTAAAAAGCTTCCAAAGAGAACAAAAATATGTCCCATAGAAAAGGTAAAGAATTGAAATGACAGTAGACTTCGCAGCAGCCATGCTAGAAGCTAGAATATAATGGCGCACAAGATAGAACATTTTGAAAGGAAATGAATTCCAACCTAAAATTCTATAATAAGGTAAGTTGGCAGGCAAGTAGAAAGTTAAAGAAATAAATTTTAAGACATGAATGATCTAAAAAAAATCACATCCCATGTATTTTTTCTCATGGGCAGCTATTAGAAGATTTTCTTTAATAAAATGAGAAAATGAACCAAAATGAAAGAAAAACAGACAAGAAACATGGAGTAATGTCTCAGCATGACAGCTCTAGTCCAGCAGGCCTGCAGGGCAACCAGACCAAATGAATAAGGAAGTTATCTAGGAAGATCTTAAATTTAGAGACCAGTATGTGCCTGGTTATACATTTTCTTTTCTTTTTTTTTTTTTTAAGATTTTATTTATTTGACAGAGATCACAAGTAGGCAGAGAGGCAAGCAGAGAGAGAGAGGGAAGCAGGCTTCCTGCTGAGCAGAGAGCCCAATGTGGGGCTCGATCCCAGGACCCTGGGATCATGACCTAAGCTGAAGGCAGAGGCTTTAACCCACTGAGCCACCCAAGTTCCCCTGGTTATACATTTTGAAGGCTAAAATACAAACAGTTAGAACCAGTTTCTATTTCTATTGCTTGATAAACTAAGCTAAGTCTATGTATTCACCGTGAACACATCTATAGATGAAATATGATAAATGACAAACTCTAAACACACACACACACACACACACACACAAAATGTTTGTTTGGTGATGCTATATTCCAACTCAAGCTCCAGTTTCACAAATCCAAGCTGTCTTACTCAATTCAACATGCTCTTTTAGGTTGTTTCCACTAACAGGTTCGCCTATGTATCCATTCCACAGTTGTAAGCCCATAGCTAATGCTGTGACATGATCCCAACGAGACTTGAGGACCTACTTACACTGTCCCTTGACTGAGGTCCTTTCTCTGATTCTCTCCTGCTCCTCTTAGCACCTCCACTGACTTCTCCCTCTGTTAACGTCTGCCCTCTGTACTTCCTCTAACACTGGGAAAGGTTCTGGAATGCCAACAATTTATCCATCCTAGGAGCATGTCTTTGACAAGAACCAGACGATTCTTTCCTAAACTCCTCCCCTCCCCAAAGCAGACAGAGCCTTCACAACACTGGCATCGCTACTTAATTCTTTATCATTTCAGGAGTTTTCTAGCAATTATTCTCAAGACCCTTGGGAAAACAGAGATGTAAGAGTGATTAGAAATCTTGTCAATAGAAATTACATCAGTTTCCTTTTAGTCTCTTGATCAGTTGAAAAAAACAACAACAACAAATAATGCAAGGCATTGTGGGTTTGGCTTTCTCCAAGACAAGTTAATGTGGACAGATCTGATTATCTTAAAAACCATCCCTTTTTCTTACCTTATCTTTAGTGAGTTTGTCATGTTGATCAATCGGATGAATTTAACCAAGGGTTGTAGCTCATCTTAATTTCATTTTGTTGCCCCGTCAGTTTAGGAGCGTCTTTACTTTTTAAATGAATTAAGGTTAGTATCGTCTAATTTTAAATTTCAATTGGATAAGAAAATTTATACCTGCTTATGTGCTCCAAGGGTAGGTGTTTATAAGCTTTTGTTGTGTGGGGCTACCTTAAATAATATCAGGTGTTAGCATTGTAATTAATTTCCATTTGGCTAGTTTAATGAAATCTTCTTCCTTACTAGAAAATTAAGTAAGAAAGTTTGGAAGTTCAACACTGTATGGTTCAATATAATATGTGTTAATATTACTTTGAAGAGTTACGCCCTTCAATGACTGACTGGGGGCCTGGGATTTTAAAAGCCTAGGTTGGTTATGACCTGAATACGTAACATGAAGAAAACCAGTTACAATTCCTGGGTATCACTTTTCTTGTCAGTAAAATGAAAAAATTGAACAAAATTATCTTGAAGACCAATTTCTAACAATATGTAATTTTATAATTACTATCTCGTGATGGAAAATCACCAATAAAAATGAGGGAATATAAGTTAATAATTTTTACTTGAAAAGTAGTGCAAATGATTGGCCTGAAATTGATATTCTAGGTAAAAATGATTTATGTATTACTTGAGCAAATTATTGTAATTAAGAATGAAAGGTGAGGGGCGCCTGGGTGGCTCAGTGGGTTACAGCCTCTGCCTTCGGCTCGGGTCGTGATCCCAGGGTCCTGGGATCAAGCCCCGTATCGGGCTCTCTGCTCAGTGGGGAGCCTGCTTCCTCCTCTCTCTCTGCCTGCCTCTCTGCCTACTTGTGATCTCTGTCTGTCAAATAAATAAATAAAATCTTTAAAAAAAAAAAAAGAATGAAAGGTGAAATTGTTTCCATTGTTTTCTTTTTATTTTTTTAAATCTCCTTTTTTTTTTAAGATTTTATTTATTTGACAGAGAGAGATCACAAGTAGGCAGAGAGGCAGGCAGAGAGAGAGGTAGAAGCAGGCTCCCCGCTGAGCAGAGAGCTCAATGTGGGGCTCAATCCCAGGACCCTGAGATCATGACCTGAGCCGAAGGCAGAGGCTTAACTCACTGAGCCATCCAGGCACCCCTGTTGTTTTCCTTTTGAGTATCATCACAAGTTTTGAATCTTATTGTTCTTAATTAATATCAGAACATCAGGCTCATGCTTACATAGTGATTTCATTTTCCAATTCTCATTCTTTATTTAATAACAAAGGGTTATTATGAGCCAGGTGTTTATTATGAGCCTTTTATGAACATTTTAAAATGTAACTCTCACAGAATGCATATGTGGTTGGTTATTACTATCACAAATGAATTTGAGTCATAAACTGAGGCATAGTGAGGTTGGCTAATTGTTCAAGGTCATACAATTAGCAAATGACAGATTTTTAACTTGGATCCATCAGACTCCAAAGCCATTTTCTTAGCCACTAGGCTACCTGGTTTAAAATTCTTCATAAATATTTTAGCAAATAAATGTGCTACCACTTTCTCCAATTTCTAGTCACTCTGTAAAATGCTGGAAAACACTTTTTTTTTTTTTTAGCTCAGTAGGATTCTGACCATGACAAAAAAAAAAAAGTGTTCCACCATTGATACATAAGTAAAAGTGTTAACACTAGAAGAAAGATGCTTCCAAGCTATAAATCTAAGATCTTGTGAAATAAGCAGAAAACTAATAACAAAGACTCTTTCAAATTGTCTATTCAAAGATTGATTTTTCATGGACTGTATACAGCTACTTCCTTGTGTACTGACACAAAGTCAATGGCAAGTTAGAGATGAGTAAGTTTTCAAGAAGTACAAACTTCCTCCTCAAACCATTAATGAAATGTAATAGCTAGTTCCAAAAATAGAGATGTTATCTTATAGCCACTTGGCAACTTCATTTGTACCTTTCACATGAAAAAAGCAAAAGTGAAATCTTGTTTTTATGTAGTCCATGTGTTTGTTAGGCGTGGAATTATGTCTCCCACTACCCCTACCGGTCATGTGTCCCAGTCTAAACACTAAATACCCTCAGAATGTGGCCTTTGAAGATGTTGTAGTGTCTTTCCAGATGTAATCAAAGTAAAATGAGTTATTAGTGTGGACCCTATGCATATGACTGGTGTCCTTATGAAAAGGTCAAATTTGGTCCCAGAGACAAACACATGTAGAGAGATAACAATGTGTAGAGACACGGGAAGATGATGGTCATCTGCAAGCCATAGAGAGAGTCCTGGACCATAAGGAACAAGCATTTTCAGTTCCAATTTCCAGCTTCCAAATTGTGAGATGATAAATTTCTGTTGTGTGGTTGTGTGAATTACCTAACTCATAGTACTTTGCTACAGCAGCCCTAGTAACTAACACACTGTGTTTTCCAGGCCATATCAACAACATGTTAAGAACTTTAAGATACCAAAAAAAAAAAAAAGAAGAAGAAGAAGAACTTGAAGATACAATACCAACACTTTTCTTGCATCACCCCCTTTTGGAAAAAAACAGATTTGTCAATTTACTAATGTGGATATCAATCCTACATGCTCCAAAGTTTTTCCACTTTTTTCTCCTTATATTTTCCTTGTCCATCTATCATGCTCTCCTTGATGTCCTTGTTTTGTGAATCCTGCTCTTGGCTTCTCTCATTTCACTGGTGGAAACCAAAACAATGACGGGGAATAGCGGGCAAGGACTTGGACATGGTCCAGCACACTTCACAGGGAGACTGCACTGACACAACCCACACCTTATCCTCAGGGCATATTTCCCTTGGTAATCATAGAGGTAGTAGGTGTCTGCTCTCAGACAAAATTCCTAATCTTGGCCATACTGGTTCCGAAATGTGTTATGAAATTAGTAATTAAGTGCTATTATGTATTTTTAAAATTTTAATTAATATTCAGACTACCATTAATTACCTGCTATATAGCTATGCATAACTAAATGTCTAATAAATAGGTTTTGAAAAGGCAGAAGTACTTACTTATATATTTATTCAGCAAATATTTACTGAGGGTTTCCTGTGTTTCAGGCATTTAAATAATTTGTAAAAAGTCATGATTGTAAAGGTTTTCTGATATGTGATTTCGAGCCAGGCAAATAATCTCCTGAGGCTCGTTTTCTCTATTTGTATGAAAAGGGAACAACTGTACTATGTCACTTGTGAAGGTCTTCACTGCTCTCAACTTCTATGACTTTTATGATTCCATTCATTTAATATTTTAATAATTCTTTACTTCTACTGTTTGATATCTTTGACTTGGTCAGAATCCATTATCCTGATTAAAAAGTCCAAATGTGGGAGTGATTCTTCGATCTGCCTAAGGCTTTGAGCTGTTAAAATTTTCTAGGTCATAGACTAAATTTGGAAAATGCAAGATTTTTAAGTAGCTATTACTTTAAGATTTAGTACCATGCTTTCTATTATCCCAAAATAGCCCTTATTAAAGTTTACCTTCTACTTCTTTATATGCTATAAACAGTCCACTTACCTTTTCAAAATTAACAGCTATCGTGAGTACATTAAAAGGGCACCATTGTGAAGTTTGTTTTATGTTTCTTTCCATTAAAATGTATTATTTTCAACACCTTGCTGTTTTACTTCTTTTCCCTGGTGTTGAATACAATTACCACAATATTCTTATGACTCTGCTTTAAAGCTCTCCTCCTAGTTGAAAGCCATACTATATTGTTAACTCCACAAGGTCCAATAACATTTTCCCAAACATGTTGTGACTGTCACCACTGGAGAGCAATGCTTTTAGGGGAAAATGTGGAGTTGGTATGTGGCACATTCCTTTCTTTCTTTTCTGCTTTCCTAATTTCAGATAATTATTGAGTGGAAATTTATTAGCTAATTGTATACATGCTGTGGTATATAAGTACTTTCATTTATGTAGTTGACAGTAACTAGATTTTTCTGCAATCTAGGTATTTTTCTTCAAATTTGGGAAATGAAAACACACTCTACTAATTGTGGTGCTTAGGAGCCTAGAATGGCTGTAACTAGAATTTAATCAGTTGTAGTTATTAGGGAATAATGCCCATGCATCTTAGGGCATTATATTAATTTTTCTCTACCACCATATCATACAATGAGAACTCCACTGAGGTGTCCACAAACTGTGGGCATCATTTGACCTGCGATACAGTCAGGGACTTGAACCATTTGAACAAAGTAAACGCAGGTTCAATTTCAATACAGTGGTAGCATTTTACTATGTCTAGTTCTGCTCTTCTCAATGGTCTCAGAAAATGTATAACTTTGATTTCAATTACAACTAATTTATTTGGTATATTCTTGGAAAACCCCTAGCTTAGTTTGAATTATTATTGGTCACCGTGAAATAAATTTTTAAAAATTGAATTTGATTTTGCAGCTACCTTTAGTGATGCTTTGTAGCATACTCTATTTTTGGCTCAGGACACCATTTGATTTACAGGACAAAGGGTCTCTTTGGCAGAGATGAAAGTTTATCTGCCATGTTTAAAACATGTTCATCAATTCTCTACATTGTCCTTAGGTGCCATACTTGCCAGTGCTCTAATTGGGATTTCATATAAATTTTGGTCATCTGGTAGACTTAGATACCCCCAAAGCATGTCTCTGTAGCTGAGAAACATCAGACACTCAAAAGAAGTCCTGGGGTCCTGACCAAGGTCAGGTGAGAGACAGCGAAGTGATTTAAAGCATTAAAGATATCAGAAAATGGTGGTGATGATGATTCTTTTTTTATAGCTTTATTGAGGAGTAACTGGCATATAATAAACTATCCTTATTTAAAGCTTACAGTTGATCGTGAACTCATCTATTACTCTCCAAAAGTTTTCTCATGCTTGTCTGTACTCTCCTTCCCACTTCCATCTGCTCTATTCCTAGGCAACAACCAATCTGCTTTCTGCCATGATAGACTGCATTTTTTAGATGTTTATATAAATAGAATCATACAATATGTATTTTGGGGGGGTTGGGCTTTTTTCACTCAGAATAGTTGATTTTTATTTTACTCATATTATTGTGTATACGAATTGGTCATTGCTTTTATTGCTGAATTTTATTCACCTGAGTGAATATACCATGATTTGTGTATCCACTCATTTACTGATGATAGCCAGCAAGAAAATGAGCACCTCAGCCTTGCAAGCCACAGGGAAATTAATTCTGCCAACAATGTGATTGAGCTTGGAATAGGATCTTGAGCCTTCGATGAGGCTGAACATATCAGTACTTTGATTTCAGTCTGGGTGAAACCCTCAGCAGAGAACTCAGCTTACTTGTCCCCAGACTCTTGACCCAAGAGAACTGTAAGATAATAAATTTGTGATGTTTTAAGCCTCTATACTCATGGTTTTTTGTTACCCAGCAGCAGTCAAGAAATGCTCCATTGAGGACGTGGTACACAAAAGAGTCAGAATCTACCAAGGAGATAATAGGAAAGGAGAACATTGCTGATAGAGGAAGTAGGCTGTTCAAGTGACTGGTAGTGGAAGGGAATGTGGAGCATTCAAGAACTGAAAGAATGCCATTGGCTGGGGTGTAGCTATTCAGACAGAAAATGAACTGATGTGAGCCTGGAGAGATAACCAGGCCCCATTGGAGTTTGGTCTTTTTGTTAAGAGCATTGAGAGCTCAGGAAGAGTTTTTAATGTATTTTGTAGGGTGGAGAAGGAAGAAGAATGACTACATGTTCAGATTTGCTTTTTTGGATGGATGATTCAGTCTGCAATTTGGAGGCTGGGTTTAAGAGAGGGCAGTGGTGAATGTGGAAACCGGCTAAGAATGCATTGTTGTAATCCTGGAGAAAGAAATGGATAGTATACAGTTGGGTATGTGTAATGGAGGTCAGAGTGAAGAAATCTGAAAAATAATGAGGAGAAGCTTTGGAGACAAGCACATGGAGATGTCAGGTGGAGTGTTGCATGTATTGATATGAAACTAAAAAGGTAGGTTTACACAGAGAAAGACTCTTTAACCCATAGAAGGCAGTTGAAGCCATAGTCATGTATGAAACCAGCAAGGCATCAGAGTTTTCAAAACTTTGTTCCTGCAAGATAATATTGCGAAGAAGACTTTTAGTAGTCAAAGATATAGGAAGAAATAAAGTGTGTCAAGGAACCCAAGAAAAGAATATTTTGAAAAAAAGAATTTTGAAAAGGAGGCAAAGGTCTACAGTATCAAAGATACTGAGAAGTCAAGTGACAGGACGTCAAAAGACATGGGGTCGGTTGTACTCTAAACCTCAACAAAGAACTACTTAGATGAGATAATGAGAGCTATGAGAAAATGGAAATGGTGTAACAGAGACAGCATTTTGGAAAGTTTGTGAAAAGGAGGATAGGGAAAAGAGAAAGGAGGTCAAAGAGACTTTCTGTTTGTTTGTTGCTTGTTCGCTTAAACATAGGAAAGATTTAAAAACCAAGGGAAAGATCCAGCAAAGAAGTGAACTATTTAGTCACTCATTACTGCTGTGCTTTTATTACTTAATGTGACAATTTGTCCTATGGAAAATGAGAACGTTTCTATTTCACAGCATAATCGTTTAACACTTTAAAGCTATTCTCTTCCTTTTATTTTTTTTCTTTAGTATTCTGGCTTAAATTTGAATTACAAATGGCTCCTAAAGAAGTTTTTGCAATAAGTAGGTAAACACAGCGCTCATTCGGAACTTAGTGTTTGTTGTTATGGTTGTTCTATGACCTGGGTTAATCAATTAACGAGGCAGTACCTTTAATAGCAGCCCCTGTTTTCTGAATACTGTCTAAACATCTGTGATAATTATTTAGGCTCTAAAAGGCAGGATTGCAACTCACCAGGAGCTCAAAATCTAATGGATGAGCAGATGAATAATAGTACTGGAAGGTATATGGAATAGCAATGGGAAGAGAAACTGAAGGAGAATTTTTATTTCCTGCAGTATCATTAAATCCCACTTTTTAAAATTAATTCTTGTCCTAAGAAGTCTATGCACTTTTTTTTTCTGATAACATATAAGAGCTAGACCCAAGATTCTGTCACCACCACCCTTAAAATCATGACACAATTTTGAGAAAGTCATGGAAGTCATTTGTTCACTGATTCTCAAACTTTATATATGAATCAGTCTTAGCAGTCATACTTTTATGTTCCAATAGGATAAATTCAGTCTTTACTCTTCTGTGCTTCTATTTCCCCCCTAAACTTTCTATGCAGGCATCAACCAAGATTTTTCTGTATGCCCTACCCTCAGGATATGGTGGATATTGCAAAACTGCTGAGTAATTGTCACTGTGAGTCTCAAAATAAACTTGTGACAAGTACAACAGAATCTATAGCTTTGAAATAAATGAACCTGAATATTTTGAGTACCAAAAGTCTGAAGTTTGTCTCATAGAGGAATAATAAATGAACAGAACCAAAGGCCCCCCATCAGCTCCAGGAGGCTGCTTCAATGCTGCCATGATGGGCACCATCTTTGCCAATATTAGGAAGCTTGGTAGGAGTCAGATGAGCTTATAGATCATTCAGTGATTATTCAAGGATGCACTGAGCATTGATTGTGCAAGGAAACCCTTCTCATGGCTACCCTGACAAGTCATCTCATCTTTAGCTTCCAGGACACAATTGGTTGATTGTCCTGTAAGAATGACAACAAAATCTACAACTCAAAATTAAGGTTATTAATACACTTGCAGAGTTATGCAGCCATCACCATATTCTACTACTTTTATCACCCCCAAAAGAAAACCTTTTACCCATTGGCAATCCCTTCTCCTAGACCTAGGCAACTACCAATCTACTTTCTGTCTCTATAGATTTGTCTATTCTGGACATTTCATAGAAATGATGTTATATAGTGTGTCATCTTTTCTGACTGGCTTCTTTCACAAGAGAGAAAGTCAGAGCTCTAGCATATGTCAGTACTCTGTTTCCTTTTATGACAGAATGATAGTCCATGGTATGAAAAGCCACTTAGTTCATCAGTTGATGGACACTTGGGTTGTTTTCAATTTTTGGCTCTTATGAATATCGATGTTATAGACATTTTTGTACTTGTTTTTGTGAGAACATATATTTTCATTTCTTTTGGGGAGATACCTATATATTTAATACATGACAGTTTTTAGCAGTTACCATTGAAAGCTTTAGATTTCTATAGACCTGGTGGTTTGGAAAATCTCATTCTCCTAGCTCCCGCCTCCACATGTGATCTGTACTTGAATAGGACTAATCAGAAACAGGGTGAGATCTATGCAAAGCACACAGTATGTGAACTCTTTTCTCTCTTTGTGTAGATCACTTATATATACTTAGAAAATGTTTAACTAGTTCTACATTGGTATATGTGGTCAGTACATAGGAAGCATCAACAAAGTTACTGAAATTAACATAATTGTAAGAAGGTATTTCAGAAAGTTGGTATTAATGACTGGTTTCATTCAAAATGAATAAATCATCTAAAAAATAATTCAAATGAGTATCTTTAAATGGGCAGGTGATAAGTTTTGGAAGCAGAGCATTATTGTTATGTATTGGAAGATTACTCTAGTAAAAGAATGGACTTCAGAAGGAGAAAGATCTCGTTTTGAGTCTCAGCCTTCCACTCTTTTGTTGCTTTGCTTTGGGAAGTTGTTCACCTCCTGTAACCTTCAATGTCATCAATACTAAAGCAGGATTACTAACAATATTTATCTTTTGAGACTGCTAAAATTAAATGAGGAGGTCTGGTTCATAGTAAAAGCTCCAGAAATAGAAGTTATGCTTAGAATATCAAACTCCAATCAAGGTGATCAGATAATTGTCCAACGGAAGTAGGATTTATCCGCAAGTAGTCTCTGATATTACATCATAACCAGTGAGAAGTTCTACATGTAAACTTAAAATAGGAAGAAGCTTCCATCCCTACCAAAATGTGCAATTCTTTTTCTTTTTTTCATTAAAAGAGAATCTCATGCATGGTCATGCGCACACATATTGGAGGAGATAAAGGAATGGGACTATGTCACTTATGGGTAAAATCAACAAATGGGGATGATCACCTGTATCTTCTTGATTATTAACTCAAATTATCAACCTGTAAGACCATCTGATTTTGGAAATCCATACCAATCACCTTAAAATACTCTTTGTATATTCTATCATATATGTATCTTAAAACATTATACGGATATTTCACTTGACAAGTGACAAAACTAGGTCTTTTTTGACTCAGGATGTCCCCAAACTGTCAGGGCAGCAGGATAGTTCCTGATGTGTTCTAAAGGTGATTGCTGAGCCGTGCCCTCTGTTACTGAAGTAATGAGCCCTTGGAATGGATGCTTGTGGTGTTAACTTGCTCTGTGCAATTCTTGAACATGTAGATTTTGAAAATTTTTGTTTATATAGTAAAAAAATAAACATTATTTTTGACAATTTAATGTTGTCAGGTAACACTGCTCAGATTTTACTGCTACCTTCTTTTGAAAAGTGATGGATATGATATATAAGTTGTTTAATTATTTGGCTGCCTTGGTTCCTGAAGTCTGCCAAAACATTTTCTTTTTTGGCTTAAGAATTGTTTGGGAATAGATTTCACGTTAATTAGCAACGAAGTCATTTATGAAGAAATATATAAATATATACATAGAGAAAATTCTAGAAAGGTATAGAATAAATCATATACAATTGCTCTGAAGAAGAAAGTTGAAAGGCAGAAATAGGAATGCCTGCAAGGGTTGAGAGGGAGAATGTTAATTTTTTTAAATGTATAATTCTATATTGCCCTTTTCGGTTTTTAAACAATGATCTGGTGTTAACTTTGTGATTGGAAAAAAGAAAAGTCCCTCTGTCTTGAGAAACTCACCCAGCTCCAATTTCACTTTCTTCACTTTGCATTTTAGAATACATTTTCCCCTTTTCTGGATCATCCCTATTCCCTGTTTTGCATATAAAGTATAACAAAAGAGGTAATTCTGTGACTAGACTATAGATTTTTTTTGTTTTTTTCCTCTTTTTTTTCTACAGAAAAGTTATGCAAAATGAGATCACTAGAACACGGGGATTAAATAAAAATCAGCAATGGCACTAAATTCTCAAGATAGACATTCAGGGGCATCTATTAATCATAGATGATGTATCTTGTCTATCTACCATCTCGAAATAAACTTATTTTAGTAGAGTGAGTGGATTTGATTTGGTAAATGTTTACAGCAATATATTTTCAGAATAAGCCTTTCAGGAATGGGATAGATTGTGCATTCATGCTTTGTATAAGGAATGACAAGCCCAATCAATGCTTATTTCACTTTTTATTATTCTTATAATAAAAAATACAATAAAATAGAGTATGAATGTTCTGAGGCACTCACTACTCTGTATAAATGGGATTTTTAATTAAGGAGGAAAACACGTAATTACTTATTTTGTTAATTTAATCTTAGTTTTTGTCATTGCATGTCTTTAAGTCATATTCTATAAATTTATGTCTGAAATACCATCATGCCAAATAAAGTCTCAAAGTGAATGTTGTTAAGGAAATTGAGATGTTATAACAGGGACATTCTTCAGGTAGAAATCTCATTTATCTTGTTTCAGAGGATAGCCTTAGAAACTTCTGGTATTTTTTCAGTGAAACTAGTTTTTTTTTTCTTTTAATGTCACAACAGCATTGCTTTCTCCAAGTGATTTTAGCACAATGATTTGTGGCTTTTGTAATTTTCTTTTGTAGTTAAATACTTAATGTACTGATTGAAAAAAGAAATATTATCATTCTGATTTTGGAGACAAATCAGAATAATAGAGAGGACAACCACAGAACATAATTTTCAAAAAATATTTGGACAACTTTTAAAGGAAACAATTATTATTTAATTAAATAAAATAAAAAAGTATTTTTTAAAGCCTTAAAAACATTCACTTAATAATTCAACAAAGATTTATCAAGCTAATACTTAATATAAGACAATGCAATAGGTATTTTAGGATTCATTCATTCAAACATATTTAATGAGCATCTCCTATCTATCTGGCTCTATTCTACATTCTGGGGATATGCTGGTGAATAAACTAGACCATTCAAAACAATTTTTGAGTACCATGGTGTTCCAGATGTTATGAGTTAAATAGAAAACTTTCCTTGTCCTCACAGGGCTTATATCCTAGCTGACAAAGATAGAACTATGAAAGACAAATAAGTAAAATATATAATATGTTAGACAGTGATAGTTGCTAAGAGGAAATCTAGATAAAGCCAAATTGGCAGTATGAAATGTTGGGGAGTATATATGAACTTTTAGATAGGATGCCAGGGTACAATTAACTGAGATCATTAAGTTTTCGGAAGCACTTGAAAGAAACAGGCAGAGCTGTATCTGGGGACTACTTGATAGGCAAAGAGAATCCCAGGCAAAGGCAATGGAAATGCAAGGGGTCCTGAAGCAGGCTTGTGCCTGCAATGTTCCAGTAACAGCAAGGAGGTCAATGGGGCTATTGTGAGAGAGCGAGGTAGAGTGAATAGGAGATGAGGTCAGGAATCCATTACCTTTAGGATGGATTGTATATAGTCTTACAGGCTTTTACACTAAGAGGAATGGAAGTGATTGAGTTCAGATACAATTACGATGTTGGCTTTGATCATGGTGGAGAGGTGGCAGAGCACCTGAGTACATCCTGAAGTTGGAGCAGAAAAGATAGTGCAGCAATCTTTCCATGGCATGTGGAAGTTAGGAGTCACAAAATGACCCCAAGGTTTTGGGTTGATTGTGTTAGAGTAGGAGTTTGCCATTTAACTGAAATCGCGAAAATGACAGCAATGAAGGTTTCCCTCCCCAGGCCTCCCCAAGGAGTGTCATTAGTTTAGTAATTCAGTTTTGTGTGTATTAAGTTTGAGATGCCTTTCTTTGGACATTCGAGTGAAGATCGAATATATGGTGAGAGATTCAGTCTCATGAAATAGTTGAACATCATTAACATATACACGATGTTTAATGCCATGAGCTGGGTTAAGGTCATTTGATGGGGATAAAAGCTAAAAAGAAGTGGTTTAAAAGAATGGAGGGAAAGAGTAATTGTAGACACTGAGTGTAAACAATTCTCCAACCAATTTTGTTGGAAAGGGAAGGAGAGAGAGGATGGTAGTTGGAGAGAGAAATGAAGCAATGATACCAGGTGATGGGTATTAAGGAGGGCATGTGTGGTGATGAGCCCTAGTGTTATATGCAACCGATGAATCGTTGAACACTACATCAAAAACTAATGATGTACTCTATGTTGGCTAATGGAAATAATAATAAAAATAAGGAATAAAAATAAATAAATAAAAACAATAAAATATAAGTATAAAAATAAATATAAATAATATTAGTATTTGAAAAGTACGCTTTTGAACCTCATATTATTTTTACTATAGCATCTCAAATAATTCACATTATTACTGTTATTTAAGAAATATAAGATGTAGGACCCCAAACAGGTCACAGTTTGATGGGGCTATAGAAAATGGGAGACAATTACTGAAGAGACTTCACACCTAAGACGTTCATCTGACCAGCTAGCATTATTTTTACAGTTGTGTTATGAACTCAGAGAAATAGCACTGATTTTGATGAAAGAGTAGTGCTCAGAAAGGGTCAAGTGATTTGCTACATACTTTATAAGAAAATAAAGTAGCCAGAGGTCATTGTATAAGAAAGGAAGAGGCAAAAGACTGCAAAGTCCTAATGTGATTTTGACTTAAATTGGGATTAAGACTTTAGAGGGAATATACCCCTAATGGGAAGAAAGTTTTTCCTGTAGAAATTGGACAAAGAATATGTGTATTATGGATCCTTATTCTTTGTGAAGAAGCATTTTAAAAGGCGAAAGATTTATGCGATCTGAAGAGAAACCAGAGTATGTGAAGAAGCATTTTAAAAATAAAAGATGGGTATCATAACACTTAAATATTTTATATGATGGGTTTATTATTCTCTATTAAGAATTGAATTGTATATTCCAAAAAGATATTTTGAAGTCTTAACACCTCCTATCTCAGAATGTGATCTTATTGGGAAGTAAGGTTGCTGCAGATGAAATGAAGATGAGGTCATTCATACAGGAGTGGGTGGGCCCTTAACCCAAAATAACTGGTGTCCCTATAAGAGAATAAGAGACAGAGACACAGACTCACAGGGGAGAAGAGGATGTGAAAACAGAGGCAGAGATAGAGGTCCTGCAGCTGTAAGCCAAAGAACACCAAGGATTACTGGCAACCACTAGACCCTGGGAAGAGGCGAAGAAGGAGTGTCCCCTACAGATTCCAGAACATAGCTCTGCTGACATCTTGACCTTGGACTTCTGGTTCTGTAAGACAATATATTTCTGTTGTTTTAAGTCGCCTAGACACCTAGTTTGGGGTACTTTGTTATGGAAGCCTTAAAAAGCAAATACACTATCTATTCCCAAATACAGGAAAATATAATTTTAAAAGTCTTGCCTAGAGTTTGGGTTCCATCTTGAAATTAAAAAATGGAAACAAAAATGTAACAATAGGGCACCTAAGGATGAGTGACTATATAAATGAAGAGTCCTATAGTATTCCTACATTATTAAATGCAATTATTAAGCATCAATTATATGACACTTTACATTATCCCAGATCTTCAAAGTAGCCTATATGCAATGGAGGGATTATAGCCCCCCTTTTACAGAGGAGGAGTCAGAATCTTAAAGGAGTTACAGTCATTAGTGAGACAGAATTCTGTCAGCTCTCTGCCCTTTCTCACTCACTTTTTTAATGGATTTTATTTATTTATTTGACAGAGAGAGAGCTTGAGCATCAGGAGGGACAGAGAGAGAGAGAGGAAGAGAGAATTTCAAGCAGACTCTGCTGAGTGTAGAGCCTGACCTGGGGCTTGATCCCATGACCCTGAGATCTAACCTGAGCAGAAATCAAGAGTCTGCCACTTAACCAACTGCACCACCCAGGCATCCCGCCTTCTCATTTTTATATGACTTCCTTCCACTAAACTGCAAGAGAAAATAACACATGGAAAAGTTATGAGACATGGAAAGAATATGTAGCTTTCTATATGTTGGTGATTTCCTAGCACTTCATTTTTTAACATACGAGACCTTCTACTTCATGTTTTATATATTCCAAGATAAAGAGATTCAACTGATAGAGCCACTAAGCAAGTGTCTCATTCAACTCAGGTAAGAAAATGTAAAATGTGTCAAAATCAGAATAAATGAACATAAACAATGGAAAATGGGTAGGTTGAGTATGATTTTTAACACAATTATCAAATAGAAAATCTGGAAATAATTACACCATAAAACATGAAGGAGAGATAATACGTATTTGACTTTTTGTTTTTCAGAGGCTTGAGTTTTGAAGAAAATGGAGGAAAACAAGAAAGAGTTACAGAAAAAATATTCTGTTAAATGGTAAGTGGAAAAAATCAGGGAAAGTATTTTTGGCTCTATTCCAGTACCATATATCTGCATCTATGTTTTAGTATTGCATTAATATTCAGTTTTAGCATATTGACATTTTGTATCATCTTATGTATCATACATGTATCAATGCTTAATGAAAGAATTTTTGAAAAATAACTCTTGATCTGATAAGAGTCTCCAGCTTTTATGAATACATTTCCCTGTTGTCCCTTTTTTGAACAGTCCTATTTATACAGGCCTTATATGGCTAAGTTCTTGACCATAACCCTAGTGAATTGTGTTGTCCAAAGAAGACATCTTCATCTTTTTGGTAGGCTAGGGGGAGGTCAAAGTTCAGGCAGCTGGAGAGTGTGGTGGTTAATTTTCCTTGCCTCCAGTCCTCTGCATCTCTAGCCACCTCCTTCCTTTGCTGTCTTATCCCAAAGCACAGTGCTCACTGTGGCCACAGACATTTTCGGGAACATACTGCAGTGGTATCTGCAAAGCCTCTCCGTGGTGAGAAGTAGAGAGCAAGACCTGCCTTCCTACATCAGCTCCACAACATATTGCCCTGTGAGCCCAAGAATGAAACTGCCATTTCCTGTCCTTATATTATCAACAGCATCTGCAATAGTTTTATACATTATTGTGAAACAGCATAGTAATTAGGAGGATAAACTTAGGTGCTAGACAGAGCCGGTTTCTGGATTCACTCTTCTCCCCTTATGAGGTGATGCCAGGCAAATGACTGGGTCTAAGTCCCAGCTTCCTCCAGGGCTTCCTGATTGAATTCATGAGAGAAAGGACATAATGCTTAGGGAGCACTATCCTTAGTGCTTGTAGCCAATGCACAGTATCAGCGAACGTTTTTCAGTATTATCTGTACCACCTGAGACAAGTTAGCTAACTACCCTGTATCTCAGTTTCCTTACTTATAAAAAGGGGATAATTATATGATCTTATTCATGGAGCTGCTGTAAGGATAAAAGAAGAATATTTCAGAAGTGCTGAGAAGGGTGGTTTTTTTGTATTTGTTTGCTTATTTTTGTTTTTGTTTTTTAGTTTTAGAAATAGAGAGCGTGAATGCCTGCATGAGTGCCCACCAAGCAGAGTAGGGGGCAAAGGGAGAGGGAGAATCTGAAGTAGGCTCCAAGTTGAGCATGGAGACTGACCTGGGGCTCTTTCTCACGACCCTGAGATCATGACCTAAACCAAAATCAAGACTCTGATACTCAACCAACAGAGCCACCCAGGCACCCCTTACACATAGTAAGTGGGCAATGGAAGTACGTTGTCATTAGTGTTAATGTAATCAGCAGCACTATTTATGGAGTTCGGTGAGATTCTAGCTGTGTTCATTTACAACCCCTATACATTAAGTGTGGCTAGCTTCGCATAGTAGTAGTAGTGTCATTTTAGCGAGTAGTCTGTTATATTTTAATTTAACTCACCTTGAGACTCTGAGTTTATAAGACCATTCTCCCATGGTCTTATAAACTCCCATGGTCCTTAAAATGGGAGTTTAAAATAAGTATAACTTTATTTGAGGAGTAATAATGCTCAAAGCAAAGTATAACATGGGTCAATTTATCAGGTCATTTACCTTCTTGGTAACAAGAACATGGTAAAATTTTGAAGAGCAGTAAGAATGCAAGGGTGGTAGAGCCAGATCTGTAAGCACAATACAAAATAAGGTTTGAGGGGTGCCTGGGTGGCTCAGTCATTAAGCATCTGCCTTTGACTCTGGTCATCACCCAGGGTCCTGGGATTGAGCCCTGCACCAGGCTCCCTGCTCAGCAGGAAGCCTGCTTCTCCCTCTCCCACTCCCCCTGACTGTGTTCTCTCTCTCAATGTGTCTTTCTCTGCCAAATAAATAAGTTAAAAAAAAAAAAAACACTGAAAAAAAAAGTTAAAGTTTGAGTAGGTTATTATCCAAATGACTGAAAATATTGAAGCTCTCTTCTTATTCCTCTTCTTCCTTTGATGCAAATATAGCTCAGGAAAGGTTCGGGTAGGGACTCAATAGTAGCAAAATCTGATTTATAAAAAATTTTCTCAGAATGCTGCAGGGGGCAATGCTGATGGTAGACTGTCTTCCCTCAGACAGAATGAAACAAATGGATGCATTCAGTCGAATCTTTCATAATGGGAAAAGCGGTTGTTGATAAGAAATGACTGCCTGATTAGTCTTTGAGTAGTAAAAATGCAACAGAAAATGTGCCTGAAAAGAATTTGGAAAGTTTAGGCTTATGAAGAAAATGTTATCAGCAAAAAAGTCACTACATTGTAAAATCGTTTGTGAACTAAAATGAAAGATGGAATTGGAAACTTAGCAAGGGGCATATTAAATATAAAATATCACAATTTACATTGAATTGTTGATTTTACTGACTGTTAACTAGCACCAAATGTATGTAGGGTCATTAGCAATGTGGTGAATCAAGACAAGAGATGTTGAACACTTTAGAGAAAGTATTCCCATCGCACAGACTTTTTGAGGTTGGCTAACCTTGGAAATTCCTTTTTTTTGGCACAGGTACAAAATTATCCAGATTGACTTTCTATGTATTCACATTTACCACATAATAAGCAATCAGGAGATAATTAACAGTTCCCGAATTCACTTTAAACTTTACAGACTCAGCTAACGTAATAACTACTTCATTTTGGAGGGCTGTGCCCTTTTGGAAAGTGGCTATAAATGATATAATATGTAATTAAACTGGTATCATTCTGATCACATGAGGAATAATGTGAACATACAGGCAAAAGTAGAGGTGATTCTATTACAGTAGAACACCAGGACCAGTCTGAAGAAAAGCCAAATAATGGTACCTCTACCCCAAAAGAGGATGTTTAAGACTCTTACAGAGTTGGTTGATCCCATACTGATCTTTAGGGTAAGAGTGCTGTGGTATTTGTTTGCAAGAAAGACGCTGAAGGTTGGGGATGGAAAACCAAATTGGTTGTGCAGGTTGCATGGAAATCATCACTGACTTAACAATGTTGCTCAAGCATGGATATTTTATAACATTTTTAAGAAGATATTTTACTAATACAATTAAACTTTAAAAAAATTGTTGCAATTACTTAACATTACCTCAGGGACTCTGAAGACAGTGATATGTCTTGCTGTGTCTAGTATCAAAGCACAAAATGTAAGACCCAAGCTTATAAGCCCAGCATTAAATCATTATCATCCTTATTTGTGTGGACAAGAATAAAACTTGACTCTATGTCACTCCACACCTGAAAGTTAATTGAAGATGGACCGTAGTGATAAATGTAAAATCCAGAACCATAATGCATTTAGGAGAAAACATTGGGTAGATAGAGATTTCTTGGGTGGAACACTGAAAGCAACAGCTATAAAAGAAAAAAGTATATAAGTTGCATTTCGTCAAAATGAGTGTGCTCATCGAAGGTCACTATGAAGAAAATAAACAAGCCACATATTGGGAAAAATATTTGCAGTATATATGTGACAAAGGACTTGTGCCCAGAATATGTAAAGTCAGCAACAAAAGTATGAACAACCCAATACAAAGATAGCAAAATAAATACTTTGGAAAATTAATTATACAAAAGGCCAATAAACACACATGAAGGTGCTTAACATTATCAGTTATCAAGGCACGAAAACTAAAACTACAATGAGATATCATTTCAGACCCATTAGAATGGCTACAACCAAAACGATTGATAACACTGAAGATCGGTAAGGCTATCAGGCAGATAAAACTCTCATACATGGCTGGTAGGATTATGGAATGGTTCAACCATTTTAGAGAACTATTTGTTAATATATTATAAAGTTAAACATACATTCACCTTATGACCCAGCAGTTCTACTTTTAGGCACTCACTAAAGAGAAATGAAAACATAAGTCTATTAAAAAATTGTACAAGAATACTCACAGCAATTTTATTTATAATAATAAAAAACTGACAACTCAAATATCTATCAACATGTAAGAAGATACAAAGATTGTGGTAGAATCATGCAGTGGAATATTATACAGCAAAGAAAAAACACTAACTACAGCATCCATCATGAATAAATCTCAAAAGACATTGTGTCAGGCAAATAATGCCAGGCACAGAAGAGTACAGAGTCTATGAATCAATTAATATGAAACTTAAAATCAGATAAGTGTATGATGAGAGAAGTTAGAAAGTGGTTGTCGAAATGGTGGGAGGGACAAAGAAGGGTGCGATTACGGGAAGGGGCTGTAAGGGAACTTTGCAGGGTGCAAAATATTCTACATTTTGTTTCGGGTGGTTTTTCATGGATGTATAGAATTATCAAAATCTTAAAATCTGTGCATTTGGGGCACCTGGGTCACTCAGTCACTGGATGTCTGCCTTCAGCTTAGGTCGTGATCCCAGGGTCCTGGGATCGAGCATCAGGCTCCCTGCTCAGCGGGAAGCCTGCTTCTCCCTTTCCCACTTCCTCCTACTCGTGTTCTCTCCCTTGCTGTGTCTTTCTCTGTAAAATAAATAAACACAAATCTTTAAAAAAAATCTGTACATCTTTACACATTAATCATATATACTGTCATATATATAGAAAATAATTCTCAAATGGACTCTTGTATGTTGAATTCCTACTGTATAACAGGCAATGTGCTGGTGGTTTCATAAGTAGACTCTAGAAACAAATTCAACAGTCCCTATAGAGTAGGATTTCACTCCCTTATTTTAACATGTAAGAAAATAAAACTCTTCAGATTAAAATTCATGAAACTTCTATGGCCAGTAAATGACAGAAATGATATTTAAGCCAAGGTCTGATGCTCAAACCCATGCTTTTCCCAAACTGTCACACTTTCATAGTCAATGCTTCTTAAAGTTCCTAACAACAAAATAAACAGATTTGGGGATTTGTGAATGCAATTGAAAAAAATGGAGCTACAGACAAACATCTCAAAAACTGTGACCTGATGTGAGAAACTTTGTTTGTAAGAACTTATGTGTCATAGAGAGAAACACAAAAGGATCCTGAGCATAATACAGAACTCCTACAATGCACAATGCCTATTATTTAAATGATTTCAATATGAACTATTTTTAAGAAGCTAAGATATTTAGTGTATGTACCTATTAGAATAAATCACTTTATAATCCTTTTTTTGATGGAATTACAATTGTCAGAAATGTTTCAACAACAACAAAAAAATGTATTCTTTTTTCTTCTATTGCTCCTTGCTAAAATAGCATTTTACTGAATAGATGAAAGAAATTATAGAAACATGGAGAACAAACATGACTTTTAAAAGGTCAACCTATAGAATGCTGGAGTAAATGGTACAGCCAGAGAAACTTCATAAGTTATGTCTTCATAGGTGAGTTTCCCAGGGCACCTGGGTGGCTCAGTTGGTTAAGCATCTGCCTTTGGCTCAGGTCATGATCTTGAGGTTCTGGGATCAAGCCTAGCATCAGTCTCCCTGCTCAGCAGGGAGTCTACTTCTCCCTGTGCCCCTTCCTTCGTCCTCTCTCTCTCAAATAAATAAATAAAATATTTTAAAAAAACGAGTTTCCCTTGCTCTTTTTCATAGCCCTCAAGTTCTTTTTTTTTCTATTAGCAATTAATTTCTTTGAGGGCTTCGTGGTATTTTTTGTTTCGCATGAATATCTTATTGAGATGCAACTACCTCTTAGAAGAGGTGAATCATTATGCTTTATCTATAAAAACATGAGTTTGTGAAAAAGGAAGTTGAAAATAGAAGGCAAGTTTTTTAGTCAGAGTAGGAGAGGCTCTGCTGTGATAACATGTAAATCCTGACAACTGGGTGGTTTTATACAAAAGATTTATTTCTCACTCACAAAATTTCTGATGTACATCAGGGGACTCCTGAGACAGCTTTGTTCCAGGATCCAGATGGCTTCCATTTTCTTGTTTTGTTTTCTCAGAAAGTGGCATCTGCAGTTTCTGCCAGAGGACATGGCATGCGTCCCTTCCACTTACATCCTGTTGACCAAAACCCTGTCTTGCTGTCCTCCTTACTACAAAGAAGACTAGGAACTATCTTCCTGTGTGTCCAGACGTAGGACATGATGACATGACTGCACACAATGCTGTCAATCCATAGCACAGTTACCATGAGCAGGGAGGGGACACCGAAAGAGAGGTCGGCAAATTTCAAATGCGAATTTAGACAATTTCAGGAAACATGTAGGATGGCCCACCTTGTATGAACATGTAAAATTTGGAATTGGGAGACCAGGGCCACCTTGTTCCACAAATACATTCTCCCAGTAGGAAACCTTGTTGACTGCCCTGTTGATTGCTCCATGTTGTTAACTCTCAAAACTTATCCTCAAGAAGGTTCTAATGTGTTCCTTTGTACTAAGGCATAGGGATGTCACCATCTGGAACATGATCAAATGGAGTTGTCTGCCTTCTTAACATTCCTAAGAAGTTCACTGTTCAGATTGTATGCCATTCATCCCCTCGAGTAAATGCGTGTAAGAGTATACCACTTATTTTAAATCTGCTTAAAAAAAGAAAACAAAGCATGTGATTTGCAGATTAAGTATGCTCTATAAATTTCATATTCATACCAGCCACTTTAAAACATGGAGCTGGAGTTCCAGGAGAAAGAGATGTAAAGAAATGATGAAGTAGACGCACTCTGAATAAATTACAATAATTTTATTTAAATATTCTTTATAGGAAGGGGATTTTCCAAGTCTTCTCATCATGATTTGCAATTCTATGAAATGCATCACTGAGAAGTTGAGACGGAAAATGAAATTTTGTTTTTGTTTGAAAATCATCTTTATAGGTCTCATTTTATCACTAAGGAGAAAAATTTAGCAAATACCTCTACTTAACTTTGAATTTCTTTCTATCAATATAAGGAGATAAGAAAGTAAATTCTTTATAGAAACTTATTTCAAAAGACTTTACCATTCTTTTACCAAAAATGCTGTTTCACATCATTTTATGTGATAAAAATTGATTGCCACCAGCTCAGTTCAGTATAATGCTTGAGCAATTCCTCCTGACGCTATCACAAATGTTAATGTGTTTCACAAATATTTCACAAATATAATGAAGATGGTTCTAATTAGTGATTTCTCATTATGTTTCTTTGCAATCTGATATGTGTGGCAACATGTCCTATGATTTCCATTACGGTAGGAATCAATTGGCAGGTGATAAATAACCTTTACAAAGTGATTGAGTCAATATCAGCCTGCGAGGAAAAAACCATGTTGGACATATTATGAGTAAAGTGACACTGATTGTTTCTGAAGTCATTGCTCTGAGTATAAAGTTTAAATAAATAATGGATTTGTTGAGGTTTAGAGAAATGGCCTCACCACAAAAAGGCCAGGTTGGGAGATGTTACAAATGGAAACCAAAGCAAATGACAAAAACCACCACCACCATGGTAATGTCCAACTGCTGATTTCTTATCATCATATGCATATGATTGCCAAGTATTTGGTAAAAATAGTCCTTTCCATAATATCAATTAAATGAAAAATGCTGAACACGTTGAGTGTTTCTTTCAGGACACATGATTTTGATGCTCTTGGTTCCCTTTCTCTTTCTTTTTGTCTTGGTGGCCATGAGGCAATAATCTGAAGAATAGGGAGATGATGAGGCTGAATAGAGCAGCTGTGTGATTGACCATGGCAGTGGTCAGAATCCAGAGGGCCGAATCAGCTAACTGGGGTGAGGATTAGCACACGGGAGACTGCTGATTGATGAACAGCTCCAACACAACGTGACACGTCCTCCAACCAAGGCATCCGAAAGAGGAGATTGTGGCATGAACCTGACTTGAAGTGAGGGTGCTTTCCCGAAGGAAAGAGAAAATTAGAGAGAGAAAAAAAGCCTTGATTATAAGCACTATGATTAGGACCATGATAACCACAGTTCAAGATAAAGAATAAAAGGCTTTGGGTCTTTTTTTTTAAACAGACATCAGTGAACACTGCAGATGCAGCTTTGACTGTCCTTAGAAGTAGTCAACCTTGTTCAGTCTAACTCTAGCCTCCTTATTACCAGCAACTTAAAGGTGTTGAATGATTTTTTTTTTAAAAGGATGCATAGAACCTGAAAATACTAATGCATGTATTTTCTAAAGGTTATGAAAAATAATAAAATATATTGGGGGAAATTATATTCTAAAATAGTATAATCTTGAAGTTAAGATAAATGAACTTTATCTTCTTAAGAAGTTGATGCTTAAGACACAATTAAGAGACCCTATTTCAGGTCTCCTCCCCCGACCCCTGCCAGAAGTCTTTCTTCCAGCCCTTTCTCTCCTCGTGAATACCATCATATCATAAACGGAGAATGCTTTTCAGTCCAGTTTAAATTGAAACAGTAAACATACAAAAATAGCATTTCTTTCCTAATACGTCTTTCTACTAATTCTTTCCTGGTCTGTGGTCTCATATGTGAGGAGTAGGGTAAGGAACGGGCTTCGACTTGAGAGTCAGTTAAGAGAGAGTAGAGTCAGCAAAACTAATTTTTCCCTTCTATAATTTTTCTGTACAAGTGTATGATTTGGGGTATTATTTTAGAAATGCAAATGAATGATCTTGTAAAGACCCATTTGAACGCTTTAATCCTAAATACATAATTTCTGGATCTGGCCAAATTCTAATCAATGTTGGGAATAAATTTATAATGTAAAGGAGTAAATGCCTCTGGAGGTTAGGAGAAGTTTTGGTGTAAGGAAGGAGTTTTCAGGCAGAATTGGTTACATCTTCAGTGCCATTTTTTTTTTTTTTAACTTGAGAAATGGGATTCTCTTGAATTGTTACCAGAGGACCAGCTTGTATATGAATTGTAGAAGTCATTACTAATATGACTATTTCTCAATTATTTTCTAAATATTATCTGTAGGGGCGCCTGGCTGGCTCACTTGTTACGCATCTGCCTTCAGCTCAGGTCATGATCCCAGGGTCCTGGGATTGAGCCCCGAATCGGGCTCCCTGCTCAGCGGGAAGCCTGCTTCTCCCTCTCCCATTCCCCCTGCTTGTGTTTCCTCTCTCACTGTGTCTCTCTCTGTCAAATAAATAAAAAAAAATCTTTTAAAAAAATCATTTGTAAATGAAACTTGTAAGTGAGAAGATCATCCTTAGCTTCTTATGTCAATTCAACAAATATACCAAATTTTCCAGTGATAAGAAGCCATTCCATCAATAAATTGTGCATTCTTCCCTTGAACGAACATTTACTGAGCACTGATATTCTGATCTCAAGTAGGCATCAAACCAGGCTGCATGGCAATGAATGAGAACCCTCTATTTTTGTGGTAGAAAATACATATAAGCCAAAACGAGCACATTTGAGTTTTGCCAAAACACATGGCTTTCCAATAATCTTCTCTTCATTGCTGGAGCATAGAAAGTGGATAGTTTTAATTTAAATCAATGTTGACATAGTCAGTTGGTGGAGCTTTTTCAAAGGTCCATTTTGATCCATATATCTAGGTTTTCTGAATTTAAATTGAGAATATCCATATTACAATGACAATTACCTTCAAAATTATCCTCGAATCTATGAAACACTCTTGATATTGACAGGACTTCGAAAGCCAGTCAATAAATCTACCTCTGAATATAGAAATAAGCTTGTCCATATAAAAATGAGTCATTTCTAGGGTGTTTAATAAAGTTACTTGTTTACTCATCTCGGTAGGAGACTAGGGTCATCATATATTAAAAAGCGTAAAGAGAATGGCAAACAGGGAGGAAAAAGATGAAGATGAGAGAGTAAGAGTAAAATCATCATGATTATGAATTCATTTATTTAAAAAACTATCACATGGAGAAAGTAATGGGTAAATTTTGTAGTTCACAGAGGCAAGAATAAATTGGTTAGTTACCTAGAGATAGATTAAGTCTAAATACAGGGAAGAATTTTCCATCGAAATTTCCCAAAAGGGGAAGAAAAAAAGATGAACTGAGTCAGGAGGCTATGATTTCTTTCTCACTGGGAATACTCAAGGACAGGAAGGAATTCTTTCATTCACTCAATAAATGGTTATTGCCTGCCCTCAGACACGGTGTGGGCGCTGAGCAGAAAACGATGAGTAAATTGAGAAGAGCTATCTGGTCTCATGGCACCTCAAATCTAGTGGAGGAGACAGGCACAAACTGAGCAGATGTTCTAACTACCCTAGTAATGAACACACGACAGCAGTGGCAAGATGAGGCTAGGCGGGCAGATAATTCATGGGTCTGTCTTAATCTGGGATGTCAGGGAAGGAAGTGGCAGTTTTGATCTCATGGTTAAGAAACAGTTAACTAGGTACAGAAGAAATAGGAGGCAAAGTAACTGAGATAGGAGCAAGCATGATGCATTCGAGAAACTGGAAGAAGCTACTATTGGGGCAAGGAGAGTGAGAGGGGAGCGCAGTGTTAAGTGGGAAATGCAATCAGGGGTGAGACTTTGTGTGACCTCACAGGCTATGTTAAGAATTATTCTGTATGTGTTTTCACTTTTTTTTTTTTTTTGTCCCAAGAACACTGGGACTCTTAACTTTTTTTCCCCTTAAAGGGAGTATTATCACTAGATTTGTATTTTGAAAAGATCACTCTCCTGATGCTGAGGAAAGTATTCATTGGAAGGAAACAAAAGTAGTGGATGTGGTATTTTGAATAATATAATGATCAAGGAAGGAGGTGTTGCCTGCTTGGATGAGGCTGGTGGCGCTGGAGATGGAGACAGGAGGATAGATTTGAAAAATACCTCAGAGGTACATCAGTAGGCTCGGGGGTCAATGTGGGAGGGCTTCAGGGTGACTCTGAAGTGCTCATGATTCAGGGAGAGGGACTGTTGATGGTGTCTGGGGTTGGGGACACTGAGGGAAGAGCATGGGTTTTGAGGTGACTTTACAGGATTGAAGAAGAGATATAAACAGGGATTTGTTTATATGTATCTGGAACTCAGGGGAGTTCTAAAAATAAAAGACTAGACCAAAGATAAAATTTGTGAATCAGCTTATAAATGATTGTAATCATAGCAGTGGGAATGAATGATACAGTCTCTGGAGTGAAAAGAGAAGAGGACCGAGTCTTGAGAAGCTGCACTATTTCCGGCCTGGGCAGAAGAGGATAACCTCGCGCAGAAATTCGAGAAGCAGTCAGAGCTGGGAGAAACCTATCCCTCACCAGAAACCAAGAGATAAGAGTATTTTAAGAAGTGTCAAGAAATCAACAATGTCAAATGTGTCTGAGAAGTCAAGACTCAATACAGTCCACTGGGGTTGGTGACATGTAATCCATTTACAACCTTGGGGAGAGGGAGCAGGGATTCATGTAGAAGTTGTTGGAGGAGATAAACTCTAAAGCTCCTTTCAGCTGTAAGAGTCTTCAAATTTCTGTCATGGAAAAGTACATTTCTAAGTTATTTTACAATGAAGTTGTTACTTCATCTGCTCCCTCAAAAATGTTTTCTAAATTTGGGAAATAGATATTAATGGGGAAAAAAATGCACTGCAAATTTGTGTAATAATGTTTGTAACTTTTCAAAGACCATGGTCAAAGTGAAAATATTTCTATCTTTTCTTTTTGTCTTTGTAAAAATCTCTTCAGCTGGACTGCCTCCTGACCTTCCTTTCCACAGCAATTCACACAGTAGATTACTTTACAATTGTAATCTCATGGCTGATTTTAAACATCTTCATTTTTTTCCTTAACCAGGAAACCAATGGGACATATCAAATTCTAGTCACTGTACTAAATTACAGTTCTTCAGAAGTGTGAGATACGTTCCTGGGGGTGAATTTATCTAAAGCTGAGGAAATCCTAATAGCCATTAGGATGTTGTTAGAGATTGTTTTCTGTTGCTATATGGCAGCTGGGGTCTATTCTTAGCTCTGTAACGGATTCATAGCCTGATTTGCAACATGGGTCCCACCATGGTCCGTGCTGTAATCTCCCTGCCTATAAAATGTGTTACTTGCACTGATCTCCATATAGAGTTCCATAGATGTGGTTTAATCAGTGATGGCTGGATATAAATTATTATAACAATGCAAGTCTTTCTTAAAGTGTAATTATCTGTAATTCTCTTGTCTAGGCTGCCTTCCTCTCAGAGTATTAGATGGTTGGATTTTAACCGCTGGCTCTAAGAGTTCTTCAAACGACTCCCAGAATTTCTGGATCTCCAGCTCAAGCAGGTGCCATTATATGTAAGTGATGAGCCTGCCTTCCCTCCCTCAAAGCCCCGGGCAGCAATACTTTAATATCACAGCCTGTCCTGGTTCCGTGAGTAGCAAGCAGACAGTGAAGATGCCACCCACTCCTCCTTTTGTTCCATTGCTAGTTGCTCTTTATGAAACTGGAGCTGAGGGACTCCTGGGTGGCTCAGTCATTAAGTGTCTGCCCTCAGCTCAGGTCATGATCCTGGGGTCCTGGGATCGAGCCCCGCATCGGGCTCCCTGCTCTGCAGGAAGCCTGCTTCTCTCTCTCCCACTCCCCCTGCTTGTGCTCCCTCTCTCGCTGTGTCTCTCTGTCAAATAAATAAATAAAATCTTAAAAAAAAAACTGGAGCTGAGGTGACAGAAAGGATGACTTCTGTGAGTCTCCACTCTTTCTCTGGACGCTCCCTGTGATTCCTCCCATCAATGGTACCTTTTCCACCTGAACATCAGCAGTTTTTCCTCCCACAACTTCCAGAGGAGCCTCTCGACAACTCTCGGTGACAGGGGCAGCTTTTAACGATTTCTCAGAAAAATAGTCTACTCTCAAAGTCAGCTTCTTCCAACAGCCAGAGAGTCAATGACCCTGACTCCCAGCGTCTCCTTGCAGTTCTGAACAGTGGGAACTGTTTAAACCTGTGATGTTTACTGCTCTTGGCTTCTGACCAGTAGCCACGCTTACTGCCAGCCTGTGCAGTCTCCGACATCTCTTGCTCCCTTCTTGGCAATTTGTGGCTAAATCCTTAAGCAGCTAGGGAAGTCAGCACCATTCTTAGTCATTTCTGGAGGCTATTACACAAAGGTCCTTCTGGAATTCTTGAAATGGCTTTGATGGATACATTGTCTCAAAGTAGTCCTCCCAAGTGACTCTTTTAAAATCTTTCTAGAGATAGGGAGAATAAATCTTCAACACTTGCCACATAGTCGCTCTTGATTTTTTCCTTTCTGTAATGTTTATCTGTGCCCTAATTTACTCAGAGCAAGTTTTTGTAACCATTAATATTTCTTCCAGAGGCAAAGTCCTTACAACTTCTAAGCAGTGCCCCAACTCTATATAGAGGGGTATGGAAACTCTTCTTCGAAAGTCTCTGCTTCAGACCATTTGGTAGTAATACACAGCATGGCTTGGGAAAGCTCTGGTACTCCACGGTACGCGTCCTAGAAGACAACAGAGCATGTAGCTTTGATCACAAGATCGGACATTAGAATCACCTGTGCTGAAATCCTGCCTTTTCACTTACTGATTATGTCACTCTAGACAAGCGATTTTTCTCTTCCAAGGTCTCAGTAACTTATCTGTAAAATAAAAGATGATAATACCTATTTTATATGGATGTTATGATTGCCTGACCCATAGTAAGCAGTCCATAAATTTTAATGTGAATTTCCCCACACTCTTAGATGTACAGAGAAAGTAGAATTTTTCCTTTTCTGAAATTGTTCTGCTCTCCCTTATGAGCGCCCTCCCCTCCCCCAAATGAACCTAAGAATTATCTGGTACCTTTAGTCCATTACAATTTAAACAGTTGGTTTCCATAAAGCTTGGCCTCCTTAGAAAATTTAATCAGTCTCTCAGATTTCCATTCTGCTTCAGCTCTCCAGGATGGTATCGTATATGTGAAGGGTAGGTGAAATTAACTGTGTCCTCATCCAAGTAAGGAAGAAAGTGTCCAGAGATCTGTGTGATTTCCTTGTACTTTTCTCTGGTCTCCATGGTGATGACTTCCTGTACCCTGCTGGCATCACAGCTCAGATCCTGGTATTCACTGGCCTTTCTCTTGGTTTCATTATTTCCCTGTGGAAGAGAACAAATGACTCAGCCTTCCCTTGGAATTTATTGGTATTTGAACATTTCCCTGCCACCCTCCAAATTACCTATGCTTACACCTAGGGAAGGGATACTAGGACCTGAATGGCTTCCTCCTCTCTATTATCCACCAAGATCAGAAAGGACACTTCTCTGGTATTCTCTGTATCTCCTCTTCCTCATTCAGACCTTCTGTTTAAGGACTGAAATTTAATGGTGGATTGAATGTAGATATAAGAGTGAGATTTACTTACTGGTAAGGGAGCCTAAATTTGGGGGGATTTCAAAACATTATACCTGTTTCACTCTCCTCCTATTAAACTTTGTACACTTTTCCCATTTCCTACATTACATTTCTAAGAATGTGGATGTTAGGTCTCTGAATCAGACCTGTATCTCTGTTTATTCCTGGGCTCTCCAAATTTGACCAGGGGGTCCTGGATATACAGGAGAATGCCATGTCCCTGCGGTGGGAGACCCTACACCCCAGGGTCTTGGTATCCTCCCTGTACTGGGACCATTCTTCTTCAGCTGCACAGTTGTAGAGTCTGAAAGAAATTTCCCGTGGGTTGGATATCAACAATAAAGGAGATGAGTGACATCGCTGCTTGAAGGCAAGAGGAGCTGTAATCTGCCTCTTAGCTCCTTCCAGGCCTCCCTTTCCCCCTCAGTTTCTGGATGAGAGAAAAGTTTTTGAACTGAGATGATTATCTCAAGACCATATGGTTCGGGCCTTAGTTTCAGAAAGCTATGGGTTTTCTTTTTGGGGTTTTTGCCTTGGCTAAGAAGTCTCGTTGCATTTTTACTAGTCTTAGTTTTATTTCCCAAGGTTTTACTGGTAGAATTTGGTTTCCCTCTGTTGAGTCAAAGAAGGGGACTTACAGATAATTTTCATTGCCCCATCTGTTTCGTTTAGCTGACTATCCTATCTCTACCTGAGCATTACAATTTTTAACAGAGCTACTTTCTTTTTTTTAATTTAATTTTATTTTTTCAGTGTTCCAAGGTTCATTGTTTATGTACCACATCTAGTGCTCCATGCAATCCATGCCCTCCTTAACATCCACAACAAGGCTCACCAAACCCTCCACCACCCTCCCCTCTAAAACCCTCAGTTTGTTTCTCAGAGTCCACAGTCTCTCATGGTTCATCTTCCCCTCCAATTTCCCCCAACACCCTTCTCCTCTCCATCTCCCAATGTCCTCCATGTTATTCCTTATGCTCCACAAATAAGTGAAACCATATGATAATTGACTGTCTCTGCTTGACTTATTTCACTCAGCATAATATCCTTCAGTCCTGTCTATGTTGATACAAAAGTTGGGTATTCATTCTTTCTGATGGAGGCATAATACTCCATTGTATATATGGACTATATCTTCTTTATCCATTTGCCAGCTGAAAGGGATCTTGTGTCTTTCCACAGTTTGGTGACTGTGGCCATTGCTGCTATGAAAATTGGGGTACAGATGGCTCTTCTTTTCATTACATCTGTATCTTTGGGGTAAATACCCAGTAGTGCAATTGCAGGGTCATAGGGAAGCTCTATTTTTAATTCTTAAGGAATCTCCACACTGTTTTCCAAAGTGGCTGCACCAACTTGCATTCCCACCAACAGTGTAAGAGGGTTAGCAGAGCTACTTCTTGATCTCAGGATGACTAAATTCTAAAGAGCAGATTTTTGCTATTATGAGTGTGTGTGCACGTGTGTGTATATATACATACATATACATATATATATATATATATATATATATATATAAACAATACTGACAGATGAATATTGAATTTCTCTTCCCTACTCATTCTTGTTGGTTTTTTCCCTATGTTCAAACACATTCATGATATCAGAAGTCAAACACTGTTGTTTAGTACTTAGAAGAATGGGCATCTTATTTGTTTTTAACAAAAATTAATTCAGCTCTAGAATAGAATTCTGAGAGCTACCTGCTACAGGAATAGCCTACTTAGCTCATTTTCAAAAGTCCAAGGAGCTTCCTGCCAGAGACATTTAAGAGTTCCTAAAAATTATAATTAGTAGATACAATGGAGGAGTCAACTTGTGGCATTTCCAGCCTAATAAAGCCACCAAATATAGTACAATAGCTTTTTCTCCTCAGTTCTTGACATTTGGGCAGGAATGCAATGGATTTTCCTTTGGTTGGGTGAAGGAGATGAAGTATGGAAGAACTTCTTTATTGTGCAATTAACCTTGGGCAACATAGTGACCTTTAGACCAAACTAGTGAGAAGGCCACTTGATATCCACGACCTTACTTATTCTACATTTGGGGACCCAGTAAAGTAAGGATCTCTCAGCCAAAACTACCACTGTATATTGAACAACTCTTGGAAGATAGGAGCACAGGAGAGAGATCCAATTTTCTCCCCAAACCCCAGTTCCATTTCTAGGGATAAGAGGTTGGTCAGATGAAACATATGGGTAAGAGTGAATTTACTTTCCAGGAATATAAAAATTCATTGCTGGAGGTGGGAGGTATTGCCAGATAATACCTTGAAATATTATACTATATGCTCTCCCTGTCTACTTTCTAGTCAGAGCTACTCACAGTGATCCAAGGAAAAGTGTAAACCAAAATAGCTAATAAGTAAAATTTAGAATAAAAGAAAAAGGAAGAAATAGTCTACTCCAAGTTTTTCTTTCTTTAAAAATAGACTTTTAAATTTTCATTTCAGTAGTTACACTTCCCTGGGGGAAGAAGAAGACTCCTTAGCGATTTCTTTACTAAGATATGAATCTCCCATCTACAATATGTACATCATCTGGGTGGTCTAGAGGTAAGATAGTTACCTGGGCCCTAGATACTGTCAAGCCCAAGATATTTTTAGGTCATCTCAATATCAGTGGACAGAAGTAGCCCTAATAATCAATGGGCTGTTGGGGTCTGCCTGACAGGGAAACCAACTTCTTTTACATAGATGATGATTATTTTATTGACATTGTCCTTATAGACAAGGAAGACTAGTTGCCTTAAGTGATGCCCCAATACATCACTTCAGAGAAGAATCCAAAGTACTTCAATGATAAATTCTTAAATATTCATGTTTTTAAAAAGATAGTGTTCAATATAAGTAAGTGATAATGAAAATATGGCCAATCAATTAACACAAATTACTATGAAGGCTGATTGTTAATACTGCTACTATTTGATATTATAATAAAAGATAGTCGTTTTGATATTTTTAAGATCTAGATGTCAAAAAATGTCAGTTTCTCCCCCATTCTCCCTCCAAAGAATATAAGGCATTGGTGTATTGATATTGAAAAAGAAAAATGATGTATCTTCGAACAGAGATCTTGATTTCTTCAGGCCCATGCACAATAGATCAAAAGAAGATTTTTTTAATGGAAACAAATCTATGTAGCTCAGTTGGTAAGAGATAGAAAGGAATCAGCATGGCGATCATGTGATGCCAAACTTGTATGGTTTGGAAAATATTTCAGTCAGAAGCTAAAGCACAAATGCAACGATTTAAATGCCCCTATAGCCTAGCTGTGGGCGAGAATGCTTTTATGTAAGCAAACTGAAGCCCATCTTCTGTGGATGGCTCTGTACAAAAACAAATGCATAGTAACACCAAGTCAGCATGCTGGCCTCTCAGCCCAGGCTGGCAGGCAGCCAGGGCCCAGCCTGCTGAGAGAGAAAATTGAAAGAAAAAGATAAAGCAGGTGCACAAGGTGAAGGCCGGTCATGGATATGGAGACTCCTATGGGCGAGCTGGGGGGAGAAAAGGTCGGAGTTTTGCTTGTATGGCGCCTTCAGAGCTCGACCTACTGCCGGGGTGTCCTAGTTTCACAAAAGATTGGGTGCTTTTTAGGGGGAAAAATTCAAATATATCCAAGTGAATTCAGAGTACGAGCCCTCAAGTGTGCTCTTAGAAAGAGGCATTCTCCAGCAGCCACAGTTTTGTTTTTTCCATTGTGTCCATAGTAAGATATTCTGATTTCAAAGTCTATTTACTGATATCCGGGTTGGGGATCAATGACTGTCCCCAATTAATAGAGTCAGTGGAACTGCTTTATTCCGAGAAGGTACAGGAGGAAGTGGTCATTCTAGCAGAAAGTTTTTCTGGATAGGATTGCAAAGATACTCAGTCTCCTGTCCAAAGGCTCCAGAACCCGAGCTGTAGTCAAATCTCTCACTGCATGATTGTTGGTCAAAGGGCTCCTGGTTGAAGAACATAGAGTCTATTTTGATCTGAAGACTCTCTTTACCTCACCAACCCATCATGACCTCTCTCTTTGATAATTTCAACTTGACAGTTCATTCAACTGATGATTTTTGAGTCCTACTGTGTGCCACAAACCTTATCAGTTTTTTTAATTTAATTTTTTTCAGCATTCCAAAATTCATTGTTTATGCACCACACCCAGTGCTCCATGCAATACGAGCCCTCCTTAATACCCACCACCAGGTTCACCCAACCCCCCACCCCCAACCCCTCCAAAACCCTCAGTTTGTCTCTCAGAGTTCACAGTCTCTCATGGTTTGTCTCCCCCTCCCATTTCCCCAAGTCACTTCTCCTCTCCATCTCCCAATGTCCTCGATGTTATTCCTTATGCTCCACAAATAAGTGAAACCATGTGATAATTGACTCTCTGTGCTTGACTTATTTCACTCAGCATAATCTCCTCCAGTCCTGTCTATGTTGATTCAAAGTTGGGTATACATCCTTTCTGATGGAAGCATAATACTCCATTGTATATATGGACCATTAGTATTTCTCAGCCCTTAGCATGTTATGTAGTTATTTGTCATTTTTCTGACCATGTCCCATCAAGGGTTACCGAACTGCAAAGCTCGAGGTGATACCACTTGTGTTGTGTTCTATATAAATGACCTTTCTTGGAGTTGTGTTATGAAGGCGTTTCAGTATTTTAACCAAGAGGACTGTAAATTTCTTGAGGGCAGAATCAATCTGTGTCACTTCTTGAAGTTATGTTTAAGGTTTAATAAAATATATTGCATGGAGTAGTTGCTCAGTTAATGGAAGCGTGTTAATACGACAATGATGTTTGTGCTAACTTTATCTCCTCCAAGGAAAGACTCATTTCAAGTATATTCATAGTTGTGCAAGTTGTTTAGTCCCTGAAAATTCTGTAGTAAATGCTCCTTTATGACCATCTTATTCTTATTCCTCAGCTTGAGAATGTGAGCAATTACCATATTTGGGAGAAATTGCACTGAGATATCTACTTTTATCAAGGAAAAGAATTGAGTTTAAATCAAACACAGGAAAATGATGTAGCCATAGACTCCCACTGTTTATTTCAGCCAGAGATAAGAAACATCTTTGCTTTTGCCCAACTACTCAAATTCTTTTCATAGTAAGTAAAGAAGAAGCATTAACTTCTTGTTCACCATGTACATGATTACAGTTCTTTCTTTTAATCTTAAAGATTTATTTACTTATTTTAGAGAGAGAGAGAGGATGCAAGCAGGGGGAGAGGCAGAGGGAGAGAGAGAGAGAGATAGAACCCTAAGCAGACTCTCTACTGAGCAGGGAGGTTGACTGATTGGGGAGTGGGGCTCAACGGGGTTGGTGGTGAAGATGTCTCGATACAGGGCTCCATGCAGGACTTGGTCTCAAGGACACTGAGATCATGACCTAAGCTGAAATCCAGAGTCAGATGCTCAACTCCATGAGCCACCCAGGTGCCCCACATTACAGTTCTTTCCTTATGCTGTATTACCATCAAGATTGCCAAAACTCACTCAGGGCTCTGAACTAATCTGTGCTCCATTGTTTACCAAGATCACTTGGAAATAAGTTATGTCTTTTTGTCACAGCTTCTAAAGTAATTTTGTATTCCATTATGGTGTCTTCGTTTTTCTCATATATGTAAGACATTTTCACAACTCATATTTGGAAACTAAATATGGTATTCACAGGCTAAACTTCATGATTTATTTAATTCTAGAGATAAATTTGAACTAGTATAACTGGAAACTGCAAATATAAACAAATGCAAGCAAAAAAGAAAACAGTGAAAGACCCAATTTGCAAATACATATTGCTCAGCAAAGTGTTAGGTCTAAAACTGGGACATAGAAGAATTTAAACCACACACTTGTCCTCAAAGAATGCATAATCTAAAGATTGATGGAAACAATGATAAATAGTTGAAAATAACATGTTCATATAAAGGCTATATTTTGCAGTTAAGATTGTTTTAAGTATGCCAGAAGATCAATGAGGAATGGATTGAAAACTTAAACTGGGGCTTGAAAAAATAGGTTGGAATCGAATATTCCGAGATATATAACTAGGTGCCAGCCTCATTCTCCAACATCTCCAACTGAATATTTAACAAGCATCCACATCTGTCCAACCCAGAGCCTGCATATATGCACTGGGTTGAAATGTTTTTGCTTAGGCCTCAAATTCAGTGTCACTTTTCCCACCTCAACTTCTCTTCACTCCACTGAAGGTTAATTCTCCATTATAGTTCCTCATTACCCCTGCCTCCTTCTTCTGTTGCACTGATCAAATCGCTAATCAAATGCTTACGTGTTTAATTACATTTTCATGTCTGTGTCCTTGATGAAAATGAAGGTCCCTAAAGGGCAAGGATCAGGTATATTTTGTTCATTATCTCATATAGTGCCTAGCGCATAGGAGGGACTTGGTGTCTAATATGAATGAATGAATGGATCAATCAAGCAAGCAACCATTATATACACTGGGGGAGCAAAGATGAATACAGCTTGGTATTGATCTTGAAGAACACACAATGTAACAAAGAAGAGCAGATGCCCGTAAAGCAGTTAAAATTTTAGGGCCAGTTTTTCTCGAAAAGTTTTATAATAAAGAATATTCAATGCAGAAAAGATTTATAGTGTTCCTAACTTGTGAAGATCACTTTGTCCCATGATGTATAATTCAAGCTACCTAATATAAGCCTGAATGGGTACACCAAAAGATCTACTTGCAGATTTTAAAGAATTATGAGACAAATGCCTTTGAGAGAATAAATGCATTTGAAGCACAGTACCTTTAAAATAAATTACAACCCGAAATGGTACTCTAGGGAGAGTGGAGAGATTCAAAATGCTCTTTGTTCTTTGATGCCCCCCCTCATTCATATGTAATTATTCTTCTCTTTTGTCTTTGGAATTATTGTTCTATGCTTCACGTTTCAGCTTGTTTATTATATGACAAGATGAATAACTGTCGCACAGAAATAACCAGTAATTATATGCATTTACTATTTTGTGACGCAAAAGAGATAGCAATTAACGGGTTTTAGAACACTGTAGATTTTATTTTTAGACATATTTTTTCCTAATATGAATCATAGGTAAGTCATCGCACTGTTCAATTGTGGCGGTTACAATTGTATCCGATGATTTAAGAAGTGCCTATATGTGTATACAAACATAAACAGCAGATATAAAAAGTGTCCTCTGTTTTGTACAACTAACTCAAGCAAGCGTAAGCATTTTAATACAAAATGAATTAGGAAAATTGGTGCTTGCTCTTATTTAAAAGAAAAAGAAAAGCCGCAGCATGCTGATGAGAGATGTTGAGGAGGGGAGGTTCGGGGGGGAGGAAGCACAGGAGAAATCTGTATCTTCCTCTCAGTTTTTCTGTGAACATTAAAACTGCTCTTAGAAAATAAGATTTTTAAAAAAGATTTTATTCATTTATTCAAGAGAGAGCACAAGGGTGGGGGGGAGCGGCAGACGGAGAGGGAGAAGCAGACTTCTTGCAGAGCAGAGAGCTGGATGTGGGGCTGGATCCCAGGGCCCTGGGATCATGACCTGAGCAAAAGGCAGTATCTTAGCTGACTGAGCCACCCAGGTGCCCCCAAAAATAAGGTCAAAAAAAAAAAAAAAAAAAAGAAAGCTAAGAAGCTGACTGAAATGTTATCCATGATTGTACAAAGAAATAAAGATCCGCTCAGGAGTATTTAAATACACAAAATACTTGATTATTTCTATTTTATCATAACAGAAGTGTCCTTGCCTATGGACTGGATGATCTTGATGGCAGCACCAGTATTGCTGGGAAGGGAAATGGAGCTCAGTCACTAAATGTTCCCATGTAAGTCTGTGTCTGGGCTTTAAGGTCTGAATTAAAGAATAGACTTTCTTTGTTTAGGTAAAAATAAATGTGTTTCCTCTCTTAGTTCAAATGTATCGGTATATATAATGTAATATATAACACCATGCATTATTAAATCCTTTAAGGATACACTCAGCAATAAATTAAATAGTATCTAAGAATGGCTTTAAAAAGGTTAAATTATTATTATTTTTCATGTAATAGTACTTTTGGAGGAAGACTGCACAAGGCAAGTGTAGCCTTTCAAGGAAGTCACCAAAGAACCAGACTGCTTCTCTATTTATGCTTTGCCCTGGTATTTGTCTTTCTCCTCACAGTCTCAAGATGGCTACCACACTTTTAAGTAGCATGTCCATATTCCAGGAAGGAGAAAGCAAGGAGATAAGGGAATTTTTCCTATTAAGCCCTTGTTAAAGAAGGGATGCTCTACCTAGGGACTGTTGTCTATATCCTATCGGCCAGAACTGTATCCCAAGGTCACCTCCAACTGCAAGATAGGCTTGGAATTTGAGAAATTTACTCTCCAGTCTCACTGAGAGGAAGACAAAAGAGAGGGGATAGGTATTGGAATGGCTGTTGATTTAACAGAAGCCAATTGAAAAGAATCGACCATAGCTCTACTTAAGAAGTTCTAGCCTCTCTTAGAGAGATCCTTATGGCACAGTTCCTTAGCAAATGTAGAGAGAGGATAACCATTCTGACAACCAACTACCCTAACCACCAACTACCCCAACTACCCCAAACTTGGTGGCAAAAACAGTAACTTCTATATGCTCACATATTTTATTGGTCAAAAATTAAGACAGGGTTCAGTGGAAACAGCATGTCTCTGCTCCACAGTGTCTGGGGCCTCAGCTAATATGATGATACAAATGGCTGGGCCAGACTTTTATCTTGCAGAACGCTGTAGTCATATGGAGGGTGCTTCACCCATGTGTCAGGCATCTGGGCTGGGCTCAAGCAGGGGATCGACTAGAACACCTGCACATGGCTTGAGCTGCTTTCAGCATGGGAACAGATTCTGAGAGAGAACATCCCAAGAGCAAGTGTACGCAGGCAGAAGCTACATGGCCTTGGAAGTCACACAGTGATTTGTTTGAAGCAGTCACAAGCCCACCCAGATACAGGAGCAGGGGACATGGTCTCCCTCCTCTCAATGAGAGGAAGCCCAAAGAATGTGCAGCCATTTAAGAAATTTGCCATAGTAACCATGACGGGATTAAATATTGAGCATGATTCTCTGAGAATGGCTTCTCTTCAACTTTCTTTTCCATTCTTATTGCCCACTGAGAAAAGATGGTGTCAAATCTATGAGGAGAAAGTCCCTTTTCAGTGTTTCTGAAGGATGATGGGCTGTTTACCCCACCCCTCAAGAGAGAGCACACAGACAGGAGGCTGCCGGGCTGTGTGATTGGGTTGTGGAGTCGCCCGGCCCTCAGGGTCTGGACAGTGCTGCAGCCACATGGTTAGGGACCCCATCCTTACAGGAAATGGCTCTCCTGTGAAGTCCTGTAGGGGTCTGCCCATATGTGAGTTCTCAGAGTATAGAAAACCATTGTTCTATTTTCCATACAGTTTGGACTGTATGACCTGTATTTGTGTGAAGGCAGCCAGATGGAAGGTTAGATTATTGAAAAGCAGTGAAGTGGGACCGAAGAAGCCTCTTCTTTATCTGAAGTGAAGAGTGGCATGTTGTTATGTTCTTCATGGAACAGGAAAAGTATCACAACAATATTTCTGAGTAAATTAGATCCATGAAGAACAATTTCAGGCATTAGATACCATTTCTGGCTTCAGGGCCCTTATAGTAATATTTTTTACAGGTAAGTGCAGGGGAATGATTTAATCCTGGCTCCGACTCTTAGTAACTCTGGAACTCTGGGCAAGTTTCCGTTTCTCTCTCAGCTTCTTTCTCTCATCTCGGGAGATGGAGAAAAAAACGTCCATCGTCAACTGTCATTGTGAGGATTAAATGCATATTCTTCCCACAATACTTTTGCTTCCCTGAACTGCCATACCCCTGCCTCTGTCCCTAATTACAGACAGTCTGCAGGTCCCTGAAGGACATCAGTTCCTTTTGGAGACTGTCTGTGGTGACATCAAAGACTGGGTCTAGTATGTCTCCTAGGTACGCTCTGGGTTTACCTCTGTCAGAGAGCTTCACATTCAACAATTCACTTCCCAAAGTCAGCTGGAAAATGATTATGTACCAGGTATTTCATGAGGGTCTGGAAATTCAGCAATGAATAAAGCCAGAATGATCTCTGCCCTTGTGTTTTATACACTCTAGTGGAGCAAAATGGTCAATAAATTAGCAAGCCCATAAGGAAAAAGATAATTTCACCCAGTGATATGGCTTATAAGGCAGCAAAGAACATGGGAGGAGTAAGTGACGCTTGAAGAGAGCTTACGGGCAGATGGAAATATTCTAGTCAAGGACATGACATTTGGGTTAAAATCTAAATATTGAGAGGTAGCCAGCCACGTAAACTCACCAGGCACTCACAAAGCACTCAAGGCATTCTTAAATGTATTAAATCATTTTGTTCTCATAACTTCCAGAGGTAGATACTCTTCCTACTCCCACTTTACACATGGGGAGACCAAGGTAGAAGGGGGAAGTAACTCACACAAAATTCAGAGCTTTTAAGTGGTAGAGCTTGGATTCTAATTCAGACACCTGCTTTTAGAAGCCCATGCTCTCAGCCAACTTTATTACAATGCTCTCTCAAAAGGCATTTGGTATTGCACCGACGTTGACTGTTGACTGTTGACTTCCATGTTTTTTCCTACTAGCCTATGAATAAATTGATGGCTAGAGCTCAGTCCCAAGAATAATGCCCAGCGCCTGGGCCCATAAGTGCATGAACACATGCTTGTAATGAGCAAATCTAGGTGAAATTAAGGGTCCTGCTCAGTGCTTAGCATCAGATAAGTGATTAAAATGTTAGTTCTCCCTATCCCCCTTCTTCCCTACTTCCCTTCATTAAACTCATACAGCTGGCTGCTGAACTTGAAGTAACTAGAAGATTTATAGGGGAAGGGGGGTCACCTTCATAATGCATCAAAAAAGAAATTAAGAAAACAAAGTCTTTTAATTTGTTAGTAAGAGATGAAAATGAGTAACTTCAGTGAGCTGTGAAGAAAAACACATGGAAGCAAGGAACCTGTAAAGTAATAAATTTCCTCCCTCTAACATAAAAATGATGGCCCCTGTGCTTTAAAGAAAAGCCATTTGGAAAACTTCCATGCATACACATTTTGGGGAAAATGTAGGGAGAAATATGAAGTTAGTTAAATGTCTTTAATAGGCACTTCAAAGTTCTGGACCATTAAATCATTTCCACAGCTTTCTGACTATTATCACTTCCCAAACATTGCCAAAACCACTCCTTAAAAGGCTGTAATAAATTTGAAAGGCAAATCAGATTTGGAAATTTTGCATGAAAGAGGACTGTATCTTGTACCTCGGAAACATTTTTCAATGTCATCACAGAGCTGTCTGCTGCCAAAGATGAGCTGGGGAGTGGTGACCTTTGCGGATGACTTCTCTCTGTTAGCAATTTCTGCCCTACAGGATTCTGGAAGCCTGGTCACAGGAACATTTAAGGATACCAGGTGGTTTTGAAATGCTTGGTTGAGCTGGGTGACTTCTCTAGGCCTGAATTTAACATTTGAAAAAAAAATAATTCTTCCACAAAGAAAATGAACATTTGTACACACAGGATCAGTCAGTGTTCTCCGAAGTTCCTGTAATTCTCCTGCTGCTCCCGACAGATTTGATGGGGAGGGATGGTGCTGTGGGCTCAATGTTTGTGTCCCTGTCAAACTTGTATGTAGAAATCCTAACCCCCCAAGGTAACGGTTTTAGGAGATGGGCCTCTGGGAGGTGATGAGGACAGGAGGGCAGATCCGTCACCATTGGGATTAATGCCTTTATAAAAGAGATTGCACAGAGCTCTGTGGGCCCTTCTGCTTCTGGAGTTTACCATGAAAAGACAGCCGTCTGCAAACGAGGAAGCCCATCCTGCCAGACAGCAAATCCCTGGGGTATCTTGATCTTCTACTTGCCAGCCTCCAGAACTGTGAGAAATAAATGTCTGCTGTTTCTTTTTTCTTTTTTTTTTTTAATTTTTTTTTAAATTTTTTTTATTTTTTTTTAAGATTTTATTTATTTATTTGAGAGAGAGGCAGTGAGAGAGAGCATGAGCGAGGAGAAAGAGGAAGAAGCAGACTCCCCGTGGAGCTGGGAGCCCGATGCGGGACTCGATCCCGGGACTCCGGGATCATGACCTGAGCCGAAGGCAGTCGTCCAACCAACTGAGCCACCCAGGTGTCCCATGTCTGCTGTTTCTGAGCCACCCAGTCTAGGGTACTTTTTATAGCAGTCTGAATGGACTAAGGCAGATGGTGAGCTTAAGGAGAAAACAAGAGATCATTCTCCACAAAAATTTTTTTTTAAACCCAGTGCCATGTTGAATGTCTTTCTAGTTAACAGTGTCAAATGTCACAAGCGACAGTCATCCAGCCCATGCAACTTCTGTTCTCTAAGGCTTTGCCTCTCGAAGGTGCACTGAAAATGTTAGCACTTGCTCCAGCAATGTTAGGATGTGACCTCTCTGCTACGTGAACTTTCTTAGGTGGGTCTAGTTTTAAGACAAAGGTAGGATTTTATACAGTTAACCACCTAGCATTCACACAAAGGGTCTGGTAACGACGTATATTTAGTCTCTATTATCAATCTGTTTTATAACACTATAAAGAACCAAGAAGACTTAAGTAGTCAAGTCACACAGAGGGAGAAAAACGGACAGCAAGAGAGCAGTAACTGCTGCAGCCCAACATCTCCTGTCTAAGAGATGACAGTTAGTCGTGGGAGCAATCACTGAGCACCGAGCAGAGGTAGGGCAGCGGGACGCAGGGGGTACAAAAGAAATGCTACCAATGAGCGAGTCTTATGGTTAGAAATGGTGGTCCCAGCTCATAGTTCTGGCTTTGCATGTACTAGATATGCCAGAATTTCTTTTTAAGGAACAATTTATTTATTTGTTTATTTGTTTGTTTGTTTGTTTGTTTGTTTGGGTTGTGGGGGAGTGGCAGAGGGAGAGTCCCAACCCAACTCTGCGCTGAGCCTGGAGCCCTTTGAGGGGCTCGATCTTAGGACCCTGAAGTCATGACCTGAGTTGAAACCGAGAATCGGCCGCTTAACCGACTTCGCCCCCTAGGTGCCACCAGATTTTTAAATTTTTTTTTTATTTTTAAATTTTTTTTACACACGATTGCCTGAATAACCAGCATAATGTGCTGGAAAGGAGGAGTAGGGTTTCTCATGATATTGTTGCCAATTTGGAAAAGAGGGTGTGACAAAGAAAATCAACTGCTACAGATATTAAGTACAGTTAATGGTTTAAAGATCATCTTGAAGTGTGATCATGTGAAAAGGCCCAGCTGTGAATCAGCCGGTCTAATTGCACTCACCCCTTAGGTGGGCAAACAAGCTTTCGGTGGTCAAGCATGCACAGCCTTCATAAATGCAGGTTGAACAGCAGGTGGCAGCAAAGGATACTATAAGAGAAACGGACTTCCACAAGAATATTTGGGAGAATTCTAGAAAACTTCTCATTTTGATGGGCTGCAAGTAGAAAAGGCACTCAAAGGTGATTGCTTTCCTATCTCTAAGTAAAGCATATGATGCAAGAAAGGCAGCTATTGGCAAGGTTGATCATGATAACCAAGTTTAAATGCTTCTCTGTCCTTTTAATCACCTTTTGACAAAATGAAAGGATTGAAAAAGCTTACTGAAAATACAAGTATCCTACAGCAAAGCCTAACTAATCCTCTTACAAAATGGACATTTATGCTGAAGGGAGATTTTTGTAATAAGACATGACATGCAATATTTATTATAAAAATTATCATTCAGACCAGCATGGAAATAGGCCAGTTGGAAGATGATTTGTCTCTTGGCTCAGAAGAAATATTAATGGAAGGACATTAATAGCCTTCAAAGAAATTATATAAGTAGAGAAAACATTAAAACATCGACGGGGCGCCTGAGTGGCTCAGTGGGTTAAAGCCTCTGCTTTCGGCTCAAGTCATGATCCCAGGCTCCTGGGATCGAACCCCGCATCGGGCTCTCTGCTCCGCGGAGAGCCTGCTTCCTCCTCTCTCTCCTTGCCTGCCTCTCTTGCCTACTTGTAATCTCTGTCAAATAAATAAATAAAAAAAAATCTTTAAAAAAACAAAACAAAACAAAAAAACATCGTTAGGTGTAGATGGGCTTCTTGAGAATGTGATAATGGCATGAGAAAAAAAGAGATAGCACAGAGCCTCTGGATCTTCTTAAAGCATCCAAAAATAGGAATGATGAAAAGAAATTATGGAAAAAAGAATGTACATTAATTTAGTGGAGGTCAAGGTTACTGGGGAAGGAATTGTGACAAGGTGTAAGTATTTGTAATACAGGGCACTTACTCACAAGCCAAAACCAGAGGTACTCCAACATTAAGACCAGTTTCTAGGTTCCCAAGAAAACCAAAATGTTGATCCCAGTAGATCTGTTTTTGCAGAAGACTACGCTTTACTTCTTTACATCAGCATTGATATTATTTGTTTTAGCTGGTGTCTAATTAGACTGCTGAGTGATGCATGCAGTTAAGAGTTTTCCAAGATTTTTCAAATAATTGAGGAAAGGAAAGGCACATAGTAAAATGATTTTAGGTTATGGCATCCTGCCCACTGGGTTCTAAATGTCGTTTCAGATCTAGAGTAACTATTTGATGTTGTGCAAGTTATGAAATTTCCTGAGCCAGTTTCTTGAATGTAAAGTGGGTGTGTAAGAATACCAGGCTGTGTAAGGATTAAATAAGACAGTATCAAAATGCTTCCCTTATAAATTATTTCTGAATAAATGTTATTTCTTTTCTCTCTTTGGGAACATCAGCAAAGATGTTGAGGTATTTTAAAGAATGTCTCCAAAACACCTCCCTAGTCAACAACAGTGTGGAAAATTCTCAATCGTAACATCAAAATCTCAATTCTCAAACATCAAAATCAAATTCTCAATTGTAACATCAAAATCCCTCAGAGGGGGGCACCTGGGTGGCTCAGTGGGTTAAGGCCTCTGCCTTCAGCTCAGGTCATAATCTCGGGGTCTTGGGATCGAGCCCCACATCGGGCTCTCTGCTCAGTGGGAAGCCTGCTTCCTCCTCTCTCTCTGCCTGCCTCTCTGCCTACTTGTGATCTCTCTCTCTCTCTGTGTCTCTCTCTCTCTCTGTTAAATAAATAAATAAAATATTTAAAAAATATCCCTCAGAGGATTACCACAGTATGACCAAGGGCTGATACGAATAGAGCATGGCAGATGGAGTAAAGATGACCCTGCTACAGCTCCCAGTGGGTCACCGTTCCCTCTTAGAGCCACAAAGATACCGAGTTAACTTTATGTTAATTCAATTTCATATTCCTGAAAGAGAGATTTTGATTTGTCTCAGGATCTCTGAAAAAGAGATTCATCCCTTTCCAGTCAGTTGTGGAGAGGTGGACGGTTGGGGGAGTTGGAGTCAGATTGGGTTCCAGAGTGGAAACATGGCTGCCCAGTTTTAAGGCTGTGACTGGAGGCAGAGTTCTCAGACTAAGCGTCGTGAAGCAGAACCTCATCCTGAAACATGTGTACTACGGAGCCACTGCTACTACTGCACACACATTCGCGCACACTCACTCACATTCTCTTCTTGATACCTCTTACATTACCATACAAGTCACCACAGAATGAAAGAAAATTATTTATGGACCCTGGTTATTTCACTTAAACATTACAGAGGAGGGCTTTTTTTTTTTTTAAAGTAACCATGGAAAATAACATTTTTTGAACCGAGTTGCCAAAGATACTGTGAAAATCTTAAATATCAGCAAGACTTCAAAGTCCCTTGATCAAACCGGTACTTATTTACTAGGAAAAATTCACAAGGCTGGGAAGCATAACACAGATAAGCCAGTTCTGAAGTTGCTGTCATGGATGAGGTATGGGGTGTGAACAATTTCAGTGCTATGTCTTTGAAATATTTGTTCTTAAAGCAACTCCAAAAAAGAAAAAAAATACCTCTTATGGTGAAAAAAAATCTATCTTATATGGTTGATATTTTATTTAACTACTTAAAAAAATCTTAACAATATGAGTGTTAATGTAACTAGAGATTGTCTAAATGCAATGTTATATTGTCATTCTTGGTGAGGGTAAAGTGAAACTTTAAACTTCACATTCTGTTGCTGTTTATAATTTCTTTTCTGTTTCCTTTGAGATATTTCATTTCTAATTGCTTCCTTCAAGCACAAGCTTCTGCTGATACTAATAATTGCCAGGCTCCCTGGCTGAAGTTTCTCCATCAGTGACATTCACCTGATTCTTGAGAACTGACACCCAGAAAAAGTTTCAAGGATTTCATGCAGAGGCCCCTCAAAGGGCAATCACAGATCTCTGCTCACTACTTAGCCTGAAGCCAAAAATTCAGCTCTTTCTTCCCTCCTTTACAGCAGTTCATTCATGGAGACCCTTACAAAACTGTCAAAAATACTATCCCTATATTGTAGGTTTAGGGATTAGGTCGGGTGAATGAGGGTAATAAGAAGTTATCTAATTTTATTTGAATGTGTTAAGTTAGTGACATGCTATGTATATACATGGAGATATACATATATATATTTATTTATTTTGTATACATATGATTTTTTTGAACCATGTAAAATTTTCTATACTATAACTACAGAAAAGACCACATTTCAAAAATCTGGATTTATAATTATTGTCCTTTAGGAGAATGAATAGAATAAATAATGACAATTATATCTGCAACTTTTCCAGGGACATTATTCTGTATTTTTTGTAGTTGTGCTTTAGGTTTACAAATTCACTAAGTCTCCGAAGGGCCTTAAAATAATCTTATGGGATACTTCACTTATTAAAGAGGAAACTGAGGGGCGCCTGGGTGGCTCAGTGGGTTAAGCCTCTGCCTTCGGCTCAGGTCATGATCCCAGGATCCTGGGATGGAGCCCCACATCGGGCTCTCTGCTCATCAGGGAGCCTGCTTCCTCCTCTCTCTCTGCCTGCCTCTCTGCCTTGTGATCTCTGTCTGTCAAATAAATAAATAAATAAATAAATAAAATCTTTAAAAAAAAAAAAAAGAGGAAACTGAGACACAGTTTGATTAAAAGAATTGCCTAAAGTGAGATAGCAGCTTACTGAAGTTTGGAAACTAGAATCCAGCCCTAGCTTTAAACCAACTCCTGTTTTTAACCCTTTTGTAATTTTATGTTAACATGATTTTCACCATTATTGAAGTTCTCACTTCATATGTTTACCCCAAGAAAGCAGAAAACAAGAACTGAGTTTCAAACATCTTACATTATTTCAAGATACAATCTGACATTAACATACAGAACAAAGGTTCCCAATAATCTGAAAAAAAATCTTTGAAATAAAATTTTCCAAGTAGCCTAGGGATAATGTTGAGCACATGGTTTTCTAAACACAGCTAGTAAATATTGAAGCATATGTGTATATATAAGGTCAGTGTTAAGCCAATTACCTTTTTCACTTGCACTGTAACCAGTAATTATTTTGGAAAGTCCTGGAAATTCTCAAATATATGTTCTCTTCCCTGATGGCACATTAAATTATCTGGGGGAAGAAAAAGATACCTGAGTCCCACCTAAAAGCAATGAATCAGAGTATCAGCATCCCTGATAGCGGCCGTGTGTGTGTGTAGGGTTTAGGTTAGAATTATTAAATTCCCCAGGTGATTCTAGTATGAGCCTCAGCTGCGGCACAGGTATCTAGGCCTCAGCCCACAGCCCTATCCCACTCTAATCCGCTAAGGGACAGCATCAGACCACTGAAACTCAGGAGGGGCTCCAAGGCGTCTCTTCCATTTTGGTGACACTAGGGGGCGCTCCGGCACCGGATTTACTCGTTGGCTCCCTCTCCTCCCCCAAATCAAGAGGGTTAAGGCATTCATTTCTAAGGCGACAGAGAGGGGAAAGACAGAGAATTGCACTTTACGTATTTATATATCCGATGGCCGGCAGGTATTTGATTAAACAGCAATACCTCCAAAGTTGGCTTTTCAGAGTTTCTCACCCATTGGCATCTCTTCTTTTCTCCTTTGGACTTAGGGAAACTTTCTGTAGAGAGAAAATCCGGGCCCGGAGGACGGGATGGGATGGTTTACGACTTTGGATCTTGAGCAGTTCACTGTTTAAATAAATCTTGGTGAGCAATGGAGAACAATCTCCATATTAATCTCGTGTAATTAGCGTTATAACCCTCAGTAGCCTAAGAACCATTAAAGACAAAGCTTTATGCAAATATCCCTTGCCCCGCTGCTACCCCTCCTTCCTGGCTGGGTTCCCTCCCCCTCCTCGCACCCCGGTCCCGGGTTCTAATGCAGTATGTGAACCTTTCTGAAGTGACACGGTACACTGGGTACCTTAACTTATAAACTTTGTGGCTTTAAAAAATAAAAGTTAAAAAAAGGGGGGGGGGGTAGGAAAGCAGCAGCATCCTAAGGAGGAGAGGGTTGTGTGCAGGCTGAGGCTATGAGAAGGATCTGGCTTCTGGGAAACTGGCACCTGCCTTGGCAACCGATATTGTCCAGTTGAGGACAGAACCCAATGTATGGGGCGATTACGAGCGGGGAGGTGGCATTTTCTCCCATCAGTCACTCTATGGGCACACACCCATGGTTCGGCGCTGTTCAGGCTGGAAGGGGCAGCTATCCGAATTCACCCCAAGAACTCTGCCCTCTAGACGCTTTAATCTCGAATCATTTCCCAGGCATTAATCTTGAACTGAGTCCTCAATTGAGAGTTACCGCTAGGAGGAAATTGGGCCTCAAAGGAGGAGGAGAGTGTGGGGAATCTCAACACACAAGTCTTTACCTGCACTTGTATGTGTGTGGGGAACTGGCGGGTGGGTAGGGAGAGCAGTGCGCACCCAGGCCGGGATGCGCGCACACCCGTGCGCACACGACGACGCAGACACCCGGCCAAGGGCGCGCAGATCCCCTGCCTGGCTCTGGATTATCTGCTCTGTGTTTACTGTTTCGGAGGGCTTTACGTGAAACGAATAAATTTTTACTTGCTCCCAGGGACCGGCTTGTTGTTTTATGGCATGTATTTAAAGCCTCTTTTGTCGGTGTTGAAATGGTCCAAGCTCCCAAATACTGTGCAGGACTAGGAACGTGGAATGCCGAAATGCAATGAGCATCTCTGGTGAGGGAAAACACGGTAGAGAGAGGAGCCCGATTCTTTCCCTACACACACACACACACACACACACACACACACACACGCTGCTTGATTTTCTTTTTCACAAACCAGAACGTAATGTTTTTTAATGTCTTCTGCAGAGGGCCAAGAGAACGCAGTCCAGAGAATTATACCTGAAATAATGCAGGCATTGAAGAATTTCTACAGAAACTGTATTCTGATTAAAAACAAACCTCAGTACAAATCTATTTATCCTCCTTCCATCTGTATTCGCTTAGGGTTTATTTCTTCCTTTTCTGACTTCTTCTACCCCGCCCCCCAAAAGGTAAGCATAATGCTAGGCGAAAGTTAAGATTTGGCTCTTTTAACCCGTAATAGCCGTCGTCTCTACACATTGTTTATAAAATGGAATAAGAATGGGAGGGGGGACTTAACTTAACGGCACAACTGGGCTGTATAAATACAATATTCATTTTTTAAAACTGAAGTGGATTTGGTTTACTCTGAAGAACAGTAATTCAAACAGCACCTATCTGCTCCAGATAGAGTAGCTATGCACATCTATACAGTCAAGTTTGAAATTTAGAACAAGGCTTTGATTTATTCCCTTTCTATCAGTGATTAATGTCCCTTAATTAGCTAATCTCAAAGCCATTATTTACAGCCAGGGCAGACAAAGGGAAAACTGATGATCCAACACTTACTCCAGTTTGAAATTTTGAAACAACAACAAAAAAATGCTCTATTCAGAGTGGAGTTCTTGGTCTTTCAAATGAACCTCGAAATAACAAAGAAATCCCTCAAATATTTAAAACCAAAATAAAATAATCAAGAACAAATAAAACTCTACCCCCCATCTCAGTCACAGCCCTCCCTTTTTCCCCAGAAATTGTTGCCTAGAGCAATCTGAAAATGTAGGCATTTAAACAGAAACGGAATATATCCTTTGTATCTTCTTTCCACTTAAAATCTGTAAAAGTTCTCAATGTTGTGGTTGTGGGGAAGGGGTTTGTAGCTGAGTTTTCCAAAATAGTCTTCGGGGAAAGAGTTTTTGTTTTTGAAAAGGCAGAGTTTTCTTTCCGTACTTTTCTTTTCCGAGGCGGGCGTTCAGGGCTTGGAACCAGGTTTGCTTCTCAAGATCCGGCGCCTCGGAAACTCCGGTCGGGGGCTCGTGCAAGCCTGTTAGCACCCGGGCAGAGCCTAGGTGTTCCGGAATTTTTCTTTTAACTTTGCTCCCCAAGGGGCCGTCCTCTCAGCGGCTCAATTTAAAGTGACCCTTAAAACTATCTCTGGATAAAGCTGCAGTTCCTCCGGTCTTTCTTGGTAGAAAATCAGATAGATCGGGTGTCCTGGGGGCTTTCGGAACCTCTTTTTTGGGGACTCGAGGGGGTCGCCTTAGGAGCCGAAGATAGCTGGCCTAGGTTGCCGAGAGCCACCCAGGAGCCTTAGAAAGGGGCGGAGCGGGCCAAGGTTGAGCCGGGGCCTTGGCGCTCCGCTCGGACACGCTTCAGGTCGCCGCAGGCCAATGGGTCACCTCGGCTGTGTGTCCTTCTCTGCCCGCCTTCAGACCCCATAGTGAGGAGAGCACTCCCACGTCCGCGCTCATTCCCACCATTTTCTCCTGGAAAAAACCGTCCTTTCATTGCATTTCGGGTCCTTTGTGCGCTTTAGCGTGTTCGGAAACAGAAAATATCCGACGAACAGGACCCGTGGAAATGTTTCTAGGCCGACGTGGGCAGCCTAGGGCAAGCAGGAGTGGAGCTAAACAGGGCCTCGCCAGGCATCCAATCCGAAAGGCTGGGAGAGAAGCTTTAGATTTGTTCCTGGACTCCTGAATTCAAGACCTGAGCGGGAACAGAAAAAGGGCCCTGCAAACCGGAGTATGCCCTTCAGGCAGCAAGATAATGGGATTAGAAATCCCGTGTGGAAAGGAGGCTGCTGTGGGGAGGCAAATAACGCAAAACCCGAGCCTAGGGTGGGGGGAGCAAGGGCTTCAGGCGAGGGTGTGTGTGTGTGTGTGTGTGTGTGTGTCGCGTTAGAAGGCGGGAGGGAGGAAAGGGAGAAGGTAAAAGCGAACAAGGAAAAGCGAGAGCACCCCGTATCCTTTGTTTGAAAGCACCCGCGTCCTAAATCGTAGAAAGGAGGCCGTCATTAGCGCTCTGACCCGGAGCAGAGACGCATTAGAGAAATGAAGAGAGAACCCGCACCTCCTCGCCTGGTTTATTTCGCTTTCCTTGAAATCCCTCGGCCTCGAGGTTCCCGTCGCCTAGCTTTCCCCCAATCTCCCTCCCCCGCCCCTTCGACAAACAATGCATCGAGGCTGAGAAGGGAGGAAAGGAGGGAGTCAGGGAGAGAAAACCAACAAGCTTTTCAGGGTAAAAAATAAACCTGCGTATCCAGATTACCAACATGTTTTTTCCATTTGCATTGACTTATTTGGAAACAGTTGTTGGGGTGATAATTTCGCCTGAGAGATTAACTGTTAAAAGTCTCAAAAGTTCCCAGTGGTTGTGGAATCCTGCTTGTAAAAATACCGTGTTTTTTTTTCCTATGTTTCCTTTTTACCCCCCTTCCCCAAATGAACCCCCCCTTCGCACCCCCCACCCAGAATGCGCTTTGGTCTTGGGGACTGAAGGCGTGGCGGACAGACAGCTGTTGAATCCAAACAAAGACCATAGGGGACCGACGCCCTTTGGGGTTCCATCTGGGAGGATTTTTCATCTCCTTCTTCCCATTCCCGAGGAAAGGAAGGGATTAGGAATGGCCTGGTCAAAATTGTGAGTTTGTGACAGACAGATGGAACAGGAAAGAATGAACCCTAAGCAACAAAAGGATCATTGAGACTTGGTTGCTGAGTGTGTAAATTCGGAAACAAAATAACCGAGGAAGCTATAGACATACCACTGCTGGGGAGATATCTACAATGATGATTCCTAAATGAATCAATCTCTTCCTTCTCTATCTTCCTCTCATCAATTAATTGTGGCCCCACCTAATGAGCTGCCAGGGAAGCCAAAACTGCAGGACATTTTTGAGAAACAAGGCTAGAAATCTGCCCGAAACTAACAAAGCCACCCACCAGCCCACCAGTCAGCCAGAGCGCCTCTCTCTCCCTTTCTCTCTCTCTCCCTTACTCTCTTTCTCCTCCCCCCCACTCCTTTCCTCCCACCTTTTCTCCCGTCTTCCTCCAGCTAGCCGCGCCCCAATTAGCTTCCAACAGCAAGTCAGCCATACACCTGATTTTGGTGGCAGGAGGTGGTGGGTTGGTTCTGAGCAAACCACGAGGGCACCATATCAAGCCTGCCCATGACTCTGTAGGTTCCTCTTCAGGAATATATTGGAGCCAAGAGCTAGGCAGGCTTTCCTCTGCCTTAGTCATTGCCAGTTGTCACTTTCGGTTTCTATTACCAACCAGCCAGCCACAGCCACCCCTTTCCTCTATCCTCTCTCTGAACAATTCTGTTCTTTGCAGAGTTGGGAGTTTGCAAAGCTCCCCTACTGACTTAGAGTGTACAGGGTTTGAAATGGAGAGAATACAGTGGATCCAAGAAAAAGGAGGGACCCTTTGGAGTTGTTCTTCTTAAAATTTTAATTTTATTGACACGTCTTTGAAAGGTTTGTTTTGGTATAATTTGAAGCTGCCAATTCCAAATACAAATAGACGGACACACACTGTGTATATCAGATGTTGAGAATAAAAATGGTTTATTGATTGAAATAATAGAGGCATTATTTTGATTTGTCTTGACATGAACGCTGATTTATAGAGCTCTTCCCCCATTGATTTCTTCTTGGAGTCCAGACACATGGAAATGATAAAAATCTCACCAAAGCTCACCTTGGTGCTAATCAAGACTGCTTGATGCACATTATAAATCTGATATTATATTTATTGCTTATCTTTATTCGAGGGGTTAGTCCCCATCCTAAGATTGTCCCCTTTCAAAAAAAAAAAAAAACTTTTCAAATGCATCTGTTTTCACTTTGCACTTTCAACAGGCTGGAGCAGACAATAGTGTGAAAAACATCTGAAAATATGAGGCGACAGAGCTGCATGTGTGTTTCATTTCTGCAGTGTTAGGGGAGAAAATAACAAAAGAAACACACTGCGCGCGCGCGCGCGCGCGCACACACACGTCCAGGACCACAGCACAAAAGGCTTGCTGACCCAGCGCTAACATACAAGACAAATTAAAGAAAGGGACATATGAAAGGAGGGGCTAGGGCGGCCAGGGGCTGGGCAATTTGGAAAAAGATCAAGGGCAAACAATAGTTAAGAAATTGGACTTAGGTGGAGGAAAAGCAGAAGGAGAAAGTAAAGTGTCTAGGACTGGAACTCATGTCCCTGAGGACGGGGAGAATAAGTTTTCTTGAAACACTGAGTTTTCCTTTACTGCACGATAAAAGAAAAATAATCATGGAACAAACACAAATCCCACCCCAGTCAAAAGCAACCAGGCACCCCAAACTAAAACCAAAACCCAGCTCTCTCTGTGTGACTGTCTCAGAGTCACCAGAGAGCCCCAGCTGGCCCCGGAGTCATCTTAGGACAGGTTGCGGGTAGACTGAGGAACGCCTTTTCCGTGAAGGGGCACAGATATTTAAGGAGGCAGGACTATAAAGGCACGAGTAAGATTATCTGATTATTAGCACTGTTGCCCCCAAAAGAGACCACGTAAAAATAAAGGCCAGTTGGTAAAAGGGGAAAAGATTTAACATCAGGGAGAGCATCAGATGGAACGGGGTTGAGCGCCGGCTCGGAAGCCGGACCGCCGCGATGCAGCCAATCCCGGGGCCTGCGGGCGCGAGGGGCAAAGCCCGGAACCGTGCGAGCTGGAGCCAGAGCCCTCCGGCCGCAGAGCCGCCGGCCCGCGGGACTCGTCGGAACTCGCACCGGCGGTCGCGAGCCAAGGGTTTCTGGACTCAGGGGCCTTCAGCGGGAGAAAGGGATGGGGCTTGGGCAGCGAGAGGGATGCCCTGGATTCTCGCTTTCTCGGTCCCGGGTCTCTGCTTCTGTTTCCCCACGGCCCCGAGGACGCGCCTTCAGAAGGGAAGTCGGAGTCTAGGGGTGTGGAGGGGGGAGATCGCGTCCCGGAGACACTGAACGCCCCTGCACCCCTGCATTGAAGAAGGAGCTGCGGTTTTGCCGGCTCTGCAGACTACTTTATTATTCTCACTAGGATTTTAATTTATTGCTCAGCCTGTTGCTGTCGCACAGTCACTGGGGGATCCCCAGGTCCCCAACAGGGTGTCTTTCCCGGGACGCCCGCCCCCTGGCCCAGCGGGGGCAAGCGCTGGTTTTCGGGATGAAAACAGTCTCCGACTTCGTGTGGCCGGTCCCCTCCTGAATCTCACCTCAGGCAGTCGCGGGAAATTCCGGTCCACTCGTTAGCTTTTCCTCTGGCGGGGACGGGAGGGACCGGATCGCCTTCAACTCCGGAGGCTGCCTTCTCCGGGCGAGTCCCAGGATAATTGCGCATTTCTCTACATTTAGTGCTTTGGAGATTTAGAGAGCGTGCTTTCATTTGTACCTCGTCTGCCGACAGCCCGTTTGTGTTAGGGAATCCTGTTCCCCCTCCCCACACGCACACACACTCATTTTATTTTTAATAAATGATCTTAAAAATCAAAACAAACCTCTGAATCAGTCCGCCCAATTTTATGCTCCGTCTCCTCTGTGTCTGGGTTAGATTGTCTCTGCCAATCGATGGGAAAGAGTGTTTAGGGGCATTTGCAATTTCCTTTGTCACTTGCCACTCGGTGTGTATAGATTTTACATATCATTTGTTTACCAAATCAGTTCGTGTTTTCTTAGCCCAGGATTCAGGATTTGCATTGCTGGATTAATTAATGGCCCTGTCCTCAAAGGACAGCGTTTAGGGGAGCCACCTGATGCCCCGAGGGTCAGATCGCATCAGGGTACCACCCGGAGGCTGCTGTGACAGATCCGGCCCTCTGCAGGCTCTGAATTAACTCCAAGTGCCTTCTGCCTTCCTAGGATGAAATACAGCAACAACAGCAACAGCAACGACCAGAACCCTGGTAGAGTTTGAAGAGGGGGTCGGGTGCCTAATGTCTCCCAGCCCCTCTCTATCTCTAGGCAGCACAAGATACTCTGAGCCCTTCCCAGGGAGACTGCGTAGTTTCCCTCCCCCCACACTGCAGAGAATATCTTCACTTCAGTTCTCCTGGCCATATGATGCCTACCTGCATTCTGATATCCAGTAGTCTCAGGTTCCTTATTGGGTCTCACTGCTTTATTTATTGATTTCTTCCCTAGATTAAATCATGCTGCAATACAGCTGAGCGATGTGGAGTTTGTGGATGATCCTATTATTGCCCTAATTAAAGTTCCCGCAGTAAGATATTTTTGAAATGGTGTTCAGCCATGGTGGCTCCCTCGTCTTGAAGCATTGGTCTAGCTTATTTGAGCTTTATTATTCCGCAACGTGAGCTTTAAATTCTGAGACTCTCAAAATTACTATGCAAGAGTTTGGCTGCCATTTCTGGTTTCGTGGCAACACTGCCCTTGGCCATTTGCTGGCAAACGGGACCAGATGACCACTGGTCCACCTCTGAAGAAAGAAAGTCTTACAGGAGACTTCATCACGGTGTGCCTGGCCAGCCAGACAACTGGCCGCTCAGAACGGATGGAGAGTTTTGTCTATTTCAGGAGATATCAGAGTCTACGGCATTCAACATTTCTAGAAAGTAACTAGTCAGGAGATATATTTTGGAGACAAATTTAATTCTTGCTTGGACCTTTTACTTTATCATTTGCAAAGGTAACTTTGGGTGTCATGTCTCTTTCCACCAAGCTTTCGGCTGTAACAAGGGACAGTGAGGTGAGGTGGTAATGCCATCCGAGACCTTAAGGGCAACATGCTTGCTCAATGATAAACAAAAGAAAGCCTCAAGGCGACAACTTTACTTCACAGCGCAGCTGTTCCACTGGGTTCAAGGTGGTGTCTTCTATTCACCTTTATTACTGAACACGAATTTCCCTTATCTAAGTTTGTAATACACACTGGCTGACCCATGCTACAGGTGGCCTAAGATGTGTTCTCTCTCTTTGGAACAAAAGAACAATTGATAGAAAACCCTCTTGGTCTTCCATGGTGTTGTCTTTGTTCTCACAGGAGCAGAAGTGAGTTAATAAGTGGAATTTGGAATAAGCAACAAATCCATTTATAATGGATCTTGGTAAAGAAAAAGAGGCAGAATGTCTTTCCTGCTGACAAAGGTTAGATTGTGACTAATTCTGATGGAAGGACTACAAAAGAGTGATAGACACAAATGATGATGTGTCCTCATCACTAGTTAGGTAAGGAGAGATTTCAGTCAAAAGAGATTCTAGTCCAGTTCTGTTTATTATGATACCATGTTCATTAAGCAACTTTCTGATTAAAATTTAGCTTGCTGTATACACATGTATACATATATATGTTGAGTTATGAAAATGTGAATATATAGGTCTCCAAGATACTGTTATATTTATGTTGGTGGATATTTTGTTTTTAACATTGGTCTTCATAACTTTGGTCAAAGTAATTCTACTCTGAGAGAGAGTCACTCTTAATTTGCTAAGAAATAAGATTCCCAAGCCTCAAGACTGAAGAAGGAGCAGCATCAGACTATGAGGGGCTTTCCTGGAAAGGCATCCAGCCATGCCTTTTGGCAACGGCCCATTGCATCTTCCTGGTAACAATAACACCAAGTTGGGTATCTGCTCAGATTTCAAAAGACAGCAGCTTTGCCACTTCAGCCCCAGTGCCTAGACCCTATCGGTGACTAAGAATTATTTTCAAAATGAACAAATTAAAAGCCACAAGCCTCCCCATCTTTTATCAAAAAATTAATTCAGCTAAACTATTGTCAAAGTTAACTATAGCTCTGGTCTCCACCAAATCTGGAAATCACTTAGTTTGATATCTACCACTGTCATGTATTGTGTCCTTTCGTGTTTAATGCAATTTAATTGAATATTCTTTAGACTGCTGAATTCTGCTATTTGGTGAGCACATGCATTTTACTATTTAATAGTCTTTGTCCCTAATTTTATTAACCTTTGTCTTTCCTAGTGAAAGAAACTACTGCATTTATTTAGCTATCCTCATGAAAATCCTTTCCCCTCCTGATTATTAAAGCTGCCCACTGCTTAACATTTTCCGTTAGATTTTTTTCTAGTGTGGCAGATACTACATCCACTACTTCAGAGATAGATACAACTAAATTTTGTAGAAGTTTAATTTCTACGTCTACGGTTATTGAAGGATTAAATCAGATAAAACATGTCAAAGATTTAGCACAATGTCTAGCCCTCTGTGGTAAAAAGTTCATTAGTTGCTACCATTTTTAGCATAGAGTTTCTCTGGCTGAAACTTTTAAGGGGTGGGGTATATTGACACCTGCTTCTTTTTCTTTGCTTGTAGCTAAGAGCTTAGCTTAGATTTTTCTCTTATAAGTACATTTGAAGTTATTTTTCCCTAAATACATTTTGTTAAAGTTGTTTATGCTCAGGGATTTAATATAAACGTAGAGACCGGCACTTGTACTATGCAACTCTTTTTACAAATTATTTTAAACAAAGTTAAAATAAGGTACAATCCATCATTGATCTCTTGGTGACCTCATTTTTCACACGTCTCTGCTCATGGATAGTTTTACTTACCCTTCTCTGAATTGTGGAATTGTAAGAAACCTTGAAGATCAAAGAATTGTGGAATCATTGCTTTTCAACCAGGTATGAATTTAGATACATCTGGTTTCTAGAATTTAAACAAATTCTTTATTCATCCATGGTAACTAAGCTATTGTCTTTTAAAAATGCTCTCACAAAAGTCCCTTTAAAATTTTACCTAAATTCTATCTCCCAGTTTCCTCTTCTTCACACACTTTTCCAGTCCTCTTAAACACATTTTCCTATTAATGGGTCATGATTCTTTCTTATGTATTGTATGCTGTCTTTCCCCTAAGACCTGGTGCTTGTTTTATTTTTAAATTGATCCTCTGCATTTAAATATATCCTCTTTAATTGCTAAGATACTGTTTAAATACAAAACTCCCAGATTTTCTCTAGCTAATTTTTATAGGCATTTGTGCTAGCAATCCATCAGAAGCACAACTCGTAAGGATGTGTATCAAAAATTACATATTGTCACCTACAGTATCTCAAATTCACACTCAGTTTTTAAAAAATATTTGAATGAGTATCATTCCATCCAGGTGATTTGTTTATGAGCTATGTGTTAATTAAGACTTTGCTTTTCCATCCTGTTAGAACTACAATAACTTTGACACTTTCCAGAATTCTCAGTAAATTTCCAAACAAAGAAGTTCTTCAGTTATGTCATCATTTTTCTTCCATCTTGAGTGCAATTTGTACAGATTATTTAAAGTATGCAGAAGAATCTTAAAAAGTCACAAAACAGGAATCTGAGGATTTGAGCCAAGATTTGTCATTATAACTTGCTGTGTGACAATAATGAAACCTCTTGGGTTTGTTCTTCATTTCTTCATCTGTTAAATGGGGATAAAAATGATTTCTTCCTTATTAGAAAGATTTTTTTTTTTGCAGTGTGTATGTGTGTGTGCATGAGAGAGAGAGAGTGAGAGAGACTCAAGTTAGACTGTGATTTAAAGATCCAAAGAAGGAGAAGGAAGCTATTGTTTTTGACCACCTTTTCTGGGCCAAGTCTTGTATTAGTCATGCTAAGCATATGATTCCAATCAATAGTACTATCACTCATGTTCATACAATATATATTGGAGAAAATTACTTAGTCCAAATGTCCAGCTTGCTTCTTTCCTCTCTATCTGGCTCCATTTTGCCAATCAGATTTTGAGATCTTGATTTTGTTCTTTTTTATAGTCGCCTGTGTTATTTGGGGGATGTGCAGCCTCTCTTGTATCCGTAGGAAATTGGCGACATAGATACAGAGACCATACGCATATATAATTATATATATATATATATTTATATATATATATAGACCATACGCATATATAATTATATATATTATATATATATATATATATATATAATATGCCATACCACACACGTGTGTGTGTGTGTGTGTGTGATCTAGAAACCTTTTTAAAGGCAATTCTCCAATTTTAGAGCTGGGAGCTTTGTTTTTAAGGTTTTAACTTTGCTCAAATGCTTGTTTGTTTTTGGCTGTGTGTTTGTCTTTGTACTTGAATTTTCCTATTTTTATGTGGACATATCTTGCCTTCAGTGGTTGCAAGGAAGGTTCAGGCTCTGTCGCAGGGTGGTGTGTTAGTAGCCCATCTTAAGAGCTCAAATTATCAGCGTTCTTTTTGGGGGCACCTTGCAGCAGGATATGGCATTGTTTCTCGGACCAAAATATCCTCAGGTGCTGGGGACAGATGTTTTTGCTGCCCCCTTTGCCACAAAGGTTTTGGACTGTCTAGCAACCTGGTTCTCAGATGCCCCCAGGCACCACAGCAAAGTCATAGGGGCACCACGAGATATTTTGAAATTTCAAGAGAAACATAATGATATTCACCAGGTGTCAGACACCTCGAGAACTACCTGGTCACAGTTTCAACATCAGACTATGACACGCTCCTTTAGTTGATATCATATTTTTGTGAAGCTGGTATTTTGCAGTTTGCTGTAAATAAAAGCAAGTGGCATGTGAAAATCAATGTGGAATAAGAAATAAGGATGACAGTGTCTCATCTGATTCCAAGATTTGAAACATAGTATAGTGCCCAATACGTTATGTACACCTCATGAGTAAATATTCGTGGTTGCTTGAGAATGAAATAAAAATATATTTATCTTTGAGTTGTATGTGTTCCCTTTTTAAGTGGCTGTTGTTAAGACAGTTACTTCAATTACCTACTTAATAAATAGAGCTATTAGATATTTCTTCAGGGCAGGATGAAACCAAGAAGGGTGTGAACAGAAAAGGCTTAAGGATCTCTGGTCTTAAATTCTCCACTGTGGTCTCCCAATCCATTATGCTGATGACCTGCCCAGAACTATTTCCCCAGTCTCTGAAACTAGAGTGGTCCTGAAACTGTTTTCAACATTTACATCAGTGTGAAGCTGTGCTTCCCTCAGCTTTCTTCTCCTAACTTTTTTTGTCTTTCAGTGATTCATAAAAGTTCCTGTACCACCCTTAGTCCCTGGTTCTCCAAGGATAGTAAGAATTTTCAGGGGGGGATGGGGTGAGATGATGGTGAGGGGAGGGTGCAGGTGGGAGGAAATAATGTCTTGTGTTTAGTTTACTATTTTTATCTTATAAACTACAGGGGCATCTTTAGGTAATATTTTGATCTGGATAAATTAGAAAAAAAATTTGCCTTTGTTATTTTGCAAGTATCCCCCTCAATTATTTCTCGGCTGTCCGTTGTTTTTTTTTTAAATTATACCTGTTTCATCATAGTTTACAGTATTTTCTTTTTCTTTTTTCTTAGAGATATTTGCTACTTTACCACAGGTGTATTTTTATATATAGAATAGATTATTGTTATTGTTTTTTGCCAGTGAGGAGGGCAGAACCAAAGCCTTCTGTTTCCTGGAAATTTTACTTTTTTTAAAGCAAACATTTTCTAAGTAATTTTCATCATTGCATTTTATTTTAGGTTTGTTAAAATTAAGTAACTGCAAAAATAATTTTTGGGGGGCGCCTGGGTGGCTCAAGGGGTTAAAGCCTCTGCCTTTGGCTCAGGTCATGATCTCAGGGTCCTGGGATCGAGCCCCGCATCGGGCTCTCTGCTCAGCAGGGAGCCTGCTTCCCCCTCCCTCTCTGCCTGCCTCTCTGCCTACTTGTGATCTATCTCTCTGTCAAATAAATAAATAAAATCTTTAAAAAAATAATTTTTTGGCCTTTATCGTCACATTGGATATTGCAGCCATTTCTATTTTCACTATGACAGAGTGGTTTCCTTATAAATATATTCCATACTCATTTTTGTGCACATTTCAGAAGAAATGGGCTGTTTTCTTTTCTGGTATATCCCTACGTACATATTTGCCTTCATAAACCTTGACATATAGGTAGTGATCTGGTCTGGAAGTTTAAAATTTTTATAAAGTCATCATTCTTTTCTGAATTGAACTTTTTAATAAAATAGCTGTCCCTTTCATGCTAGGGACAGGGCTGAAGTTTTCTCTTTGTCACTAAGAGAGCAAAAATAATCCTTCTATCTTCATCATTTCAGGCTGCTGTAACAGAATGCCACAGACTGGATAGTTTAAACAACAAACATGTGTTTCCTGTTGTTCTAGAGCCTGGGCAGTCCAAGATTAAGGCACAGTAAGATCTGGTACCTGGGAAGAATACTTTTGCTGGTTTCCGGGCAGGGGCCTTCTTCTGTCCTCACACAGTGGAGAGAGGAAGCAAGCTCTCCTGGCTTTCCTTACAAGCACACTAGTATCACGAGGGGCTTCACCCTCAGAAACTAATTACCTCCCAACGGACCCACCACTGGTTGCCATCAAACTGGGGGTGGTGTTTTAACATACGAACTTAGGACACAAACATTCAGCCCGTAACACATGCTATCACTTTTCTTTCTATAGTTCCTCAATTGGCTAGCACGATGCACAGGGAAAGCAGAAGAATTCTTCAGCCATGTTTATCTGCTGCAGCCAATTAGCAGTTAAAGGAAGATCAAATGAGGTCATATCTACATGACATAAAATAACCCATCAAAAATTTCAGTCAAACCAACTATTGGTCAACACACACACACACACACACACACACACACACTCGGTGCACATCCAGTCAGGTATGTGGGCACACATAAACACAACCCGATTCATCCCAGGTTAAGGCAGACCGTCAAGCTAACTAAACTGACAGAATCTGGTCCTTGGCCAGAACCCTTTGCCCCAAAGTACCAGGAGGTGAAGGATCTCTTCATTCCCTCTCAGAACGTTTAGCAGAACTACACCACTCCCTTTATACTGACAATCTAATCAACTTCCAGGAGTTTGACAAAGGAAATAATATATAGTAAAATCCCATTATAGAAATTAGATCTTGGAGTTTGTATTAATTCAAACAGGAACTTTTCTGAGTTGACTATTAGCGGACAATATAAACTAGAATAATAGTCTGTATAAAATTGCAATGAGAAAAATGTAGAAAACTTAAGAAACAGGTCGCTTGAGAATCTCCTTGAATTTGTTATTTTGCATTTTGTTGGTGTAATTAAAGTTTACACGCTAATTCAAAAATAACTTTTAAAATTCATTCTGTGGTTAAATTTTCACTAGCTTGGCCCTTTCACGGAAGGCAGATTGCCAATCCCATTGCTCCAAAATTAGTGAGGCATCTTGACCGATCAGAATTCTCCATTTCTTCACTCGGTTTTGCCCACAACTACTTTAGAGATGGAAAACTACTGAACATACTTATTTTAGGAATCCTCAGATCCAACTTAAGTTTCCTTCTTTGGTTTGTATGATTGGTCATGCACTTGTGAACTGAAAATATAAATCAGTGAATACGTTCACAATTTTCTAGGTGATATTAGCTGAAGTATTCCCAAAGTGAGACAGTCATCCTGACAACAAGCCGCACTTGGCAGGCAACATTCCATATCTTTCATTTCTTGTTTAAATATTTGATTTCTTAAAGGACTTCTTAGAACAGAGCTGCTATAACTAACTAGGGAAAGAGAAAACACTCACCTAAAATGTAGTTATTAGGGAAACGACAGACTCCTTTGTCAAGAAACCCTATTTTTAGTATGCTTCATGGCTGTCAGCAGGTGGGGGTGTGCCGGAGTGAGGTCATTGTTGCCTTTAGGCTTGTGATTCACTATTTAGCAAACAGAAGCCATGTCCTATCATTGTAGCACTACAGAAAAATAACTGCTTAGAGTGGAGGAAATCCTGCTTTCCCCCCCTTTATTCTGAGGTAATTTTCTTTTCCAGAAATATGGATCTATAATAATAGATAATAAAAGCTGTGAGTCAGTAGCAAATCAAAGACCATTGGATTTCTTTTTTTAAAAACTACGTGATTTGGGGGCTGTTTTTCTGGTGGTTCTTCAGCACGTCTATTTCTGTTGTCACACATGCCTTTCTGTTCTCTACAAATGGCAATATGTTGTCTTTACTGGTGACGGTTTTGCTCAGCTGGTGCACGGTCCCATGCTCTGCTGGCAACTCTCATTTCGGAGGTGAGGAAGCTGAGACTCAGAGACAGGAAAGTGAATTACTTAGGATCACACGGAGTTGGTGGCTTGGAGACCCAACAGGAACCAGAACCCACTTCGTCTGGCTCCTAATCACATTCTCTCTGCTGCCTTCAGAGCTCAACCCCTCCCCACCTGATTTCAGAATGTCTAATTTTGCTTAAGTCTTGCTTTCAGCTTTTGATAGGATTTGACCCTGGAAGGGTGAGTGAGAGTGAGTTGATGCGCGAACGAACGGTGTAGAGAAAGTGATAAATGTATTTCAGACATAAATATGTTTAATTAGAGAACAAGTATGAACACCTGTAATAGGAACTTCACTTACTATTTCCAAAGGAAGGTAAAGCAAAAGTGTAATTTTTCATGCTCTATTGTTTAGGAAATGAATTATGTATAAATTGTTCTTAAAATAGCATGGTAATTTGTTAACATACTTTCAATGACTTCTGGGAGAGTGTTCTGAGACACAAAGGCTATGTCTGTATGCAATCATGAAATTAACCATTTTAATGTAGATTGAGTTTTTGGCGGGACATTCTTATTGGGCCAGTTTGGAATGACAGTGGTACAGATGAACTATTTTCTTTATCTGTTGTTTTGTTCTATAGAAACAAACAAAAGTAACTGGATAAAACACCATGTAATTGATGCCTACCAATGTGCTTTAAATATCCTCTCTGGGACTGGTTCACCTTTGTTTTCATTTTGTTTTGTTTTGTTGGTTGGCTTGCTTTTTTCCAATCTCTCCATCTCTCTCTCTGGCTCTCCCTCTTTTTAGTAAATGTGAGACATGACATAGAATTTGAAATTTTTATGTGGTTTCCTTTTTTGTCAATGCATTCCTACCCATTTGTTATTTACTTGGTGATCAAAAGGGTTTATTTTGCTATTCAGGTGATTGTGTCAACAAGCATTTGTTATAAAATTACTAATTTTCCAGGGTTCAAAAAGTGGAAGTCCCAGAATATTCCCCAAAGCCATAGCATGTAAGAACTCAAAATAGTAAATTATTAGTAAGTATTGTAATTTAGTAAATATTGTTATCTGAATTGCTCTGTGTGTGGGGGAGGGTGAAGATTTATTAGAAATATGAGTTCAAATTAGGAGGATAGAAGACACACATAATATACCTTCACTGTAGAACAAACTTAACATTGAAAATTTGACCTAGTATCACCATTTTTAAATATCCAGTGAATATCTTCTGCTACGTTAGACTCCAGCTTTCATTAGGTGTTAGAATGAAGGATATGATTTTTCACACTGTTATTTGTGACAGACTATTTCAGATATGGGTTAGTCTATAAAAGCCCAAATATAAGATCTGATTTATTTCAACACTGTAAAACAGTGCTCATACAAATTAATTTCATACACATTATTTATGTATTAAATCCTCTAATATTTCTAGAGTTCTAATAATCTAAACTTTGTGTCCTTTATCCTCTAAGATAACTCAGCGTCTTATATTCTGAATGACAAGACTAAAGAACATTTGATAAAATAAGTTTTATGTGTTATTTATGAGAAAGACACTTAAGGATTTAAATAAGCCTCTAAAATATTTACATTTTTACCTCTCACTTTTTGTTTTACACTTTTTTTTGAAATGGGCTTTTCTCTTATATTTCAAACTTTAGATTTATAGTTCAACACCTCGCAACAAATTTTGTAAATATTCAGTGGGGGCTTAGTCTTAAAATATAAACATTTCTTGCTATTGAAGCACTGAAGAAAAGCAGAACCCCTCATTTATTATAAGACATCCAGAAGACTAAAGAGATTTTGAACTTTTTTTCTTTTTTTCTGGAACATCTTCTTCAACAAGAAAAATGAAATGTCATCGTGCTAAGGTGAATCATAATAAATGTTATGTCTTGTCTGACACTGAAAATAAATCCAAGTAAGTTTGGAGAAATATTGGTGGCTTTTTCCCCCATAGAGGTTTAGATCAGCTTTATAAATTAAACAGTGTGCGTTGACAGCTCAGGGGCAGTAAGTAAACCATTCAGTAGATAATCTCCATAGAAACCAAACAAGTTTAACCATCTCGATCTAAAATCACACTTCTGGGCTCAGTGGTTGGGTACAATAATGGCGAATCCTTCTTCTCTTCAAACTGATGATTAGCAACAAAGGCATTGCAAGATATAACAGAAAACCTTGTAAATTAGGAAACCGAACAAAGGAGCATAGATTTGTTTCTATGTTTGTGTTTCGCTGGTGTACTTGGTTGAAAAGTACCCACCCCCCCACCCAAGTTTATGTCTACCTATAACCTGTAAATGTGACTTTATTTGGAAATAGGGTCTCTGCAGTTATACTCAAATTAAGGTGAGGTCCTAGTGGGTTAGGGTGGACCCTAAATCCAATATGACTTATAATAAGAGGGAAGTTTGGACACAGAGACACAGCCCCAGTGGGGAGAAGTCCACTTGAAGACAGACGCAGAGATTGGAGCCATGCAGCTACAAGACAAGGAGCACCAAGGGTTGTGGGCAAACTAGAAGCTAGTGGAGGCAAGAATTCTTTCCTAGAGCCTTTGTGGGGAGCATGACCCTACTCTGCCACTGACTTCCAGGATCCTTCACTGGAGTTTTCTCTAGTCTGGGTTGGCCAAGTCACCACTGTAAATTCTGCTGTGTTTTCTCTCTTCACCTTTCCTTTTCCCTTCACTTGTCATGGGTACCACCTTTTGTTCAGAAGTGTGCCCTTGGTAGTCAATATTGATTTATTAAATAATTCATTAGCCATTGTGATGGTTAATATGGATCTGCACTTGACTGGGCTAAGGGTACCACGTTTTAGCTGGTAAAACATTATTTCTGGGTGTGTGGGTAAGAGTATTTCCAGAAGAGATTAACATTTGAATTGGTGGACTAAGGAAAGGAGGTTGGCCTCCCCAGGGCAGGCAGGCCTCATGTAATCCTGGGAGGGCCTGAATAGAACAGAAAAGCAGAGGAAAGACACCTTTCTTTCTGCTTGTCACATCTCCTCCTTTCCTCAGACATCAGTGCTCTTGGTTCTTGGGCTTCTGGACTTGGATCAGAACTTATGTTATCAAGTCCCCTGGTTCTCAGGCCTTTGGATTTAGACTAAATGACACCTCTGTGTTACCTGGTTATTCACCTTGCAGATGGCAGATGGAATGAGTCACTTAATTCCTACAATTTTTTTTCTCTCTCTCTCTGTATCTCCCATTGGTTCTATTTCTCTGTAGAATCATAATATAGCATTAAAAATACACTAGGAGTAGTTTTAAATCTTAGGAATACATCAATGAATAGGATGGCCTATGCTTTCAAGGCCTTACTGCTTTGTAGAGCAGACTGACAAAGAAATTGGCAGTTCTGATTCAGTGGAATAGAACTTGGATGGCAGTGGAGAACAGAGGGTAGCAGCAACCTCCATCTTGGAGGAGCTGAGCTTTAAATACAAGTAAACCCTCTCTGTTTCTCTAGCTAACCTGCAATAGGTAAGCATATTAAAGATTCCTTATAAAGAAATACAAATTGTTATTAGGCACATTGTCTTCTTTCTCCCATATGCACTAGAATTTTAATAAGTATGAGATCAGAATTATAAAATTTTAGTCCTTAGAATTGGTCATGGGAGATTGAGAAATGGAAGTTTTTCAATGCTTCTAAATAACTTGAAATCGGTTACCAACTGATTTTGCCTTTTGTGTGGCTAGTACTTTTTCCATGTCTTTGTTGAGAACTCATTATTTCCAGGGCACTTGGGTGGGTCAGTCAGTTGAGTGGCTGTTTTCAGCTCAGGTCATGATCCTGGAGTCCTGGGATCAAGCCCTGCATGGGGAAATCCCTGCTCAGTGGGGAGTCTGCCCTCAACTTTCATATGCTCTCTCTCTCTCAAATAAATAAAAAAATCTTAAAAAAAAAAACCAACCCGTCATTATTTCCTCAATGCATTTGGTGAGAAACCATTCTGGTAGAACCTTAACAAATATCCATTAGGTATCACTCTATGCTAGATTTAGCATTAATCTTCGGGAACATACCAAGCAACAGAAGAGAGAAGTTTGCTGTCCTCCCCGAAGCCTGCTGTCCTGGGAAAAGTAGGAATCATATTTCTCCAATCACTTAGGTTTTCATCCAAAGTGCTCCCAAGCTTTGCTAGAGGAGGTATAACCAGAGCTATCAGCTGTTTTAAGGTGATTCTACTATAACTTCAGAAATGGCTGAAAAGGAAAGCATTCTGCTTGTTTTTGTCTAGTTAAGAAAGCAGTGGCCTGAGACACTCCTCCAACCTCCAATAGAATTTAAACCAAGTAATGGACTTGGTTCAGTATGTAGATATTTGTACCTTTGTAGCTGCAAAAAAGAGACCCCAATTAAATGCTCAAAAGCATTTAATTACTTTCCTTTGAGACTTTAACTTTAACCGTGTTTATTACTCTTAAAGCACTCCAGAGGGCAATATTTTTTATTGGTGACAGATTGCCAAAACTGTTGCCAATGACCTAGTCTCCCTCTGCAGACATGACTGCATTTTGCTGAGAAGTGCTTTCTTGAATGAGGAGAAAGTGTGTGTCTGTATTAAGGCAAGTGCTCTGCTCTTCGTTATTCCACATATGGATTATGGATTCACACAGATCCATCACGTAGACATCAAAAATCTCACTTGAAATATAGACATTGGACAGAGTTAAACAAACACAGTTTTTTTTTTTAAATAAATGTTTCCTTTTTTCTTTTTTTAATTAAAAAAAATTTTTAAGTAAGTTCTACATCCATTGTAGGGCTTGAGCTCACAACCCCAAGATCAAGAGTTACACACTCTACCAACTGAGCCAGCCAGGTGCCTGTAAACACACACAGTTGTATGGTTTAATTCTTAGAATCAGTTCCCTCTTATGGGGTTTGTTGTTGGTAGAAATTTTGTATTTGGTAACTGAAGTTATTCTTGATGTGATTTGGGGGCTTAGGAGGAAAGCGCTGTTTAGGAGGCCTAGATTCAAAACCGAGTATCAGAAAAAAAGGGCCTATTTTTAACTTGGTAATCAACTTTAGACCCATCACTGACCTTTACACCTTGGTTTTCACATGGATTAAACAGTACTATTCATAGCTATGTCTGTGTATGGAGTTCTGATGAGCCCCAGCCCGTGGAAGATAAGGGTTAATTATTGCTGTCAAAGGTAGTGGGACTATCCACTGGCTTAATAACCACATTTTATTATCGTTGCCTTTCTTAGTACTTCATGAGTTGGTGATCTCTGGTTTAAAGTACTTGAGTCAGAATAAAACAGTTTAGTGGTCCCATCAGTTAGGAAGCAAATAATGACAGATTGGGTGAAAAATAATATTTCTGCCTTATCTCCTTGTATATAATATATGTAATTATGTGTATGTGAATAAATATATAATCTTTTAATTATTAACATTTCAAAAGATTATTTGGTGCTTGATATCAAGGAGTCCTTGCAGGCACCTGGCACAAGAATGTATATAGAGATAACAGCTGATTTGACAAACCTTTTTTTGAGGCAAAAAATATGCCTAGTTCTGGCACATAAACCTCAATCAAGGGTCCTCCTTCCCCTTTATTGGGTATGTATTAAAAAGAGGAGAAAAAGGAGGAAAAAAGAAACATAGGGAAACTCCATATCTAAACCATTCTAATTTCCAATCCCAAACATGGAGATGTTTTAAGGGCATGTTTGTAGGAAAATTAAATGGCCTTAGATTATACATGCATAACCAATCGCAGAGGGGCCAGAAGTCTTTTATACATACGTGTGGCCGATGGTGAACTGCATGGCCACTATGAGCCTGTGGGCATGCTTATGAACCAAAGAATATATGAAGGTGAATGCATTTCTTTATAACGGAGAAGCTAATAGGTTATGATTCTTAGAGAAATTAGATCAGACTCAATAATGTGTTTACCAAGGGTTACATTTTGTGACAAGGATAGAATTCTGGACGCTTTGTGTTATACTTGCATCTGTCAGTGCTTTGCTGATATGTTCACTTTGTTGGAAATTCAACTACGAGGGAGCAGTGAGTTAGATCAATTTCACATGACATCCAAAGCACAGATTGTGAGATCTTTCTCTCTGTCTCCCTTTCTTCCCATATATACGCATGTGTGCAGCACACACATACTCAGTCCATCCTATAAATATTCTATATTTGACATTATCATAATCACAGGTTAGAAAGAAATCTTTGCTGCTTTTTGGAAAAATATAAAAACACTTCAACACATATATACAAATAGCATATATATTTAAGGATCTACTAACATTATCAACTATGTTTTAGATTTTTTAAGGTGTATATTATGATCTACTCAAGGTTTGTGTTTAATTTTTCAATAACAGAAGATAACAAATATACCAGAAAATATAATCAAATCTGGGCTCTTACTCTAATTATCTAAAATGAGACTTTGTTTACTTTACTTTGGGAACAGATGTGATCCATCACAGTAGCCCATAAATAAGGTGTCAAACTGTTTGGCTGATCAATGAATATAAGTTATTGAAAAATAATGTAATCCCAAGGTCACCAAGGAATTGAGCTCAGTGTTATTTTAAAAGGAAGACTTTCCATTCTTAGAAACTTATGTGTGTATGTAAGAATGAAGGGTTCTATTCTAAATGGAATTTCTGGCCCCCAAAGGCAGGTTTGTGTTTACTCATAGAAATAAATGATACTTCTTAGATTCTTTTTATCTGATTTTCTGTATTGTCTTCATTAGGGACCGCTCTTCTGGAATTCTTACATAATCTGTGGTAGTTAAAATATGTTCACAAATCATCTGTTACCCCTTTCTTCAAAATGCAGAGACTAATTACATTGGGTGACTCACTTCTGGCAAATAGAATTTGGTGGAACTGACTGGGTCTGACTTCCGGGACTAGTCCCAGAAGACCTTGTCAGTTCTGCCTTGCTTTTTCTTGGATCTTCCTCTCTCTGGAAGCTAGTGGTCATGTTGTGAGCACACTTGAGCAGCCTGTGAAAAGGCCCCTCTGGCGGGGAACTGAGCTTTCCTCAACAACTCGTTGTTGTAGTACAACTTGTCAGCCAGCCATGTGAAGGGGAATTCTTACAAGAGAATTCCTCAGCCCTAGCCAACCGCGAGCTGACTGTGCCCTTGGATGATGCGTTGATTATAACCTCGGAGAGACCCAGGCCAGAATCAGCTAGGTTAGCTAGTCCTGAAGTCCTGACCCACAAAAACTGGATAATAAATGCTTATGGCTGTTTTAAATCTCTAAGGTTTAGAGTAATTTGTTAATGCAATAATAGATAACATTTACTTATTTATTGATACACATAGGAGGCTGGTAGGAGGGAGAAATGTTTATCAATAGTAGAATGATTAATTGTGGGAGACCAGCAAGAAATGTATTTTGGGATGGAAGGCTTTTTAAATTACAACCAGAAACCTACTGCCAAATCTGTTTGTTGTGTGTGACCTGCCCTTCCTGTTTTGTGCATTGCTATAATGCTTCCACGGATGAGAGGAGCAGCAGAGTCTATACACTTTTCAGGAGCCTATGAAAATACACAAAAACTTAAAACAAACAATAGTGACAGAAAAACCCTCTAAAATTATATATAAAAGAAGTAGAGTTAACTATTTTTAAAAATACCAAACTTACAAAAGACGAGAAGGAAATTACAAAATAGAAATTAGTTATTAATATCATAGTTACAGAATATCATTTGTCAAGCGCAACTCAAAGAAACTCTTCTAATTATGTAAAAACTATACTTAAGGTAGGATGTGGGAACAAAATAAGAGTTCCTGAGGCCCTCAAAGATCTCAACACCTTCCCATTTGTTCTTTTGAGGCTATCCCTGGAATGAAACATAAATGACATTTTTGTTATACAAATTGAAGGTATTTTTTTTTTTTGGTAGCTGCCAATAGAAACACCCCTTCAGGAAGAGAAAGTCAGGATTTTATGAGTGGTAGTTACTTAAATGATTTATCTGAGTAACTATAAAAGAAGTGCTAAAGGAAAAAAACAGAAATTTCAATGAAGTTTAAAATTTTTTCTTCTTTCTTCCCTTTCTTTCTCTTCCCTCCCTCCCTCTCTCCTTCCCTTCATTTTTTTTTTCTTTTCCCTTCTTTAGATGGTTAAGGAACATGTTTTCTCAATCTTTTCTGGAGCACATGGCAAAATAAGGTAGAGAAAACTTGGTATAAAAGTTTTAAAAAGGCAGAAAATGAATAGCTTGGGCTGTCCTCTTTTACTGTTTTATGGCCTGAGGCGAATTTTTCACTTTTTATAATTGTTTCGGTCTACACAGTGAAAAAATAATGGCCCATATTTTTATAGGATACTGTATATAATTTTTTGGTAACATCTTCCTCTGAAGATTAAAAAAAAATAGCGTCACATAAATGCAAAATGTCTTCATAGGAATATCCCTGAAAAGACTGTTATCTCCCAGCCATACCACAGGGTCTCTGGCACAGGAGCGGGATGTCTTGTGTCAGCCCGGCTTCTACTTGACAATAGAGTCCTGCGGTGCTTAGCTTTTTTTATATTCCGATCACAGAGAAGTGTCCAATTTTAGATACTTTCTTCTTTCTGTTCTTCCACAACTGAAATGGAAGTTTGGTGAAAGATGTGATGAGTTAAAAGAACATCAGTGGCCAGATTTGACTTTTGAGGAATATGAAGAAATATATCTTGTGCAGACAAGTCGAATTTGGGGATACCAAAAAGATCTGTGTGCCCACTTGAGAAGAAATTGTATTGCTGTTCAGAGAGGATGTGTGCACTCCCCAGACCCCTGTAACGAATCTGCTGGTAGCTGTTTCCTGAGGAATGACAGCTTCACTTTGGCTGTCCACTAAATTCTAGTCTTCTTAACAGGATGTGTAAGGTCATAGTGTAGTCCTTGGTTTGTAAGCTTTTCCAATAAAAATGCGGCTCTAAGGCCAATTGTTACAAGATGAGTCATTGAGGACTAGATTTCTCAGGCCCTTCCTGCTTTCCTTTTTTTTTTTTTTTCTTCTTCCTTAACAATCCATGCAGCTAAGGGTAATATCTGATACTACGTTCACTGGGAAGAATCTGAACCTCTGATGTTCCTTTTAACTGGTTATGATTTTGTTAAATTGACGTTTGTTAAGTGAAGGACTTAAGTGAAGGGTGTGGGTTGGTGAACCAAAGTTCAACAACAGACCGCAAGAGAAACCGAAATAGGAACATTTATTACTCATAGGTCCTGGAGGAAGTACACAGCCTGCCTCGAGGGGCCACAGGGGAGACGAAGGCAGAGTGCAGCGAGAAAGAGAGAGAGAGAGAGAGAGAAAAAATGAGAGAGAGAGAGGCAGGATCTGGAGTGTAAGTCTTAACACGGGTCCATGGGTGGGGTGGTGGGATGCCCTGAACTAGGGCTGGATAGGTCAATTCAAACTAAGAGTGGGGTTTTGATGAACCCCAATGGGGATCTTGTCTAGGACTTGCATGAGGCCTACAGGCGCTGGAGGCAGGGGAAGATTGTTGATCTCAATGGTCGTTGGGGATGTCATATCAATACTTAGATTTGCTTGTGGTTCTGCAGGCTGTTATCATGCCATGTGCCATTGTGAAGTGGCTGATGCCGGTTTAAGGTTCCCGCAGGCCACTCAGCCAAACAAAACGAATGCTGAAGCAGCAAAACCACTGGAGTAACTTAGCTGAACTTCTGGCACTGTAGAAAAAGAAGACATGTAGAAGAGAGACTCTGAAACAAATAGGACCAGTATTCTTTTCTAATTGGATATGATTAGAACAGATGGTCAATAAATATAACTGAATTAATACACGAGTGAGGTAGTAGAAAAATTGGTTTGGGTCTAATGCTAGCTGTTAAGATCACTGTTCTTGTCCTAGGTGTGAGTCAATTATGAATTTGATTTTATGGGATTTTCTGTAAAATAAGGTGTATTTTGTAGCGAAAGGAAGTGAAAGAGGAATCAATGTGCAGTAGGAGAATTTTAAGATGGTCCCCATGTTTCCTGGTTTCTGGTGTACATGCACTTTCTCTCAATTAATAGTCATTACTGTTTGTACTACTGTAAGGGGATTTTGTAGGTGTCCTTTAGGTCCTAAATCTGTTGACTTTAAGATAAGAATATTGCCAAGGTGGCCTGATCTAATCATACGAGCTCTTTAAATCTGAACGTAGAGTTCAAAGCTATTTGAAGCAGGAGATCAAAATATGGCTTGCTGGAGATAGAGGAGGTCTTGTGTAAAAGAACGTCGTCTATCGCTGCTTAGAGCAGTTCCCAGCTGCGTTCTTTAAGGAAACAGGGACTTAAGACCTACCTCTGCAAGGAACTCAACAAAAAATGAGTGTGGAAGTGAATCTTCCCCCAAAGTCTCCAAATGGGAACAGCCTGACTGATACCTTGCTTTCAGTTCTGTGATATCCTGAGCAGAGTTATAGTCCCGTGGTATTGAACTTCTGATCAGAGCTGAACTTTATAAAAGGGTGTTTTCTTAAGTTGCTTAAATTTGTGGTGACTTCTGACACAGCAATAAAAAACAAACGCATGATGAAATTAGTGTCACATTTGTATTTGACTTTAGTTGATGGCCATGGCAAGAAAGAATAATGAGCTAATTCTTATTGCTTTTGATACCCTGGTACACGATCATTTTTATTTACATGTGATTAGCCAGGCTGCCAGGTTCCCTAGCAGCTAAGAACAATGTATATGACTCTTTGAGTGCTCTACTAATCTCTCTGCTCTGAATGCTGCCTAATTATTGGAAGGAAATCCAACATCTTCTAGGTGGTCTTCTCTACAAATGTTTCTGAAATACCACAGCATTCTGGATGTGTAACCCTGCATTGGGTGATTGGTATGGTGTCTTCCCCACACAGAGCCTCAGGACACCTTCCTAAAATCCACATTCTTCAATCCCATCATCTACCTTTGAACTGCTGATCTTGGATCATGGGCATTGATTGTTAATTTCTTTTGGGCATCTGACTTCCATGTTGCCTATGGAACTGCGTAGTGGGTTATTGATTCAATACTATGCTCAGTCCACATAGGTAGTGACCTCTGGCCAGAGGCATCAGTGATCTTTCTCTTGGAGTTCTTATGATGTGCCACTGAATTCTGCAGCTTGTCTTTCCTTTTCTGGCCTCTAGGAAACAGTCTATCCCCCTTATGTAGAAATATTTTTGTTTTTGTTTATGAAGGAAAGGGCAGAAGAAAGGAGGAAGAGGAATAGTAGAGCTTTGTGGATGAGTAGGGATGAATTCTGGTCATTTCTACGATAGTCTAACTTTCTCAGAATGACAGCCTCTTCAAGAAGGTGGAGAGGGAGGGATTGGGGTGGTCAAAAATAGACATAAGTCATTCCTACAACCAACCAGTCTCATTTGCTGAGTCTAGTTCCCATTTGCTTTTATTCACGGGGATTTCTCTCCCATGCCTTGTGTTTCTTTCTGAAATACATTCAGACATGCTTGTGTGGGTCTAGATTTCAAGTATGGGTACCTGTTATCAGTCCTTGCCCATGAACTTCTGGTTCCAGACAAACCAAGGAGGTAATTGGGCACTTATTTAAGGGTTCCCAAATACCTTCTTCTTCTTCTTCTTTTTCTTTAATTTTACTTATTTATTTGACAGAGAGATAGAGCACAAGTAGGCAGAGTGGCAGGCAGAGGGAGAGGAAGAAGCAGGCTCTCCACCAAGCAGAGAGCCCCACTCGGGACTCGGGACTCGATCCCACAACCCTGGGATCAAGACCTGAGCCTAATGCAGGCGCCCAACCCACTGAGCCACCCAGGTGCCCCTCCCAAATACCTTCTGATAGGACTGTTGTCACTAAAAACAGAGAGAGGGGAGGTAGGGAAGTAGTGTGAGGGGTGGGGTTACCTAACTATCCTAGCAGGCAGCCTCAATGGGTCAGGTGCAGTCCAGCTAGAACACTTACAACTCTTGTTTAAAAAGCATCTCTGTTCTTTATCTGTACAAAAGTAGCTAAAAACAGGTCCTAAGCCTAGTTCCCCCATGAGATGGGAAGGGCTGTGGGAATTTAAATAAACTTGATAATTGCGATATACATATGCTTACTAATGGTTTCCACCAGACTGCAGTTCTTATCTTCTAGATGTAGACTTCTGCACAATCAGTCAAGGACAGATTGGCATCTCATTATAGGTTCCTTTCTGTCATGACAATTAGCCAGAAATCAGAGTTTTTTGTGTTTTTTGTTTTGTTTTGTTTTTTTGTTTTTGTTTTTTTTCCTAAGAAAAGGGCATCTAGAATCAGGATTTTCATTGAGTGTGCATAGTTGCTCTACTGGGCATCTGCTGTCTCTGTAAGTGTAAGTAACCTCCAAGAATTTACACCTGAGAGTAAACCGTCACTACAGATGAATTATCTGTTAAATAAGGGGAAAAGGAGGCTTAACAATGAAAGAACAAATTTAACCATGGTGTACTCCTGAGTGCTTTTGTGGGAAAAATAAATATCACAGGAAAAAGAGATAGAAATGAGTTATGGTAGAAAATAAATACTACAAGTGGCCTTTCAACTATCAAAATGTCTCTGGTTTAAGAAGCAGAGAACTGTTTAATGTGTCCACTGTCTTGAAAGCTTTTTTTTTGGTTTGGTTTTGTTTTTAAAGAACACATTTATTGAGATACACTTGATGCATTATTTCGGTCATGTAGGCCTGTAATTGTACATAGTACCATTAAAAGCAACTGAGAGACTTTGCCTTTCCCCTGGAAGATTATTTTGGGTAAGGACAGGCTTCTGGGTCTTGCAACTACATCAGAAAAATGCAGAAAATATTTAAGCAAATATTAATTTCTCGATGCAGCTAAGGTAGCCTCATTGTCTCTCTTTTCAACTATTCATTAGGCTGAAAAAGTTAAAAAACAGTATTAAGTGCCTAATGACATTGCTTATTTTTTTATTGTTATTATTGGAAACAACCTTGTGAAGAATTTTTCTTGGCTCTCTTTCAGCTTTTCTTTCTCCCTCAAAATGTATGTCATAATTCATGCCTACACATACATATGTGTTATCAGTTTGAACTGATTACACACTCTGCAACCCACCAGATTGTGCTGGTCCCATCATACCACACATACCCCTTTATCTCCCTTCCTAGTCAGCATCCTGGCAGGAGAAGTTGTAATCTCCCCCCACCCCTCACACACACACACAAATGGCTGTCTCTGAGCCAAGAGAACTGGTGATGAGGTTTAGAGTTGTCATTTAAACTTCTGCATCCACCATTTTCCCAGACAGTCCTCACGTTTTGAGAAAACAAAGATACTATGTCTGATTTCTGCTTTAGGGGTTCAGTTAGATAAAAATAAATCATCTAATCTTGCAGTTCCACTGAAAGGATAAGGGAAAAAAATAAGCTCCCCCCCCCCATCACTCATGAATCCAAGAATATTAGTGAGTGTAGTTCTGAAGGAAAAACGCCCCTCTTTTATCATAAGTTTCAGAATCTGGTCAATGTAAAAACAACTCTATAAGTCATGTGAGTCTTATCTTAAGCAACAACAATATTGCAAGGTTTTTTTTAAAAAACAGTTACACCTGATTTCTAAATTATTTGACACGGGTCGAATTTATTTTCTGTGGTTTCATGGTTCCACTGGCCCTTCTCTTGTTTTACATAGTGCTGGCACTGTGTCACTGAACTGGACTGAAAATGCACCAATGTCTTGCCATTAATCACTTCCCTGTCCCTTCACTCCACCGTCACTTCTTCTGGCAATACCTCAGGGTCTATGTCAATCGTCCACACCCGTTAGAGGATCTCATGACCAAGGGCTTCATGTGGGTTGAGTCAGGGTCCAGCTGGAGAGTAGAGACTGACTTGAATATTTGAAGCAAGGAAATTTAATGTGGAAATTGGTTACCAAGAACTGAAAGTCCACCTGAAACTGCCCGTGAACTCAGGGATAAGCAAACACAGGAAGCTACTTTGCCCCTAGGGTGGCGGGACAAAGGCAGGAGGGCTGGTGCCAAAACAAAAGACTGCTAAGGACTAGATTGAAGACAAAATAGAGTCTGGCTAGGCACAGATACCATTACAACCTTTAGTATTGGCACCAGGACCTCCAACCCTCCCAGTCTTTGGTAGTCTGTCTACTTGCTTTGTTCAGGATGGCATTTTTTAAAAAAGATTTATTTATTCATTTGAGAGAGAGAGAGAGAGAAAGAGAGAGAGAGAGACCATATGCACGTGAGTGGGAGGAAGGGCAGAGGGAGAGAATCCTCAAGAAGACTCCCATCACCCATGAGATCGTGACCTGAGCTGATACCAAGAATACGCTACTTAATCAACTAAGCCACCCAGGCAAGTGCCCCGTTCAGGATGGCTCTTAAAATTATTCTCCAAATGTCTTATAATTCCCTATCCTACCCCTCATACACTCAACTTGTCAAACTTAGATGCCCTTTCTGTCACCATGGATGTGGTGTCTCTCCTTTCCTCATATAGATCCCCTCCATGGGCTATGGATATTATTTCCCTTCCTCTGATCAGGGAATTGAGATCATCAATTTTAAACTGTCTTCTTCCTACCTCCATGACAGCCCCTTCTCCATTTGCATAATGAGTGGGCCTTCCTCCATTTACTCCTAAAATATTCATATTACATAAAAGTGATATTCCCATCCTTTATCTTTCTGTCCGACCAGCCGTTATTGTGTTTTTATCCTCATAAATGCAAGATGATTTCAATATCCACAGAATCATCTGCATCTGAGGAAAGAAGGGAGAAAGCAGAAAGGCAAAAACAAAAAAACAACAAAAAAAAATCCACACCTCCTTGTGAAGCTTTGCCTTTTCATTTTGCAAGGTAAGCCCCCTCCAAGGGAATTCTGCCTACATCTAACTAGTCAAGAGCACGTGGCCACTCGCTAGCTGAGAAGAGAGTCTTGGAGGCTAAGTATTTTAGTTTGGCTCATCTATGTTCCAATAAAAGGAAGAGAAAAGACTTTAGGTAGGAAAATACTAGTGTCTGCCATAATCCCTTATAATTAGTTCTTCATAAAGAAATCATAGGGATTTTAACCCCAAACTATAATCTCTTTTTACCCCTTAGGGGAAAAAATCCTCCCATCACCTTAATAATGTTACTGCAGGTAAAACTGAAATTCCTTGGTGTAGCATGTAACATCCCTTCATATTTGGCCCTTGCTTTGTCTTATTTCATGCTTCTGCATCATTTGATGCTCTAATCCATTTGAAGTGCTCACAGTGTTATTGGTACTTTTTTTTTTATATAAATTTTTTTATTTTTTATAAGCATATAAAGTAGTATTTTTATCCCCAGGGGTACATGTCTGTGAATCGCCAGGTTTACACACTTCACAGCACTAACCATAGCACATACCCTCCCCAATGTCCATT
>PISX010000164.1:0-50077 GCA_004024625.1 Mellivora capensis
ACTAACTCAAAATATGTATCTCATATACTGCCCTCCCATTTTTTAAAAGATTTTTATTTTTAAATCATCTCTACACCCAACATGGGGGTCAAACTTAAAACCCCGAGATCAAGAGTTGCAAGCCCTGCTGACGGAGCCAGCCAGGCGCCCCTCATACACTGTTTTATTGGAAACTACTAGAGGAAATACCTTAGCAAAACAGGGGAAAAAAAATCAAAGGAGAGAAGAAATCCAGGAAAGAAAGGAAATGACACAAAAGAATTATAAAGGGAAGTCCCAGTATGACAGCTTTGCACCAGGCCCAGAAAACAACCAGGGTAGACTGGGGCACGACGGAGGAGAGAGGTCTTCAGAAAAATAATGGAACTGAAATACTGTTTGATGTATTTAAACATTTTTTTTTTAAACTGTTCGGCACTAGGGGCACCTGGGTGGCTCAGTGGGTGGGACCTCTGCCTTCAGCTCAGGTCATGATCTCAGGGTCCTGGGATGGAGCTCCACGTCCAGCTCTCTGCTCAATGGGGAGCCTGCTTCACCCTCTCTCTCTGCCTGCCTCTCTGCCTGCTTGTGATCTCTCTCTCTGTGTCAAATAAATAAATAAATAAAAATTAAAAAACAAAAAAACAAAAACTGTTCGGCACTTGATAGTCTACCAGAACAACTGGGGGGAAAAGGGATTGTTACAAAAAGACTAAGAAAAAACAAAACAAAACAAAAGCAAAAAAAAAAAAAAAAATTAATTATTAACCCCAGGAAAAAGAAAAGGCTACACAAGAAAGAGAAAGTAATCATAGTTATTACTTTGCCCAACAATGAATAATACATACAGTATCATAAACTATAGGTACTGACTACTAATTAATCAAACCTGTGATATAACTTCTCTATGAAAATTAGGCAAAGGGGAAGTGATAATAAAAAAGAGCTGAAATCGGGACGCCTGGGTGGCTCGGTTGGACGACTGCCTTCGGCTCAGGTCATGATCCCGGAGTCCCGGGATCGAGTACCGCATTGGGCTCCCAGCTCCGCGGGGAGTCTGCTTCTCCCTCTGACCTTCTCCTCACTCATGCTCTCTCTCAAATAAATAAATAAAATCTTTAAAAAAAAAAAAGAAAAAGAGCTGAATCTTTATCTCCCATCAGGGGAGTACAATAAATAATGTCTAATATTTATAATTCAGGAAACAGCAATATGAGCTCTTACTTAGAAATATCAAAACACCTGTACCCCTGGGGCTAATAATACATTTTATGTTAATAAAAAATTTAAAAATTATTAAAAAAAAAAAAAAAGAAATATCAAAGTAGGAGAGCCTGGGTGGCTCAGTTGGTTAAGTGCCTGCCTTTGGCTCAGGTCATGATTCCAGGGTCCTGGGATCAAGCCCCGTATCAGGTTCCCTGCTCAGTGGGGAGCCTGTTTCTCCCTCTCCTCCTTCCCCTCCCCTCTGCTTGTGCTTTCTCTCACTATCTCTCTCTCTCAAATAAACAAATAAAATCTTAAAAAAATATATACAGAAGTAGAGCGCCTGGTTGGCTCAGTAGGTTAAACCTCTGCCTTCTGCTCAGGTCATGATCCCAGGGTCCTGGGATCGAGCCCTGCTGAGCAGAGAGCCTGCTTCCTCTTCTCTCTCTGCCTGCCTCTCTGCCTACTTGTGATCTCTGCTTGTCAAATAAATAAATAAAATCTTTTTTAAAAATGTATATATATATACATATATATATAGAAGTAAATACCAGCAAACACCAGAAAGTATTTCTTCCGAAGTTGAACTAGGCATGGGAAGAGAGTCAGAGGGCTGCTATTCTCATAACCCTTTTCCCAGATTTTCTGTTTGTTTTTTTAACTTTTTTTTTGTTTGTTTAATAATCTCTATACCAACTCAGGGCTTGAACTCCCAACCCCAAGATCAAGTGTCTCATGCTCTTCTGACTGCCAAGCAGGCATCCCATTGTTTATTTTTTCCATCTGTATTAACAATAACTCTCTGAGTAGTAGAATTTCAGCATCTTTTAATTAAGTTTTTTCTCTGAGCTTATCTAAATTTCCTATAACAATCTCGTATTACTTGCATAATTAAAAAAATATATTCTTAAACATTGGATTGTTTAAAAAAAAAATCCACAGGGACGCCTGGGTGGCTCAGTTGGTTAAGCAGCTGCCTTCGGCTCAGGTCATGATCCCAACGTCCTGGGATCGAGTCCCACATCGGGCTCCTTGCTTGGCGGGGAGCCTGCTTCTCCCTCTGCCTCTGCCTGCCACTCTGTCTGCCTGTGCTCGCTCGCTCTCTCTCCCTCTCTCTCTGACAAATAAATAAAATCTTAAAAAAAAAAAAAAATCCACAGCAGTAGTATTACAAAACCCTACACAAACCAGGGACTGAGATTTGCGCTTTCCTTTGAGGCCTTACCTTTTATCGTGGTCAAAATGAAGAAAGCAATGAGGGTGTTGTTGATGGCACAGGTAGACTTGGCAACACAAGACAAGACCGTGTAGGGATTTAAGAGGTAGCTGGGGAAAAACATACAATGTTGGCATTAGTAATCTCAGTCAGAGCACCAGGGAGTCCTGGCCACCACAGGCCAGGATTCAAGAGATTTACTAAAACTGAACTCAAGGGAAGTCAACTTCTTAGAAATGAGTTAAGTAAAAGAGAATAAAATGGGCTTGGGACCAATGAGTATAAGACGTTGAACATCCACTGCCTATTCTGTGCTACGTGGAAGATCATCATAGAGATCCAGTAAGCTAGCAACACCATTATTCCTCCAATGGAGAAACTGAGACTCAGTGGTTAAGAAACTTGCTCAAGGTTTTAAAAGCTAATCAATACATTCAAAATCGGGACTTTCTGGCTCGAAAGCTTATGTTCTTTTTATTACTTCAGATCTCATAAATGATAAAATTTTACCAATTCCCACAGAGTCATATATTTTTAGGAATGGCTACAGTTGTCTTTGAAAACCAGGAAAGTAATTTTTCCTCAATCAGGCTCCTAAGCTCTGATGCAGGCTCCCCCTCCCCCTTTCCTCAAAGAGGTCAGAGCAGCTTGGGGTTATCCTCTTGATGATCAAGCTATATCTACTAAGTCAGACCCCAAGGACAGGGTAAGTATCTGCTGAATTCAACAAGCTGGTTGCCACAAAACTTCAAGACAGGACACCTTGAACTTCCACTGAGAAGGAATTAAGCTAAAAAACCTAGTCTCTGCTTGAGATGCAAAGGAATGGACTGAGAAATGAATTTAAAATGCTGATTAGGGAAATTTTATATCATCATAACGGATGATTATTTTACTTATTTCTATCCTGCTTCCACAAAAGATTTGAGGCAGCTCAAATGAGAACAGATAATAAAAACTAATAGCAAAATAAAAATAGAAATAAAAAACCAAGACCAGGAAAAATGTAAACAGAAAAAAAATAAGGGCAAGGGAAAAAAAGACCAAATGGGTCTTCTACAGCATTGTGATAATCAGCTTCAAATCTGGCTCTGAGTTTCCTGGCAGACAGAGTGAAAAGGGAGACCAGTTACATAATTCTGATTGTTAGATAGGAAGAAACATACCAGCGTCTCAGGGACAGATTATAATTATTATTCACCAATTAAGACCTTAAATCCAATACCTCTCAGGGCTGTAAGATTAGCAGTTCTAAAGCCAAAGGCCCAAAATTGTTGGTGTTTTTTTTTTTTTCAACAACCAGAGATAGGCCTGTTACACAACCTTTAAAGAAATGGTTGCTACTATTATAAAAGAATCCCCAGGAGATATATGAGTCCATAAGGGATTCATAATGTTGCTAAACCTCTGGTTCTATTAGGCAGTTCCTGCTAATATTTCTGAAATACATAGATATGAAAGTTGTTTGGTGGGAGAGAGGGAAAAAAGCCATTTCTAAACAGCAGGTGGATGTTCGAGAAGCAGCTGCTTGGCCACCTATATGGAATACTGAACAGGAGATTCAACACAAAGCAGAGGGTTGAATAAACTGTCCTCACAAGGCCCCTTCTAATTCTGAAAAACTTAAGGTCAGGTTTTTCCATGAAGAAACCTGTCTGACTTGTTTACGGTGTATTCCTCGAAGCTAGTATATTATTAATATTCAGTGACTATTAGTTTGACTGAATAATATTCAGATTTGCCTATCTCCAGAATATAAACGGTTATAACCTGACAGAATTAAATTTACTGGCAGCCCAGAGCACTTTCAGAGAAATCTCTTACAGAGCTTCGGTAAGTTCCACTCTCCCACACTGGTCTCCCAGCTGGGATGGGTCTGTTTGGCTCTAGTTTTCTAAACTACAAATGCGGGACTTAGTGTACATGAACTACACAAGCTGCTCAAAATAATGGCCACGTAAAGATCAGAATTTTATTCAATCCAAATATACAATTAAAGAACTTTTTTTTTTTTAAACACTGGTTACAAGTAGGCTGGAGCCCAGATCAGCATAGAGTAAAAAAGCATTTGTGAAGGGTTGATTGTGCATGTCCCTGTGTGAGGCTTTGTCCCAACAGAAACAGAATGGCTCTGTCTCTTTTGCTGGCCAGGACCCCAGTTGTGCAACAGAACCACAGCAAGTACTTGATGACTAAGACTGCAAATCTCCAAAAATACAACAAACAACATGAGAAAGTCTCATCAGATTTTCCTTGCGTTCGTTGGCACTGAGCCCTGTTTTGTCAAAGAATACTTACAACAGGGCCACTTTCAGAGGGATGTAACGCATTTCCATCGGGGTGCGGATGAGTTCGGCCACATCTGGGGCATACTGGTCTAGTTCAAGGAGGAGTTTCTGCTTTTTAAACTGGCAAAAAGAAATGACAAAATTTTATTACTTCCCATTGCTTTTAGAATGAAGACAGCAGTCCTTCTGTGGCCCACATGGCCCTACCTGTCCAGGCTTACCTCACACCCACCTGTCCCCTCAGCTCTTACTCCCTGGGTTCCAGCACCATGAACATGCCGTAACTGTTGTGCTCCCAGGCCTTTGATTTGACCTAGGACAACCTCTTCTCTTTCCCTACTTAGCTCCCACATCGCCTTTAGATCTCTGTTAAATCATTTCTTCCTCAGGAAGGCACACTCTCCACCCCCTCCAGTGAAATCTCCCTATAACACCTTCTTTCACTGCACTGCTCATGGTTACAACTTTCTTATTTATGTGACTAATATCTGTCTCCCTCACTAGACTATGAGATCCATGAGGGCAGGGACAATGTTTATTTGCCAGGACCTGGTACAGTGAGCAAACAGTAAACATCTATTGAATGGCTGAATGAATGAGTGGCAAAGCAATGTTCTCGGCCATTCTGAATGGTTATCACTGGGGCACCTGGGTGGCTCAGTGAGTGAAGCATCTGCCTTTGGCTCAAGTCACGACCCCGGAGTCCAGGGATCAAGGCCTCCTGCTCAGCAGGGAGTCTCTTTTCCCTCTCCTTTTGCCCCTCCCCTTGCTTGTGCTCTCTCTCCCTAATAAAATCTTAAAAAAAAAAAAAAAAAAAAAAAAAAAAAGAGTTACCATGAGTGGCCCAAGGACTCCAAAATTCCATCAGCAAAGTGAAATATTTTCATACAAAATGAAATGATCCCCTGAATGTCACAGTATCCTGGGCTTTCTACCAAGCTCTCCTGTTTCAAGTTTTTGCCTTCTACAGAGGAGGTGGGGAATGGCCATGATGAAGAGAAGTAGGAGGGCTGGGTGTGGCTGGGCAGCTAGAGAGTCTAGAGGGAGTGAGATGGGGGTGGAAAGCTCTTGCCTTCTCCTGTTGTGTCCCAACAAATTCATGGGTGTGCTCCAGAATGAAAAAAAGTTAGGCAACCTATAAGCAAACATGGGTCAGACTATAGGCGGAAAAAGCCTCTGAACCCAAAATGGGTAGCTTTGCTGATTTAATGGTCAGAGAATCTTATTTCAAGAGTATAAAATCAATGCTGCTACCAATTATAAAACAGTGTATTGCTGAGGAGCTAAATGAGCAAAGGCTTCACACTCTGTGCATGACAGAAGATTTAATAATGAAAAAGGCACATACAAGGGCACCTGGGTGGCTCAGTGGATTAAGCTGCTGCCTCCGGCTCAGGTCATGATCCCAGGGTCCTGAGATTGAGCCCCACATTGGGCTCTCTGCTCAGCAGGGAGCCTACTTCCTCCTGACTCTCTGCCTACTTGTGATCTCTTTCTCTGTCAAATAAATAAAATCTTAAAAAAAAAAGGCACATACAGAATACATATGGCATTGTACCATACATCAAAGTTCAAAGCATGCAAAATAATACTACATGTTATTTAGGATCTATACAAACAGCAAAAGTTAAGGCCACGTGGGGTAACAATAAACATTAAATCCCCAACAGTGGTAACTGGTGAGAGGGAGAATAAAGAGACGAAAATTGCAGAGATGAGTGCAAGTGTAATATTTTATTTATTTTTTTATTTCATTTATTTATTTGAGAGACAGTGTGCAAACATGAGCGGGGGAGGGGCAGAGGGAGAGAGAGAGAATCTCAAGCAGACTCCCTGCTGAGCGCAGAGCCCTACACAGGGCTCCATCCCACAACCCCAAGATCATGACCTGAGCTGAAACCAAGAGTTGGACACGCAACCAAATGAGCTACCCACATGCTCCATGTAATATTTTATTTTTGAACCTGAAATAAGTTCACAGTAGGTATTATTCTTTACATATTTTTGCATGTCTTAGGTATTTCAGAATTTTTTTAATGGAAAAGTTTTTTAGAATGTTAAAGATCAATCTTTCAGTTCAAAAGAAAATTGAGGAGTTATCACAGGAATACAGGTAAGCCCAGACTTCTTGCACAGATTTAAAGAGAGGCTTAATCAGAAAACATGAACCAACTTCAAAAACCTCCTTTGATCATCTCTGAGAGTTCAGGTTAGACAGCAGGGAATTATCATCCGTAAGAGTTAGGCTACCATTCATAGGTGGGGTTGTGTAATTAAAAAGACAATATATAAAGTAAGATGCTTTTATCAGAGGGGCTGGCTCGGCAGATAAAGCACTTAGTGAGGTCGGGCTGCAGCAGTGGTTGAGGAAGGAGGCCCCGCTACCTAAGGGTCCTGGAGTTCCTGCAAAAAGGTGGCCACCTGTATGGGCCGAGACCCACAAAGAAGGCTACTGAGAGGAAACAGGGGTTGACCCAGGAGCAGCTAGAGGACAGGTGGAAAGACAGACCTATTCCGCAAGCTGGAAGCCAGCCAGCAGGACCACAGAAGGAGAGGGGGGCAGCTCAACAGGCATGTGCAGAGCCTACGCAGAGGTGACACTGTGCCAACGACTAAAGAAAAGTACTTCCTTGTCACCCCAGTCTTCCAAAATAGTTTGAAACAGGGAGATTTTATAAAAGGAGAGTCTGCAGGTGAGGGCAGTCAAGTCAGCATTTCCCAGATTCTCTGCTACATCTCTCTTTGTCTCCTCCCAGTCTCACCAGCAAAGCCCCCATTATGCCTGGCCTCACAGGCTCAATATTGACTCAGCTCCTTGAAGAATAACAAAAATTCCTTTTAAAAAACCCCCACTGGATCCAGTCAGAGACAAGAAAATGGCTAAAAGTCTAAGGAAAAGTGAACACACGCCAAGAAAATATTAAAAGTATAACAATAAATGAGGTTAAGGAGTACAATTTAAAATCCAAAGATAAATATTTCTAGATATATTCAGCAGCCTTGACAATGATGAGATTTAAAGCTACCATAGGAGAGGTTAAAAGTGGCCTAAAAAGGTAATTACCTGGCTGCACTGTCTCTGTGATCATTAATCACCTTATACACAGATGCTTGTTATATTTTAATATGCATATGTATGTTATATTTCAATAGAAAATTTTGAATTAAAAAAAAATTGGGGTACCTGGATGGTTCAGTGGGTTAAGCCTCTGCCTTTGGCTTAGGTCATGATCTCAGGGTCCCAGGATGGAGCCCCACATCAGGCTCTTGCTCAGCAGGGAGCCTGCTTCCCACCTCCCCACCCCCGCTTGCTTCTCTGCCTACTTGTGATCTCTCTCTCTGTCAAATAAATAAATAAAATCTTAAAAAAAAAATATTGGGGCACCTGGGTGGCTCAGTCGTTAAGTGTCTGCCTTGGGCTCAGGTCATGATACCAGGGTCCTGGGACCGAGCCCCGAATCTGGCTCCCTGCTCAGCGGGAAGCCAGCTTCTCCCTCTCCCACTCCCCCTGCTTGTGTTCCCTCTCTTGCTGTCTCTCTCTCTCTGTCAAATAAATAAAATCCTAAAGAAAAAAAAAATCTTTACGGTGGAGCTAATTTATCTCTGCATGCCTCAGCTTGTGAGGAGACCATGACCTGAGCAAAGGCAGACACTTAACTAACTTGAGCCACCCAGGCACCCCATACTCTTTTAGCAACTTTCAAGTATACAATAGTAACTATATTCACCATGCTGTACATTAGATATCTAGAACTTACTCATCTTACAACTAGAAGTTTGTACCCTTTGACCAACATCTTTCCATTTCCCCTACTCCCAAATGCAAACCCACACTGGCCTGACAACCGCCAACGTACCACCAATGTACAATGTCTGTTTCTGTGAGTTTGACTTATTATTTTAAAGTAAGCTTCCTGCCCAATGTGGGACTTGAACTCACTTCCCCAAGATCAAGAGTCGCATGCTCTACCAACCAAGCCAATCAGGTTCCCTGGTGTGACTTTTTTTTTTTTTAAGATTTATTTATTTATTTTAGAGAGAGAGGGAGCGCACATGCATGTGAGTGTGGCAGGGGAGGGCACAGGAAGAGAGAGTCTCTAGCAGACTCCGAACTGAGCATGTGCTGACACAAAACTCGATCTCATGAGCCTGAGATCAGGACCTAAGCAGAAACTAGGAGCCAGACACTTAACCAACTGTGCCACCCAGACACCCCCAAGTTGATTTTTTAAGATTCCACATGTAAATAAGATCACACAGTATTTGTCTTGGTCTGACTTTGGTTAGCATAATGCTCTCAGGTTTATAAATGTTATCCCAAATGCTCTGCTGATTTAAGAAGTGCACTCTCTGGGTCTCAGTGATAAGTCTCTAAAATGCAGGGTTGTTGTCTTTTTTTAACTAATTTCTACACCCACTGTGAGGCTTGAACTCACAACTCTCAGATAAACAGTCACAAGCTCTACCAACTAAGCCAGCCAAGTGCCCCAATTCAAGGGTTTTATAGGCCTATTAAAGCCTATAAATGGACCCCAAGTTAAAAATTCCCAACCTAGATATCTTATAAATCTCTTTGAGGTCCGTAATTCTAGAATTCACCAGCTTTATTACTAATGACCAGTGCCACAGAAAGGCAAACTGCTCCTTCTGGTTCTATTACCGAGTAACAGAAGTGAAAATGAAGGATAAACAGACAACACAAAAAGGATATGTCCTCCTCTCCCTCGGGTCTAAATCCTCTCAGTGGCTCCCAGCCAGTCAAGGAGGACTGCAGCCAATTTTTAAAATAACTACATGGACAGTGCATATGGTTAATCTGTTAACTCTTTTAGAACCCAGGAAAATGGAAATGGTCACAATATACCATTCCCCTTGGCTATTGCATAGGGATTAAGACTAAGTTTACACCAATACTTTCTATAGGCATTTACTACATGCTAAATTTTCCAAATAATGGGGTGCCTGGGTGGCTGAGTCGGTTAAAGCCTCTGCCTTCGGCTTAGGTCATGATCCCAGGGTTCTGGGATCGAGCCCCGCATCGGGCTCTCTGCTCAGCAGGGAGCCTGCTTCTCCCTCTCTCTCTGCCTGCCTCTCTGCCTATTTGTGATCTCTGTCTGTCAAATAAATAAATAAAATCTTTAAAAAAATAAAAAATAAATTTCCCAAATAACTTTGCTCTCTGCAGGGAAACAGAATCTACGCTGGGAATCCAATTTTACCTCCAATAGGAATAACAGTTAAAATCTGTATTCATGAAAGGAAGATTTTTTTTTTTAAGATTTTATTTATTTATTTATTTATTTATTTGTCAGAGAGAGTGAGACAAGCAGACAGAGTGGCAGGCAGAGGCAGAGGGAGAAGCAGGCTCCCTGCTGAGCAAGGAGCCCAATGTGGGACTCGATCCCAGGACACTGGGATCATGACCTGAGCCGAAGGCTGCCGCTTAACCAACTGAGCCACCCAGGCATCCCTGAAAGGAAGATTTTTAAGGGTCCTCATTAATAGTTGTAGTTCAGCTCTGCTCCAGAAAGTCTGAATTTGGACACCTGGGTGGCTCAGTGGGTTAAAGCCTCTGCTTTCGGCTCAGGTCATGATCCTGGGGTCCTGGGATCGAGCCTTGCATCCGGTTCTCTGCTTGGCGGGGAGCCTGCTTCCCTCTCTTCTCTTTGCCTGCCTCTCTGCCTACTTGTGATCTCTGTCAAATAAATAAATAAAATCTTTAAAAAAAAAAGTCTGAACTTGCACAGGTGGATATTAAGCTACAAAGTTAAATTGACCCTTTTGTATCTATTAATAAAGCTGCCTTGTTGGTTCGGGTTTGACCATTCCAGGGCTGGCTTCACAGGCCAGTAGCTTCTCTCCCACTTCTTAGTATTTTTAAACAGTTGGATCCTTAAGTACATGACCTTTGATTCTTCGTAGTAACAGAGACCAGAAGACTACCAAAAATACCAGTTCTGTCTCCCCGACTGACTACTTACCACAACTTTATTGAAGTCCTGGATTGCAAAATACAGAGCAATGGCGGTGAGTGCATCAGTGATCTGTCAAGAGAAAGAAAAATAAGAGTGTAGGAGGGAGGGAATGCTGCCAGAGCCTAGAGTTTTGGGATAGTGGTGGACTGTTCGGTAAGAACTCTTACAGTCAGGCAGAACCTCAACTCTCACTTTGACTACCCAAATGTAAAGCCCTACAGGGAGATTTGACTGGAAATCCCTGAGGACTGGCACCCACCAAGGTTTATGTTAGCCTGGTGGACCACATCAGTTCTTTTTTTTTTTTTTAATAAATTTTTTTATTTTTTAACATCAGTTCTTTAATTACAAGTTACTTAAGTTTTCTGTAAAACAGGAATAACACCCAATGCTTTGCGGCCTGATGTCTGTCAAGTGCCTAGCATGAAGTAAATCCTCAGAAAACAGGAGCCATTATAATGATTAAGGAAGACTTCAGTGGGCCTCCTACTTGACCCAGATTTCAACCTGACATAGGCAAGTGTTTCAAATTACTTTCTCTCAAAACAGCCTGTCATCTCAAGTTTGAAGGTTACTGCCCCTGAGAGTCTCATCAGGCCTACGTCCACTGCATGGAATCTCTTGGTAGAATGCTTAGGAAATTCAGGATGCCCTCTACACTGGCACCACAATTAAAACCAATCACAGAATTTTGGCGCTACACAGTTTGAGACTACACAGTCCAGAAACCAAGTATAAGGAATTGGAATTGGTCAAATGTCAGACTACTTACTCCCTATATTTCCATAATACTATCACAGTATTATGGATTATACAGTATTATCCACGGTATGGAATTCAAATTAAGGATAGGGCTTTGCTTTTATACTCTCAGAAACTCCTAAGCTCCTATGTTTTTTCTTAAAAACAAGATAAAAGACTCTAAAGGTATATACATATTGACTTTATGTGGAAGGTTACTTACCATAAATACCAATTCAGCATAGTCAATCAGGAAATGAAAGAGGTATATTATTAATGGAGTCTGTAGGAGAAAAAGAAGCAAACAACTTAACTTAAATCTTACTGTTATCAGTTTCCAGTGCAGGGAATGGGGAAGAAGCTAATCTCTCAGCAAAAATCTTTCTTTTCTGGAATACTGTTCTATGCTAGTTGGCCAGTATATTTGGGGGAGAATAATTTAGTGTCACCGGATCATTTTTTTGCCATGGGGCCTATCTGAGCTGAGTAAAGAGAACAAAATATGACATGGGCTAAATATCTGTTGAGGAACACATTAAAGGTATGAGGTAAACTTTAGTTCTAAGCCATACAGAATAGCCAAGGGGAATGCCACAGAGGACTAAGATTGCTGAAATCATAAAATAAATAGGGAAATGTTTTCCCACCTTTTGTCCTCTGAGATGTTTTATATCATTAATGTTATTGCATCTTCAAATATTTGGGGAAATGTGCTCACTGTGAAGTCATCGTGGCATGGGTTTTCTTTAAGAAACTATTTTAATTACAGATTAAATTTCTTTTTTTTTTTTAAGATTTGTATTTATTTATTTGACAGAGAGAGAGAGAGCACAAGCAGGGGGAGTGGCAGGCAAAGGGAGAAGGAGAAGCAGGGTCCCCATAGAGCAGGGGGAGCCGGATGTGGGACTCAAATCCAGGACCCCAGGATCATGACCTGACCCAAAGGCAGTTGCTCAAACAACTGAACCACCCAGGTACCCCTATAGATTAAATTTCTTTCACAGTTTCTTGCCTTAAAGTGTTCTTTTTCTGATGTCAGTAGAGCTAGATCAGCTTCTTTGTGTTAATGTTTGCTCAATATAACTTGTCCTATATTTTTAGGTTTTACTTTTTTCTGCATCCTCATATGTAAGATGTGTTTCTTAAAAGCAGCATATTATTACTTTTCTTTTTTTTTAATGTATTTATTCATTCTAGAGACAGAGTGTACACACAAGCAGGGGGAGGGACAGAAAGAAAAGAAGGGAATTTCAAGCAGGCTTCTACTCCCTGCTGAACACAGAGCCCGACATGGGGCTCCATCCCACCACCCTGAGATCAGACCTGAGCAGCAATCCAGAGTTGGCTGCTTAACTGACTGAGCCACCCAGATGCCCCACTTTTTCTTTTTTTAAATTTTTTTAATTCTTTATTTGACAGAGAGAGAGAGGGGGCAAGCAGAGGGAACAGGAAAGGGAGAAGCAGGATCCCTGCTCAGCAGAGAGACCGATGTGGGGCTCAATCCCAGGGCCCTGGGATGAGGGAGGACCCGAGCCGAAGGCAGATGCTTAACTAACTGACCCACCCAGGCAACCCTACTTTTCTTTAACCTAATCTGACAACTGTTATCTTTTAGTTGACTTTATAGTCTATTTACATTTAATGTAATTAATGATGTATTTGTGTTTATTTACCATCTTACTATTCTATTTTCCATTTGTCCCATTTTTCTCTTTCTTGCTTGCTTCCTCATTATTTTTTATTATTCTATTTTCTCCTCTACTAGTTTGTTGGTTATACACTTAGCTACTATTCTTTCAGTGATTATGGAAATTATGGAATAGGTCTTTGACTTTAATTAGTATATAATATAAATTATATCTTTTACTACTTTCTAGATTAATAAGGACCTCTGAATACTTTAATTCCATATAGCTACTCCCAGCCTTTTCTGTCATTCGTGCTACAGCTTTAATTCTACATGCATTTTAAACCCATAAAGCATTATTATTATTTTATACAGTTAATATTTATTTAATTTACTCACATATCTACCTTTTTCACTATTGCTTATTCCTTCCTATATTCCATGATGCTGTTGAGAACCATAATCCTGCTTTTTTATAATTTTTCAAATGCTGGCAACAAATTCTATCAATTTTAATTTGCTTGGAAATGTCTTTACCTTCAGCTCTGAGAGATAATATCCCCTTTGGCTGTTTGTAATCTGTAATCTGTCTTTGATTTTGAGAGTTTTATTAAAATGTACGTTTTTCTTTAAATTTATCCTGCTTGGGTTTATAGAGCTTCTTGAATTGATATATTTCATAAATTTTGAAAAAAAATTTCAGTAACTAATCTCTTCAAACATTGTTTCTGCCTCATTCTGCCTCTTCTCCCATTCTGGAACTCCTTTTATTTTATTTTATCTCATTTCATTTTAAAGATTTTACTTATTTATTTGAGAGAGAGAATGAGAGGGAGAGCATGAAAGGGGGGAGGGTCGGAGGGAGAAGCAGACTCCCTGTTGAGCAGGCAGCCTGATGCATGACTGGATCCTGGGACTCCAGGATCATGACCGGAGCTGAAGGCAGTCACTCAACCAACTGAGCCACCCAGGCACCCTGGAACTTCATTTATATTGTATGTTAAATCTTTTTACTATATCTCATAGACCTCTTCTTTTTTTTTTCCTTTTTTCTATCCTTTTGTCTCCAAACTTTAGTCTAGGAATTCTCTACAGATCTATCTTCTAGATCATAAATTCTCTCTTTAGCTTTGTGTAATTTGCTGTTAAATTTGCCTATTGCATTTTTAATTTGCTGTTACGTTTTCCAGTTCTAGAATTTCCATTTGATTCATTATTATATATTCCAGTTCCTTGGAGAAATTCTTTTTTTTTTAAAGATTTTTATTTTTATTTATTTTACAGAGATAGATATCAAAAGTAGGCAGAGAGGCAGGCAGAGAGAGAGGGGGAAGCAGGCTCCCGACTGAGCAGAGAGCCCAATGCGGGCCTCAATCCCACACCCTGAGATCATGACCAAAGCTGAAGGCAGAGGCTCAACCCACTAAGCCACCCAGGCGCCCTCCCTGGAGAAATTCTTGACCTTGTCACTTATTTTTTTATGCATATTAATCACTGACCACTGTTATCTTAGAGTCCAAGTTTGATAACTCCAATATCTGAATCACTTGTGAATCTTTACTGCCTTTTTTTTCCCGTCTTTTATTATGCTTGGTAACTTTTGAATGAATGGTGGACATTGTAAAGGGAAATTTGTAGAGGTTCTGCATGGGTATTTTCCTCCTGAAAGGATTTTTTTTTCTTTTTCTTTCAGAAAGGATTTCTTTAAACTCTGGCAAGCAATTAGAATAGAATTATATCACCTTAATCTAATTAGAGTTTAGCTAATTAAGCTGAATTTAGTTTTTTGTAAGACTGGTCTATATGTGGTCTATCCTTCCTTCAGTGTAGTCCTTCAGAGGACCCAACCAGAAGCCAAAATCTTTACCAGGGCCCTGCTACCTTGGTTGGCCATGCACTTGAATTTGTATTTCTCTAGCACTGAGACTGCCAATAGCTCTGCTTAGCTTCTTAGCCTCTTAACAGCCCACTTCTATTCTCTTTCTCTGCTCTCAGAAGAGAAATTAATACGTTGATAAAATTGATAAACGCATTAAGGAGAAAGCAGCTTAGATGGTCAGTCTCACATTATACCTTCCTCTCTGGGACCTCAATCCCTCAATCCTGGCTATCTTGATAGTTTCCAATACCATCAAACAGATGTTTTTTCCTATCCATCCTTCTTTCCTAGCTGTCCTGGCAGGAGTTGGTTAACCTAACAGTTGGTCTTTTATTATAAGCCAGTTCACCAATCCACCAGAATCAGAAAGTGCATGACTTGGTTTTAATGAACCCTTGCTGGTGACTCAGGCGCACCTTTTCCCAACTCCCAACCACATGCAAAAATGTGTTCTATAATATTGCAAAGGTCACTAGCAGGCTTTTTAGGGACAGCAAGTTGGTGTGGTAGAAAGAACAAGGCTTTGGGTTCAAACTCAGCTTTCAAACCAGTTCCACCTGTGTACCTTTTCTCTCTAAACCTCAGTGTTCTCAGCTATAAAATAATAGTGACCTATTGGGGTGCCTGGGTGGCTCAGTTGGTTAAGCAACTGCTTTCAACTCGGGTTGTGATCCCAGGGTCCTGGGAAGAGCTTGCTTCTCCCTCTCCCTCTCTCACTCCCCCTGCTCTTTGTCTCTCTCACTCTGTCAAATAAATAAATAAAATTAAAAAAAAAAAAAAAGAATAGTGACCTATTTCACAAGGTTCTTGGGAGGAGTAAGTGGTAATGGGCGCGAAGTGCTTAGCAGAGTGCCTAACATACATACAGTAATCCTAATATGTTAGCTACCTGAGACCAACTTTTTACCACCTGTTTTCAAAACAGGGCATCAACTTTGCCTTTCAAAGTTCTAAAAGAATTAAACCTTTTACAACTCTCTACTAATGGATTCTTTTTTGCTTTTATCTTTGTCAGTAAGAAGTAGTAACTTAATACTTATATTACCAATGGCCTGCTTTCAAAGTGTTTTGATGCTTCAGATAGTTTAGAATGGTACTAAGTAGGTCTCAGAAATGACAGAACGCATAGTTCTCAAAAAGCCTATCAACAAATGGACTGGTTTCCATAATAAGCTAACATGTACACAGTAGTTAAATTGTGTATCATAGGGACGCCTGGGTGGCTCAGTTGGTTAAGCGGCTGCCTTCAGCTCAGGTCATGATCCCAGTGTCCTGGGATCGAGTCCCACATCGGGCTCCTTGCTCGGCAGGGAGCCTGCTTCTCTCTCTGCCTCTGCCTGCCACTCTGTCTGCCTGTGCTCGCTCTCTAGCTCTCTCTCTCTCTCTCTCTGACAAATAAAATCTTAAAAAAAAAAAATTGTGTATCATAATATTATAGATAATATACAGTGAATATAATTTGTCTTCATGTTATGTTTCCATGTGGGTGACCATTCCCAGTCAGGATAGGGCAAATATGAATGAACTCACAATTTTATGATCAGTACTTGGCTAACCAAAGAAAACAGAAACGTCTGCTGAAGGTAGTCATAAAATCTAAAGTGGTTGCCTAATTCTCTTTTTCTCTCCTGTGCAGATTTTTCTTCTCCACTTTTACATTTTCCTAAGAACTAGATAATAAAATCTGCTGAAGATTTATAAAGAAAAAAATGCAAAGCAACGATGAATTTCCTCTTCCAAAGTGTTCTTTTCACTTGGCTTGACATAATTTTATTTCTTTAAGTTTTATTACTTAAAGAAATTGTGTGGAAATATAGATTGCTCTGGATTTATGAACATTGAGCTTAAAAGCGAATTTGCACATATGCAAGAAAGGAGCAAGGGATTCTGACTGTGAGGTCACCTCCACTGTGTTTGGGGGAAGCAACTGCTCAGTCCTAAAGTGGTTGTCTTACACAGGTATAGAGACTTACCACGGCTTCTTGTAGCTGGAAAATACTACCTCCTGCCGTTATCTCTCTTTACTTACACTGAGACTTACGCGCGCGCGTGCGTACACACACACACACACACACACACACACAGGTGAGGAGTAAGAATGCATTCTAGACTCCTTCATTGCAGCTAAGAATGCATTTTGTTACAGAAACATTTTAAATAATGGTTAAAGGGCTAGATATGGCTCTTCATTCATTTGACATATTCCTTCTGAAAGGACTATTTCACATCTTCCCCTGTCCTTAACCTCCAAATGTCCTCCCCACTTCTCACTTTCATCTGAAAACCTCGTTTCTTATTTCACTGAGAAAAGAAGCAATTAAATGAGAATCACCTTATTTTTTCCCACTACCCAGGTAACCAACTTCCTATATCTGTACCTACATTCTCTATCGCCTATTAACAATGGATGGACTTCCTTTCTTCTTACCCGAAGTCAAATTCTCCCCTTGTGAACGGTAACCCATTTGTTCTTGCCTCCTCAAAGACACTGCTCAATTATCCTCTTTCTTACATCATCAACTTCTCTATCCACAGGATTATTCCCATCAGCAACCAAGTATGCAGAGTCTCATTTTTTTTGCCATTTTATTATTTTATTTTATTAAGTTTTAAGAGTTTTTACATGTTATTTCTTTTTTAAAAATTTTTTTATTTAAATTCAATTTAGCGGGACGCCTGGGTGGCTCAGTTGGTTAAGCAGCTGCCTTGGGCTCAGGTCATGATCCCAGCGTCCTGGGATCGAGTCCCACATCAGACTCCTTGCTCGGCAGGGAGCCTGCTTCTCTCCCTCTGCCTCCCTCTGCCAGTGTTCGCTCTCTCTCTCTCTGACAAATAAATAAATAAAATCTTAAAATAAATAAATAAATAAATAAATAAATTCAATTTAGCTAACATATAGTGTAATATTAGTTTCAGGGGCAGAATTTAGTGATTCATGAGTTGCATATAACATGCAGTGCTCATTACATCATGTGCCCTCCTTGATGCCCATCACCCAGTTACCCTATCTCCCCTCCAGCAGTATTTATGTATGTATGTATTTTAAGTAGGCTTCACACCCACCACGGACCCCAAAACAGGGCTTGAATCCACGACCCTGAGATCAAGAGTCAGACACTTAACCAACCAAGCAACCTAGGCACCCCCTGCTTTGTTTTTTTAGATTCCACATGTAAGTGAAATCATATGGTAACGGTCTTTCTCTAACTTATTTCACTTAGCACAGTGCTCTCTAGGTCCATCCATGTTGTTGTTTCAAATGCCAAGATCTCATTTTTTTATGGCTGAATAATATTCCGCTGTGTATATGTGTGGGTGGGTGTGGGTGTACACACATCCATTCATCTATCACTGGATACTTGGGTTGCTTCCATATCGTGGCTGTTATAAACAATGCTGTGTTAAACATAGGAAGAATTCTCATATTTAAAATGTCTTTACGGGGGCACCTGGATGGCTCAGTGGGTTAAGCCTCTGCCTTCAGCTCGGGTCATGATCTCGGAGTCCTGGGATCGAGCCCTGCATCGGGTTCTTTGCTGGGCAGGGAGCCCGCTTCCCCCCCATCCTCTGCCTGCCTCTCTGCCTACTTGTGCTCTCTCTCTCTGTCAAATAAATAAATAAAAATCTTTTAAAAGGGGCGCCTGGGTGGCTCAATGGGTTAAAGCCTCTGCCTTCAGCTCAGGTCATGATCCCAGGGTCCTGGGATCGAGCCCCGCATCGAGCCCCGCATCGGGCTCTCTGCTCAGCAGGGAGCCTGCTTCCTCCTCTCTCTCTGCCTGTCTCTCTGCCTACTTGTGCTCTCTGTCAAATAAGTAAATAAAATCTTTAAAAAAAAAAATCTTTTAAAAATAAAAATAAAAATAATACGTCTTTACAGGACACCTAGGTGACTCAGTCTATTGGGCATCTGTCTGCCTTCAGCTCGTGTCATGATCTGCAGTCCTGGGATCAAGCCCCACATTGGGCTTCTTGCTCAGTAGAAGGTCTCCTTCTCCCTCTCATTCTGCCCCTCCTCTCCCCGTTCCTATGTGCTCTCTCTCTTAAATAAATATCTCTAAAAAAAAAAAAAAATGAAAAAAATACTGCACCTGGGTGGCTCCGCTGGTTAAACAATGGCCTTCGGCTCAGGTCATGATCCCGGCATCCCAGGATTGAGTCCTGCATCAGGCTCCCTGCTCAGCAGGGAGTCTGCTTCTCCCTCTGACCCTCTCCCACCTCATGCTCTCTCTCTCTCTCCTAAATAAATAAAATCTTTAAAAAAATAAGAAAAAATAATATGTCTTTACTATACAACTGCCTTTAGCTACTATACCATTTCTCTGCCCTTCTTTAGAACCAGACTTCTCATAAAGATTGTCTATTCTCTGACTTTTCAAGATAGACAAAGTCCAAGATTAAGCCACAGGGTCTTTTATAACCTAACCTAGGAAGTGACACACCATCATTTCTGCCATATTTTACTGGTCACATAGGCCAACTCTGGTACAATGTGAGAGAGGACTACATCAAGTGTGAATACATGGAGTTAGATATTTTGGGGGGCCATCCTGGAGGCTGGCTATCACACCTGGTGATCACATCAAGCCCATTTTCAAGTATCATCTATAGGCTGACAGATCCCAATTTTATATCTCCAGCCTGAACCTCTCTTCTTGAGTTACACATTTGTATAGCCAGTTACCTTAACATTGTCATTTTGGATGTCTTTAAACTTAATATGGTAAAATCTGAACTCTTATTTCCAGCCCCACTAAAACCCACTCCTCCCTCAGTAACTCATTTCACGAAATAATACCATCATTCACTCAGTTGCTCAGGATTAAAAACCTGCTATTCTTGAATCATATCTTGGAATCCTCTCTCGCCTTCATACCTCATATCAAATCTATTAATAAGTCTACTCCTAAAAGTATTACTAGAATCTAATTACTTTTTTAAAGAATCTAATCATTTTTCACCATCTTTGTTGTTGCCACACTAGTTCCAAGCCAACATCATCTTGCTTAGACTAGTGCATAAGCATCCTTCTTAATCATTTTCCCTTCTTCACCTCTTGCCCCCATAGTCAATTCCCTTCACGGTATTCACAGCAGTATTTATTAAATGTAAAATACATATAATCACTTCTCTCTTGGCTTAAAAATCTCCATTTTCTCAGCTTAGTAAAAACAAAATCCACTTGCTACTGTGGGCCACCAGAGCTGGTGAAGGATCTCAAAATGGCTGAGCAAAAACTTACTCTAATAGGCACTTAGGGGCATCTGGGCTGGTTCAGCCGGTAAAGCATGCGACTCTTGATCTTGGGGTTGTGAGTTCAAGCCCCACACTGGATGCAGAGATTACTTAAAATCTTTAACAATTATAAATGTTTATATTTATAGATTACAAATATATTATAAATAAATAAAACTTATAAGTAAATTAGAAATATATTTTCTATAATAAATATAGATAAATGTAATAAATGTAATAAATAAATATAGATAAATGTAATAAATGTAATAAATAAAATGTAATAAATAAAATATATTTTCTATAATAAATATAGATAAATGTAATAAATGTAATAAATAAAATGTAATAAATAAAATATATTTTATTTAAATTACATTAATATAATTATATATTATAAACAAATAAATAAAAATAAAAGGCATTTACTCAGTAGTCCTTTGGGAGATCATACCCTGAAACCAAAAGGTCACTGCTAACTCCCTAAAGTCCTGGAAAGAGGCCCTTACCACCAAGTTAGCTACTCTACCTAAGAATCTACCTGCTATTGACTAGACTTACACAAGGCCAATGTGGTAAAGGCTGGCTTGGCAAATGACTTTGAGAAGTTTAATGCCCGGCAGTTTCCTATGCCAGGATGCTGAAGAAAAAAGATGTAAAAAGTCATGCTCAGTTTTTGTCTCTCGTCAGGTCTGAGGAATATAAGAGAGCTGGAGAAGATGAAGAACATAATTCCATTTGATCAAATGACCACTGAGGACTTGAATGCAGTCTTCCTAGAAACCAGATTAAATAATAAGTATCCCAAATGGCCTCACCAGCCAATTGAGATTTTATAAACTTGAGTCTGGGAGAAAGCTCTTGCTCTCATATTACAAATTCTAGACATTAAAAATTATTATACTAAAAATAAATGATAGATAATCTGAACTCTTAACCATGTCTATAAAAAGTGCTATATAATCTGACTCCTAACTTCTCACACCTTGTCTTTAATATTTTCCTCTTTGCTCATTCTGCCTTAGCAAGACTAAGGCAGAATTATCCAACTCACAAATGCCAACCACATTCCCAAATCAGCACCATCTTATCTGGCCTGCTAGCTTCCTTTAGATTGCTTATTCAGATTTTACTTCCTTGGAGTGCCTTCCTTGAACACACTATCTAAAATACTGACACATACATGACCATAACTCTTTATCCCTTTACCCAGCTTTATTTTCCTACATGTACTTACTTAACATTTAACTGAAATCCCACTTTTCCTTAACTTTAGCTTTATGGAAGTATAATTAGTATAAAATAAACGTCACATATTTAAAGTACATAATTTGATGAGTTTTGACCTATGTATATACCCATGAAACTATCAACCAAGATACTAAATATATCCCCATTTCCAATATTTATCAATTTTACTGTTCATCCCAAAGAACCAGCTGTGTTTCAGTGTTTTTCACTATTGTTTTTCTGTTTTCTGTTTAATTTGTTTCCACTCAGATGTTATTTCTTTTATTCTGTTTACTTTGAGGTAAGTTTTCTTCTTCTAGTTTCTTAAGGTAGAAACAGGGGTCATTGATTTGAGAGCTTTTTTCTTTTCCAATATAGGCATTTAGCACTATGCATTTCCCCCAAGTACTGCTTAGTGACATCCCACATATTTTGATATTTTCATTTTCATTCAATACAATATACTGCCTCATTTCCCTTCTGATTTCTTCTTTGATCCATCAGCCATTAAGGAACATGTTACTTAGTTTCCAAATATTTGGGGATTTTCCAAACATCTTTTTTTTTTTTTTTTAAGATTTTATTTATTTATTTGTCAGAGAGAGAGGGAGAGAGAGTGAGTAAGGGAGCACAGGCAGACAGAGTGGCAGGCAGAGGCAGAGGGAGAAGCAGGCTCCCTGCCGAGCAAGGAGCCCGATGTGGGACTCGATCCCAGGACGCTGGGATCATGACCTGAGCCGAAGGCAGCCGCTTAACCAACTGAGCCACCCAGGCGTCCCCCAAACATCTTTTTGGTATTAATTTTTTATTTAATTCCATTGTGGTCAGAGAATATACTTTGTATGACTTCAATCCTTTTAAATATATTGGGCCTTGTTGTCTGACCTAGAATATGGTCTATCTTGCAGATGTTCCAAATACACTTGAAAAGATTATGTATTTTGTTGCTGTTGGATAGAATGTTTTATAAATGTCAATGAGATCAAGTTGGTTGACAACCTATTCACGGCTTCTACATTCTTGTTGATTTTCTGTCTGCTTGTCACATCAGTCCTTGAGAGAGGGATACTGAAATCTCTGACTATAATTGTGGATTTGTCTATTTCTCCTTACAGTCTATCAGTCTTCATGTACTCTGAAACTCTGTTATTGGGTGCAGAAACATTAGGACTGTTATGTTCTCTTGATGAATCAACCTCTTTATCACTACGAAATAACCGTCTTTACCCCTGGTAATATTCTTTGCTCTGAAATCTGCTTCCTTTTTACTAACTTACTGTTTGTCGCTCTCAGAAATAAATACCATGAGGTCAAGGACTGTGTCTTGTTTTGCATCCCAAGCACCTAGCTGGGTAGCTGGCATTTGGTATGTACTTAACAAATCTTTATTAAAAGAGAGAAGGAAGGAAGGGATTGGAATACATATGTAGATACAGAGCTAGACACTAGGAATACTTAATGAAAAGGTACCAGTACTTGTTCTGAGGAACATATAATAGGTAAAACAAGTACAGAAGAAATTTCAAGAGTACTATATGAGCCATTAAACGGATAAGCACAAAATGCTTTGGAAGATGTTCAGGAAGAACATCTAACTGGTCTAAGGTGGTGAGGAATGGCTTTTAAAGGAAGGTAAAATCTAAGCTAATATCTAAATAGTAAAGCCAACCACAAAAAGAGGGAAAAACAGCCCTGCATAAACAGCCTTCCATAAAGAAACAATGCTCTGCCATACAGAGCATCCCTTTCCACTGTAGGGCACCTTACAGGAAGAAGTTTTCTGTTACTCTTACATAGGTAAGAGAGAATATAGTATTGTAGCAAAACAAAAATATGTGAGAACTCTCTCGGGGGTTCCTAATCTGTCTAGAAAACATACTGCCCACGGATGGCTGGACACAGCCTTCATGGCTAGTGTGCTATGCTTTTATATGCCCACACACATCTGTTCCCAGTAACTGGTTTGTGTGCTTATTAAGAGTCTTAAATTGTCCCTGTTTCTGCTAGCCATTCTTATTATTGTGGTTCAACTAGATAGTAATAAAAACTAGTGAAATATGAATGCAAAAGCCAGTTGTTATCTCCATGAGAACCAAGCTGAATGGTTTTTAAAAAGTAGATAGAAGAACCAAAGAAAGAAAGAAAGAAAAAGAAACAACTATTCTCGAAGTAGGTATGAGAGAGACAACTGTAAAAATGATGGGTTAAGAATTCAAATAGAAGACTTCTACTTTAAAATGCTTTAACCAACAGTAACGGGGAGTGGAGAGAAGGAAATGTGGTTCATGTAAGCAGGGCCCACATGGCTTTGTATGCCCTGTAGGGTGTTTGGGTTTTATCCTGAGTTCAGTGGCTAGCAAAGGTACAAAGCAGGACACTGAAAATATCAGATTCCCATTTCGGAAAGATGAGTCTGGCTGCAGAATAAAGAGTAAAGGAGCAAGACTGAATGGAGAAAGAGTTGTCAGGAAGTGGTTGCAGGAACCCAAGCAAGGGATGACGGTGACCTAAGAAGGATTTCACTATTTTAAGAATCAACGTTATGGGTTAAATAGGTTTTGGTGGGCTTTCTAAGAAACCAGCATTGCTGACATAGTTTTCATGGGAAAGCATGTTCCAAACCAAGTACATAACCATCAGCATACAACTTATTTGTGGGCTGGGAACTGTTTACTGTTTATTTGCCAATAAAAATGGTAACTTCTACAGAAGTCTCATCTGCTTCCCCAAATTACAATCTTAATCTGGATCATTTCCACTGCCATTGTGAAATCTCCTTCTTATGCAGAGGACATCTAAAAAAGGTCTGTTTCTAAATATGATTTTCAAAAATAGATTTGTTCAAATGTTTGTACAAAACAGAGGTTAGTCTTTGGTATTTAAGACTACAAACTACTCTTAGTACTCAGAAAAGAAAACAAGAACACTTACTTCATGAAATACTGCTCCAGAATACGGAGACACTCCCAAGTCCAACAGTGAGAGGCCTTCAACCACTGAAAAGTAAGACATCCAAGTTCACTCTTACTTCAGAGACATATGCAGATGGCCAGAAACCAAAGTGTTAGATACTCCCAGAAACAAGAAAGGCCTCAGTTTGTCCAACCCCCTTTACCTCATCCCCAGCAAGTGGCTTTAAATCTTGATTTGAACACTTCAGATGATGCAGAACTTTCTGCCATACAGAGCATCCCTTTCCACTGTGGGGCACCTTACAGGAAGAAGTTTTCTGTTAAACTGTGAGCTTTCTCTGATTTCCTTGTGATTTCCACCCACTCTAAAACATGTTCCATTTCTGTATCTCTTGCCCCATTCCCCAAAATATGACAACAAATTAGAAGCTGGTGAGAAATGCTGTCCCTAGTGTGGGGAAGCGGGGAGTCACTCTCAAGTGCTACTTGAGTGGCATAGGTATTAACTTTTCTACAGGGAAATATGTACTTTTTAAGCATATGTCTTTTGGCATGTAAATGATTGTTCATACAGCAATTTAGCCTAGGGAAATAACTGTATGTTCATTACAGTGCTCAAAGTACTCAAAAGTAATCCCAATGTCCATTAATATTCACCTAAATGAATTATGATATGTATATATGTATATGTGTAGATACATAGATAGAAATACGTTACAGTTAAAAATCATACTGTCGTATAACTAACTAACTAAATAAATAAGTGGAAGAGAAAAGAAACCTCTTCCTCACAGAGATCTGTTAAGTATCAAATGTTGAAGGAAAGATGGAAATAGAAAATCACCACTTGGCAGACCCCACAGTAATAGTGGTGAAAGACAAGATTGTTAAGGGATACTAAGATCAGAGAGTAAAAATACGATTAGAAACCATATTTGCAAGGGGAAAAATAATTTTATGTGGACAAACTTGGCCTTCACTACCTTAATCGTGTGACCAAATTGGTATCACCAGCAATATGTTGAACAGTTCACACTATTAACATCAAGTAGCTCCTGAAATGATTCACTGAGATGGGGATAAAAACACTTCTGTGGTCCTTATGCCAAAAATGTAGTATCCTTGCCAAAAAAGCATAACTTCAATCTAATCATAAGAAAGCACTAGGCAAACCCAAATCGAGACAAAATAACTGGCTAGTGCTCTTTAAAAATATCAAGGGGCGCCTGGGTGGCTCAGTCGGTTGAGAGCCTGACTCTTGATTTTGGCTCAGGTCAGGATCTCAAGGTCCTGGGATGGAGCTCCAGGCCAGCTCTGTACTCAGCAGGGAGTCTATCTGAGATTCTCTGTCCCTCCCCCTCCTCCCCCACCTCCCCCTTCCCCTCCTGTGTGTGTGTGTATGTGTGTGTGTGTGTTCTAGAAAGAAAGAAAGAACTGAAAGATCAGAAAGAAAGAAAGAGAGAAAGGGGGAGGGAGGAAGGAAGGAAAAGGAAAGGAAGGAAATGTTAAGTCTGAGGAAGTGTCCCAGATTGGAAGAGACTAAGGATACATAAAAACTAAATGCAGTGTGGGATCATGGACTGAATCTTGGACCATAAAAAAGACATTAGTGATCCAACTGATAAAATTCTAATAATAGAACAGTTATTAGTATTGCATGAATGTTAATCTTCTGGTTTAGGTCAGTGTACTATGGTTATACAGGATGTTAACATTAGAAGAAGCTAAGAGAAGGGTAAACAGGAATTCTCTGTACTATTTTTGCAACTTTTTGAAAATCTAAAACTATCTCAAAATTAAGAGTTAAAATTAAAAAGTTTCTTACAGGGGCGCCTGGGTGGCTCAGTGGGTTAAGCCTCTGCCTTTGGCTCAGGTCATGATCCCAGGGTCCTGGGATCGAGTACCGCATCGGGCTCTCTCCTCAGCAGGGAGCCTGCTTCCCCCTCTCTCTCTGCCTGCCTCTCTGCCTACTTGTGATCTCTCTCTGTCAAATAAACAAATAAACAAATAAAAAATAAAAAGTATCTTATAGATATTCATTTATGAAAAGAAAGATGTCCATGAAATACTCTTAAATGAAAAGCAGGACATAACATAGCATGTCAATATGATTGAATTTTATTTTAAATATTTATAAGCATTAACCCATTTAATTGAGAGAAAATATGTATTCAGTGAGAAATGCCTCAACATGAACATAAATTCAGACATTAAATAAAATAAATAAAAATTTTAAAATATAAGTGGCTCAGTCGGTTAAGCATCTATCTTTGGATCAGATCGAGCCCCACAACTGGCTCCTTGCTCAGTGGAGAGCCTGCTTCTCCCTTTCCCTCTGCCTGCCACTCTTCTTGCTTGTGTTCTTTCTCTGACAAATAAATAAAATCTTAAAAAAAAAATACAGCGATCATCTCTGCTGATAAGATTACAGAATATGTTTGGTTTACCTTTTCTTCATTTTCTAAATCACTAGCAATGTGCATTATTTCATAATTATTAGAAAGAAATAGGAAAATTAATTTTAAAAGAAACTGAGTGAAGAATAAGAAAAAATACAAAATAGACACACAAAAACCTGCAAAATGTATGACCTTATATATGCCTAAAATATCTCAGTTGTACGCCTAAGAAACTGATATAATAAGAAACTGGTCCTTCCAGGGAACACAACTGGGTGGTTCTAAGAAAGTGGTAGGGAAAGGTACCTTTTAATCATACAGCCTTTTGCACCTTTGATTTTTGAAACTTGTGATTGAATTAGCTATTCAATGATAGGTAAAATCAAAGTTACAAAGCCTGTTCCAAAAACCTATGTATTTATAGTGAGTGGGCCTTAATTATGGCTTTAAACTTTATGGACCCACCCTAGAAGGAAACTTAATAAGTTACACAGTTCATATGGGCTGTAAAATAAAACAAGCTCAAGACAGCTATAACTGGTCCTTATACTAGGGCCAAAAAGAAACTTCCCCCAAGGAGCCACATAAAGAGGTTGCTGTGTAACACAACTATTAAACCCTTCACTAACAGCTTTACTGGAGACCCAAGGACATGATTCATCAGGCCACTTCACAGGGTAAATCCCCACTTAACCCAAAGGCATCCCACCAGGCAGCAGTAAAAGCAACTCAACAGAGGACCAGCAAGATGCTATCCAGGGACATCTCTCTCCACTGGTTTAATCCAGAGGGAATAGATTCTTGAGTATGTAGCTAGAAGAACAGACTGTATACTTTTCAGGCAATTGTCTAAAATGTAACTTCTCTCAGATATGCTTTTGCTGGATATTGTACACCTGCAAATTTGTTAATGTGTTCTCTGGCAAGTACTTGGAATGTGGCTCTGCTATCTTGATGATTAAATATGACCTCATATTACTTAATTGATCTGAGGGAAGAGTCAACTTCATGTAAAAACATTTTTAAGAAACCCCTGCCATTTACTACCACCATCTATAACATTAAATTAACCATTAAAGGAAGAGAATAAACTCAAAATATTTTCATCTGAATACATTGATCTTATGATAAACTTTTCATAATGTCCTTATTTTGGTGCACATGATTGAAAACTTTGGCATGGTCCACGGTACATTGGGAACATCTGAGTTATAGAGTTATAGAGTAATAAAACGCTCTAGAATATAAAAGTGAATCTACTCATGTATAAAAGAATAAGTAGGGCCCCCCAATTCTAACATATGTAACAATGTCTTGATAATATTTTATTGGGAAAATTTTAAAATAGGTTTCATAAAATGTCTGTTTGGGGAAAAAAACAAAATACTCAATAAACAACAACAACAACAACAAAAAGAACCCATAGCTTTAAGCTATTCTTCTTAAAGTACCCGTAAAATAACACCTTTGAAAAGTGCAGAGAGGGGCGCCTGGGTGGCTCAGTGGGTTAAAGCCTCTGCCTTCGGCTCAGGTCATGATCCCAGGGTCCTGGGATCGAGCCCCGCATAGGGCTCTCTGCTCCGCGGGGAACCTGCTTCCTCCTCTCTCTCTGCCTGCCTCTCTGCCTGCTTGTTATCTCTATCTGTCAAATAATAAATTAAAAAAATCTTTAAAAAAAAGAAAAGTGCAGAGAAATTGAATAAAATTTCTGCTTCATGGGATTCTTATCCAACAACTAATATTTCAGAATAGTTGACCACAAAAACTAATTATTGCCAACTATTCTAAAATATAAGGTGTTGTGTTTTTTTTTTATGAAGTGTCTCAACTTTTTAAGATTTTATTTTAAGTAATCTCTACACCCAACATGGGGCTTGAACTTACAACCCCAAGATCAAAAGTTCTCATGTTCTACTGACTGAGCCAGCCAGGCACCCCAATAAAGTGTCTCAACTCTTAACTGATAAATCCCATGAAGCAAAAAGTCTTAGTTACCTTGATATACTCTTCCTATGGGTGATCATAAAAGCATATCATCTAGCATAAGACAAACGTCTTTGAGCTTCCCATAATGTCAAGAAGGATATGCATTCAGCTTGTTCAAAAGAAGTGGTATCCTTATATTTCTAGTCCAGAAGGTCTAAGATACAGTGTCATTCCCATAGCAATGAACACACCTAGCATCCAGCTCTTGCTTTCTAAGTAACATTCTCCCATAAAAGAAATCAGGGCTTCTTGGAGAAGTGGTTGATTCCACTTCTTCCATTCCATTCCATTCCATTCCATTCCATTCCATTCCAGGGCTAAACAATGGAAAATAAAAGCTAAGCCTAAAAAAAGCATCTTGTGGTTGCAGAAAGTGTCCCAATAGCCAAAGATGGAACAATTTGAGCATTAAAATAAAAATAATATAGACTACAATCCAGAAAATAAAATAAATACCTAAGAATCCATACAGATATAGTTTATAAATTTAGTTTATAAATTTAGTTTATAAATGTTTTATAAATTTAGTTAATAAATGACTGAATAAATATGGAAGAAGGGACAACTCTTTCTTGCAGAAGAATTTCAACTCATAAATGAAGAAGGAATGAGGGAAATAGAAAAGTCACCATTAGAACACCACAGTGATGACTGGTGCAGGCAGATCAACCCATAAGTGCAAAAAGTAGTGGGCAAAAACTTAAGGAGAAACAAGATATTTACAGAGCCCCTACATACAGCCCCCAAATATTTACAGATTAAAAAGGGAGAGTAACTTTACAATGGAGAAATCAGGCAGATACTATCATAACCAAAGGATTAAGGATAACATCACCAGTAATAAGACCTTGCAATATGATGTACCCCCAATCCAATACATTGAGAGGATCACATCACTTCAATGGGATTCTTCTCTAAGATCTGTGATCTCAATCTAACTAAGAGAAAACATTAGATAAACCCAAGTTGGGGGACATTCTACAAAATACCTGACCAGTATGTTTCAGAAGTGTCAAGGTCATAAAAGATAAGGAAAAGCTGAGGAACTCTCACCGATGGGAGAAGAATGAGGAAACACAACACTAAAGACAATATGGCATCCTGAATCAGATGCTGGAACAAAAAAGAACAATAGGAAAAATGGTAAACTTTGAACAACTACAGCTTGTTCAGTGGTATCAGAACAATGTTATTCTCTTAGTCTTAAACACTGTACCATGATTATGCAGGATGTAAACATTATAGGAAGCTGGTTTATGGATCTTTCTGTACTATCTTTGCAAATGTTTTGTAATTCTAAAATTATTTCAAGTAACAGGCTAAAAAAAAAAAAAAAAAAGTAGCGGTATCCAGATCCAGCTGCCAACTTGCAGGAAATACAGAGGATGCAAGAACATGATAAACTGTACCATGAATACACAATCAGTCAAACACAAACTATAGGGAACTACAGTCAAACAGTCTGGGTTCTTTAACAGGTAAGAAAAGGATGGCATGGATGGGGATCTTAATGGTTAAGGGAGACTTAAAACACATATATAAAAATTTTTGTTTCGGGGCAAGACTAAGCTGTAGTAACTACGGACACTCATTTGAGCAATAAAATGAAAAGAATGTAAAGATGTCATGACTATAATATAAAAGTCAGAATAACCGTTACTTAATGAAGGGGGGGGCTGTGACTGGGATGGGGCATATAGAAGGCTTTTGTAAGTAGCAAAGTTCTGATTCTTGATTTGAATGATGGGTACAAAAGTGTTTGCCTTCTAATAATTCACTCTGTAACACACTATTGTGTGTGGTTTACTAATTCTCCATTTCAACAATAGAGGTTTGATTTTTTTTTTTTTTTAAAGTAGTGCTATCAGAAGTGTTCTTCCTGACCCTCATGGCTACATTGGAGGTAGGTTTCTAAATAAGAGTTAATAGCTTGGGATCTACCCTGAACTCACAAGGGTAAACCTATATTGATTCCTAACCACTAGGTCAAGGCTGAGAAAAGACCAAAATATGATTTAAAAAAACAAAAGTTCCAAAAGTATTTCCAACAGATTACTATACAAGGTGGTATAAAGTAAACTCTGGTGGAACAGCAATGTCTAAAGACTGCCAGTTATTCAAGTTATTCACATTAAACACTATGTGACTTAATCTCTCTGTGCTTCCATTTTCTCATCTATAAAATAGGGTATTCACATGTAGGGCCATTTACAGCTTAGGGCCATTGTGGTGATTAAAATAGTTCTTAAACATATCTAAAATGCTTATATCAGGGCGCCTGGGTGGCTCAGTGGGTTAAGCCTCTGCCTTCAGCTCAGGTCATAACCTCAGGGTCCTGGGATCGAGCCCCGCATCTGGCTCTGCTCAGTGGGGAGCCTGCTTCCCCCTCTCCCTCTGCCTCTCTGCCTACTTGTGATCTCTCTCTCTCTCTCTGTCAAATAAATAAATAAAATAAAATAAAATAAATCAGTCCATGAGGGACAGCTGGGTGGCCCAGTCAGTTAAGCATCCCACTCTTGATTTTGGGTCAGGTCATGATCTCAGGGTCATGAGATCAAGCCCCAAGCTCAACTCTACACTAGGTGTGGAGCCTGCTTAAGATTCTCTCTCTCCTTTCCCTCTGCCCCTCCCCCCCTCCACTAATGCATGCACTCTATTTCTCTTAGAGAAAAAAAAAATCAGTCTGCCAACCAAAATCTACTTGGATCCACAGCCCTTTACTCAAACAACTGGGCACTCAAAAAACTCATGTGTGAGATGAATGAATGAGTGTCATGTGAAACCAGAAGGGCTCCTACATCAATATCTTTTAAATGCCTGCCTTTTAGGGTTAAATTCAATCACTTGCTTTTTAAAATATCCCATCTTAAAGTATACTCTGAAAACAAGTGATACTTACAGATGTTGTACCATCCCTCTACCCACTATTCCTGTTTAAAACAGGACAAACAATTATCCTGACCCAATCAGATTCAGATGGGTGTCTACCAAATCTCTCTCTAGCTCTGACACTGGCCCCAAGCTCCAGACCTAAACCTTTGAATATCATACTACACCTCATACACATGTCAAACACTTACTGCTGTCCTTTCTGACTCACCTATTTCAGTCAATATCACAACTGTTCTATTATTTAAATTCAAATTCCTAGAATTAGCTATTTTGGCTTTCAATATCGTGCTAAGAGCTTCAGCACGGATTATCTCATTTAACGGGGTACATATTATAACTTCCTGTTTTACAGATGAGAAAACTGATGTTGAGGATCACACCAATATAAGTGGCAAAGGAAAAAAAAGATTTTTTTTTTTTCCCTTTTAAAGATCCCAGACCTGGGGTACCGGGATGACTCAGTAGTTAGGTGTCCAACTCTTGATCTTAGCTCAGGTTTTGGTCTCAGGGTGGTGAGTTCAAACTCTGTGTTGGACTCCACACTGGGCATGGAGCCTACTTTAAAAAAAAGAAAAAAGAAAAAAAGATTGCAGACCCTGTGCTCTTAATCACCATACTACATCACCTCATCTTTAGATCGTTCACCCGGTCCATCCTATATGCAACCAGAGCTTTTCTTTTCTTTTCTTCAATATTTGTTCAACAGTAATGATGCAACTATTCTATGCCAGGCACAAAGGATTCAGGAATGAATAAAATAGTTCTGGCCCTCAAGGAACTCACAGTACAGTGGAGAAAACATATATAAACAAATAATTACGATAAAAAGTGAGAAATGCTCTCAATAGAGGTATGTATAAAGTACTAAGAGAACAGAGGAAGGAGGGCCTAATATTGCTCCGGGGCTTCTGGTATCTAGAAGAAAGCAGGAGCCAAGTGGCTTCAACACAAACAATTTAGTTTGTTCAACAAGTTATTATATTCAAGTATTATCAAATCTAAGCTCTCACCATCACACAGAAGAATTACTACTACCTTTATTACCATTTGTCAACTGGAAAACCTGGGCATATTACTTAACTTGTCTAAATTTCAGTTTCCTCATCTGTAAAATGGGGGAAATAACACCATCTAACACAGAGAATAACTGGAGGATAAAAGAGGCTTACCACAGTATTTAATATACAGTATTCTTAGAAAGCTAAGTTTGAATTATTCATAAAACAACCATTCATTATCCCATTCAAAAATGTCTATGGAATAACACCAAAACTCTAGCATTTAAAGTTCAAGGATATGGGTGCTTGGGTGGCTCAGTCGATTAAGCGTCTGCCTTCGGCTCAGATCATGATCCTGCAGTCCTGGAATGGACTGCAGTTGGGCTCCCTGCTCAGAGGGGAGTCTACTTCTCCCTCTCTCTCTGCTCCTTCCCCTGCCCATGCTCTCTCTCACTCACTCTCAAATAAATAAATAAAATCTTAAAAAGAAAATTAAAAAGGAGCACCTGGGTGGTTCAGTTGTTAAGTGCCTGCCTTCAGTTTAGGTCATGATTCTGGGGTCCTGGAATCAAGCCCTGCACCTGGCTCCCTGCTCAGAGGGGAGACTGCTTCTCCCTTTTTCTGTGCCTGCTTGTAAGTGCTTTCTCTCTGTCAAATAAATAAATCTTTATGAATGGATAAAGAAGATGTGGTATATATACACAATGGAATACTATGCAGCCATCAAAAGAAATGAAATCTTGCCATTCGCAACGACGTGGATGGAACTAGAGGGTATCATGCTTAGTGAAATAAGTCAATCAGAGAAAGACAACTATCATATGATATCCCTGATATGAGGAAGGGGAGATGCAACATGGGGGTCTAGGGGGGTAGAAAAAGAAGAAAAGAAACAAGATGGGATCGGGAGGGAGACAAACCATAAGTGACTCTTAATCTCACAACACAAAGTGAGCATTGCTGGGGGGAGGGGGTCGGGAAAGGGGGGTGGGGTAATGGACATTGGGGAGGGTACGTGCTATGGTTAGTGCTGTGAAGTGTGTAAACCTGGCGATTCACAGACATGTACCCCTGGGGATAAAAATATGTTTATAAAAAATAAAAATTTAAAAAAAAAAGAAAAAAGAAATGGATTGCAAGGGAAAATAAATAAATAAAACTTTAAAAAGAATTTGGAGGGGGGCGCCTGGGTGGCTCAATGGGTTAAGCCTCTGCCTTCAGCTCAGGTCATGATCCCAGGGTCTTGGGATCGAGCCCCATATCAGGCTCTCTGTTCAGCAGGGAGCCTGCTTCCCTTCCTCTCTCTCTGCCTGCCTCTCTGCCTACTTGTGATCTCTGTCAAATAAATAAATAAATAAATAAGTACTCTTCAAAAAAAATTTTTTTTTTTAAACTACAAAGGTCAAGGACACAAACAGTACTTCTGGGGTGCTGTCACTTCTGTAATGTTGTTTCTTGATCTGGATGCTGACTACATGAGTATACACAGTTTGTAAAAGTTCATTGAGCCCTGCACTTACTATATGTGCATTGTATATATATTGTACTTCAGTAAAAAAGTTTTTTAAAAAATCTTTAAATTCTGTCCCTAACCCATACTCCATTACTACCCCATTTTGTACATTTCACACTCTCCAACATTTTCTTGATCCTGTTTACCTTCTGCTACCTGGTATGCTACCAGGTACGCTACTCTCCTTTCTCTAACCTCCCTTTCCAAATTCGACATTCAACAGTTAGCTCAGAGCCCACATCCTCAGGAAACTGGAAAATGAGAGGGGCATTTTCTTCACAGCTGAAACTCCAGGTAAGGAACTGCATGTACAAAGGAAGAACATTTTTCAAAAAGGATTATAACTGTCTCCCCCACTAGTCTGTGGATCCTTCAGCACAAACTCTATCTCACTGGAGGCGCTGGTAGAAAATTGCGCCTGAGGAAGAACTTAAGAACAGTAAGAAATGCTGCACTGCAAGTTCCAAACTGAGAACAGGAGTCTAAGCACACTCACACACTCTACTCGCTTAGGCAAGATTGTTCCCCTCACTTGGGGGCCCCCTTCACACACCCTCATCAAATCCCAATCCCCTCCGCAAATCCCACTCCATTCACTATTCCCTTTTCTTAAACCTACCCTTCCTCAGACCACGCCCCTCTGCTCAGGACCCGAGGGGGACACACCCCCTCAGCTCCCCAAACCTCAGGTGTGCCTGCCCCTACGGCCCAAAGCTACTCCACAGTCCCACGACCCCTCACTCTGGCAGCCCCGCCCTCCCGCCCTCTCCGACGTCGCTAGAGCGGGTCAGTTCCATTAGAATCTTGAGCTTGAGGCCACTGCCCCCGCCTGCCATTCACTGAGGCCAGGAGAGCACAGGCGGAGCCTGGCCACCTACTCTAGCCAGTGGCCTCACCTCTCTTCCAAGAGCTCAGTGGGGACACCACCTCCACCCGTTCGGAAATGAACTCGGCCAGACTGGAGCGGAACAAGGCCGCCCGCACGGTCACGGCCACCACCAGCACCAGAGCCAAGGGAGCCGCCATGATAGCTGGGGCGGGCGCGCAGGCGGGAGGGAAACGCGAGGCGGAAAAGTCTCGCGACCTGTGCGCCACCCTCTGTAGTTCCGCGGTCAAGCGCGCCTTGCGGCTGCCGCTGGAACGCCCAGACTAGGGACTACCGCTCCCAGGAAGCCTTGCGGCGAGATGGGGCGGGACGACGTAGAGCGGGGCGTCTCAAGCTCCCAGCATAGGGTTGGGCAACGTCTCCTAAGATCGCAGGTGTACTGTAAAAGCACTGGGTGCTATGGGAAGTAGACCAGTGAAGGCGTTATCTTCCTAAGATAAGGAGCAAGTTTTGAAGAGTTGTTAATTTCACTCTTGTGAAAATGCCTTTTTTTTTTTTTTTAAGTAAATGTGCTGCGGAAGCGAGCAGTTGTGTTAAATGCTTTTAATGTTCGGATGTTTCCCTTTTATGTTTTTAAAGTTTTTTTTTTTTTTTTAAGATTTTATTTATTTATTTATTTGACAGAGAGAGAGATAGCAGGGGGAGTGGCAGGGAGAGGAAGAAGCAGGCTCCCACTGAGCAGAGAGCCAGACATGGGGCTGGATCCCAGGACTCTAGAATCATGACCTGAGCAGAAGGCAGACAGACACATTACCTACTGGGCCACCCAGGCACCCCTCCTTTTATGTTTTTAAAGAATATTAAATAGGTATTCACTTATGTATTCTACACTTGTTTAATGAACATCACCTGTATGCCAGGCACTATATTGGGTTCTGAAGATATATTTTGGAGTAGTAGATAGGTTTATTTGCTCTGCAGCCTTGAACGAGTTGCTTAACTTTTCTGTGTTCTGTGCCTCAGCTCCTTCATCTGAAAAATATGCTGATTGTTAGCCCGCGGGTCCCTATGGACTCGCTAGAACCGATTAAGGAATGCTTAGAAATTTTGCCAGTTGCTTTTTAACATAATTATCAAGAATTCAAGTATATAGACTTACAATACTAAAACAAGGTAATAAATACTCAAAACTCATTACTTCTTAATTATTTTACTACATTTTTTATTTGTGCTCTTGAGGTTACTTATCACTAGTATATTACTGTGGCACATGCTGTATAATGGTGTGCTACTGCCCCTTAGTTCCCAAATTGGTGTTCAGGAACTTGGGTTGGTAGCTTAAAAACCCTCCCTGAGGACAGTGTTTACACACAGAAATTAGTAAGCACTACAAATCAGAGTTTTGGACTTTGGAGAGCTCATTGATAAGCATTAAGTAAAACACCACTTAATTAATGTATGAAAAGTGCTTATCGTGAGTGCTTAAGTGTTAGCTATAATAATATCAAATAAAATATAGAAGGGGGAGCCTGGGTGGCTTAGTGGGTAAAGCCTCTGCCTTCAGCTCAGGTCATGATCTCGGGGTCCTGGGATGGAGCCCCACATCGGGCTCTCTGCTCAGCAGGGAGCCTGCTTCCCCCCCTCTCTCTCCCTGCCTTTCTGCCTACTTGTGATCTCTCTCTTGTCAAATAAATACATAAAATCTTTTAAAAAAATAAAATAAAATATAGAAGGAAATTTCAGATCTGTGAATAAGATGAAACAGTTTGTATGACCAAGAATAACTTGGTGGGAGGCTCAATTGGTAAGTGGCTGTCTTCCCCTCAGGTTGTGATCCTTGGGTCCTGGGATGGAGCCCCGTCTTGGGCTCCCTGCTCAGCGAAGAGTCTGCTTCTTCCTCTCCCTCTACCCCACCTCCCGCTGGTGTGCTCACTCACTCTCTCAAATAAATAAATAAAATCTTTTTAAAAAGCATAACTTGGTAGAAGTGTGTTGGTAACACTGGACAGGGCAATCAGGGAAGGCTCTGGGAAGAGGTGACATTTGAGCCGAGACCCAAAATAAGAAACTAAATCAGAGATGACAACTGGAAGAAACAGACTCTGATTCAGGATACAGCAAGATGTGTTTGGGAAAGAAAACAAGTATGTTCCAAGTGGAGAGAGTAGTAGAAGGTGTGGGTGGAGAAGCAGATAGTGGCCAATCAGGTAGGAACCTGTTTGCCATGGCTGGGAATTTGGACTTTATTCAAAGTGTAATCCACATACCATTGGAGGATTTTAAACTTCCAATGGTGCCTAAAGTGATGTAGTCAAGTGTATACTTTTTAAAAGATCACTATATCGGGTGCCTGTGTACCTCAGTTGGTTAAGCGGCTGCCTTTGGCTCAGGTCATGATCCCAGAGTCCCTGAATTGAGTCCTGCATTGGGCTCCCAGCTCTGCGAGGAGTCTGCTTCTCCTTCTGACCTTCTCCCCTCTCATGCTCTCTCACTGTCTCTCTTTCAAAAAAAAAATTGCTATATTCCCCAGCTATATACTGGGTGTTGGGGAATATTGCAGTGACAAAATTGCCCCCCACCTGCCTTTGTGAGACTTGAAGAGTAGTTGGAGAGATGTGATAGTCTTAAGAATAACACACAAAAAAATGGGGCACCTGGGTGGCTCAGTTGGTTAAGCAACTGCCTTCGGCTCAGGTCATGATCCCAGAGTCCCAGGATCAAGTCCTGCATCAGGCTTCCTGCTCGACAGGGAGTCTGCTTCTCCCTCTGACTTCTCCCTTCTCATGCTCACTTTCTCATTCTTTCTCTCTCAAATAAATAAGTGAAATATTTAAAAAAAAAAGAATAACACAAAAGTATGATCACAAATCATAATGAGACAAGGAAAAGGGGGATCAGGATGCTAGGAGAATACAAAAATGAGCCCTGGAGCTGATAGCTTTCTTGACCAATGGGAGGGGTAAGTCTGCAGTGGGACAGGCAATCATGAAGGAATAGGAAGAGGCACTCTCATCCTTTGAGCCCTGTTCTGCCAAACACTCTGCCATACTTTAAAGGCTTCTTTTTTTTTTTTTAACTTATTTGTTTGTCAGAGAGAGGGAAAGAGAGAGAGCGAGCACAGGCAGAGTGGCAGGCAGAGGGAGAAGCAGGCTCCCTGCCGAGCAAGAGCCCGATGTGGGACTCGATCCCAGGACGCTGGGATCATGACCTGAGCCGAAGGCAGCTGCTTAACCAACTGAGCCACCCAGGCGTCCCTCTGCCATACTTTTAACACACATGAACTTATTTAGTCCGCATCACCTTCCTTCCTAAAAATAAAAGTATTGCTTCCTCTTTTACATAAAAGGAGATCTATGTATTACATCATCATAGAGTGAAGCTATTACATCATGAAAAGTAGAGGTGATTCTAACACAAACTACGTAATGAAGATTGAACAAGATTATGCAACATAAAATGGTTAGCACATACCATGTGCTCAATATACATTCATTAACTGTTTCATTATTGTTTACATCATCCTAACAGAAGGCTTAAAAATTCTCCTTAAGCCACAAGGAGAAGGAGGAGGTGCAGTGTTCTCTCCTGAACTTGAAGCTGCCTTTAGGTGTTGTCTCCACAAATAGCAATTGCCATCGATGATCATTCTTCTCCTCCTTTGGAGGAGTAAGCAGGAGGGGATGCAATCTGAGTGCTTTCTCGAAAAAAAAAAAAAAAAGCTGTACAATTAAATGCATTTTCACAGATGTACATACAAATGAAACTACTGCTGCATTCAAGACACAGCGCATTTCCACTATCCCACAACTTCCCTTGGGTCCCCTTGAGGTCCCTCTGCCTCCACCCTCAGCCCAGGCAACCACCGGCACTATAGATGGGCTTGCATTTTTAACAACGTTAAAGGAACTCTTTAATGCCTACATTCCTTTGTGCAGCATAAGGATTCTTAAATCTATCCAGATTACTACGTGTATCACCAGTTCGGGCCTTTTTTATTGCTAAGTTGTATTCCTCGGTATGGATACACCCTGTCTGTACATTCACCAATTAATATTTGTGATATTTGTGAAGTTTCTAGGTTTTAGCCATTGTGAATAAAGCTATGGTGAATATTTTTAAAAAATTCTTCTTAGGGTGGGACGCCTGGGTGGCTCAGTTGGTTAAGCAGCTGCCTTCGGCTCAGGTCATGATCCCAGCGTCCTGGGATCGAGTCCCACATCAGGGTCCTTGCTCAGCAGGGAGCCTGCTTCTCCCTCTGCCTCTGCCTGCCACTCTGTCTGCCTGTGCTCGCTCGCTCTCTCTCCTCCTCTCTCTGACAAATAAATTAAAAAAAATTATTCTTAAGGTGAGGATTGTCTTTGGGAAAAACCATTATAGGTAGACCCAAACTAGTGCTTCCTAAATAAGAGTTTGCATGGATCATAGACTTAAATATTAGACCTAAAACTCTGAGACACCTAGAAGAAAACCTAGGAGTGAATCTCCATGACCTTGAGTTGGGCAATGGTTTTTTAGATTCAACACCAAAAGCACAGACAACAAAAGAAAGAAAGAAAGAAATTGGGTCTCTTCAAAATTAAAAACTTGTGCTCCAAAGGATACCATCAAGAAGTAAAAAGACAACCCACAGAATGGGAGAAAATATCTCCAAATCACATATCTGATTAAGGACTTTCATTCAGAATATATGAAGAACTTTTATAACTCAATAATAGAAGATAAAGAATCCAATTAAAAATGGGTGGAAGAGGACACCTACGTGGTTCAGTTGGTTGAGCGGCTGACTCTTTCTTTCTTTTTAATTAATTAATTAATTAATTAATTTGACACACAGAGATCACAAGTGGGCAGAGAGGCAGGCAGGGAGAGGGGGAGGGGAATCAGGCTCCCCGCTGAGCAGAGAGCCCGATGCAGGGCTCAAGTCCAGGACCCTGGAATCATGACCTGAGCGGAAGGCAGAGGCTTTAACCCACTGAGCCACGCAGATGCCCCAGAGCGGCTGACTCTTCATTTCCACTCGGGTCATGATCTCAGAGTCCTAGGATAGAGCCCTGAGTCAGGTTCTGTGCTCAGGGAGAGTCTGCTTAAGGATTTTTCTCTTTCCTTCTGCCCTTACCCCTGCTCATGTATGTGCACAGGCTCTCTCCCTCTCTCATGAATAAATAAATAAATAAATAAATAAATTCTAAAAATGGGCAAAGGTTGGGGTGCCTGGTCAGTGGAGCATGTGAGTCTTGGCCTCAGAGTTGTAAGTTTGAGCCCCAGGTTGGGTGTAGAGATTACTTCAAAATAAAAGCTTAAAAAAATAGGCAAAGGATTGGAATAGACATAGCTCCAATAAGAGACACAAATGGCCAATAAGGATGTGAAAAGATGCCCAACATTATTAGTCATTAAGGAAATACAAATCAAAACCACAATGAGATATTACTGCTTACCCATGGGGGTGGCCATAATAAAAGGCAGATAATAACAAGTATTGAAAAGGAAGCAGAGAAATTGGAACCCCCCTGGTGGGAATGTAAAATGCTGTAGCCACTTTGGAAAATGGTTTGGTAGTTCCTCAAAATGTTAAACCTAGAGTTCCCATGTGGCCCAGCAATTCAACTCCTAGTTAATATCCAAGAGAAATGAAACATATATCCACACAAAAACTTGTACATGACTGTCCATTGCTTGTTATTCATAATACCTAAAAAGTGGAAACAAGACAAATATCCATTCTGTTTGTTATGAATGGATAAACAAAATGTGCTCTATCTATTCAGTGAACTATACCTTAGTAAAAAAAAAAAGTGTTGATACATGTTACAACATAGATGAACCTTGAAAACATGCTAAAATAAGCCAAACACAAAAGATCACATATTATATAATTCCATTTATGTGAATTTTCCAGAATAGACTAATATATAAAGACAGAAAGCAGACCAGTGGTTGTCTGGTTGGGGTGATTGAGGGGATAGGGAATAGGAAATGACTGCTAATGAGTACAGGATTTCTTTTCAGGATGTAGAAAATGTTCTAAAATCAGATTGTATCAGGACGCCTGGGTGGCTCAGTTGGTTAAGCAGCTGCCTTCGGCTCAGGTCATGATCCCAGCGTCCTGGGATCGAGTCCCACAATGGGCTCCTTGCTTGGCAGGGAGCCTGCTTCTCCCTCTGCCTCTGCCTGCCACTCTGTCTGCCTGTGCTCGCTCTCTCTCTCTCCCTCTCTCTCTGGCAAATTAAAAAAAAAAGCTTTTAAAGTCAGATTGTATCATTCTATAAGTATACCAAAACCACTGAGTCATACACGTTAAATGGGTGAATTTTATTGCATGTGTGTTATGTCTCAATATCTTTTTTTAAAAATGAGCAATCACTTGGGAGATATATTTTTCAAATGTAAATGTCCTAGTTCAGCCCTAAAAACTGATTTGCTAGGTACAAGAAGGAGCCCAGGAACCTGCACTGTTCATCTCTCCAGTGTATTCTGATGCTGGTGGTTCAGGAACTGTACTTCAAAGAACATTACCCTGAAGGTATAGGTATCCAGTTGCTTATGCAACAAAAAGATGAAAATAGTGGCTCACTTGGTTAAGCATCTACCTTCAGCTAGGGTCCCAGGATCAAGCCCGGAGTTGGATTTCCTGCTCAGCACAGCGGAGCCTGTTTCTTCCTCTCCCTCTGCCCCTCCTCCTCCTCATGCCATCTCTCTCAAATAAATAAATAAAATCCTTAAAAAAGGAAAATACTAATAAGAGCTACCAAGTGTTCAGTGCTTACTATGTGCTAAGCATTGTTTTAAGTGTTTTACCTGTTCTATCTCATTATCTCTATGTATTATTACAGCTACTATAATTTCCCATCACCACCTGCACATGAGGAAACTGAGGCAAAGGAAGTTTATTAATTTGTTTAAGGTCACACAGCTAGTAAACAACATAACCAGGATCTGAATATCAGGCCCAGACATTGTGGTTAAGTGGATCTTCCTGAGAAAATGAGAAGAAGTTGGGTTGAGTTGTTTTGTTGTTGTAGCTGAGAAGGAGGGATAGAGACTTGAAAGGAAGGAGACAATAAAGGAACAAGCAAGATGATTTCTGTCCAGAGATCCCAGATGATATGTGGGCAGGAGGAAGAAATCGAGGCTCTGTGATATTAAGCAACGAGCTTTAAGCCACACACCTGGGTACATTTATTGAACACCTACCTTTGCCAGGTCCTGTGCTAGTCTGTGGAGATACAGTGTATACAATACATTTATTTTATTCCAAACAGCAAACTGATTCTGGCCATCTTCAACACTAACGATGTTAACTAGGAGGCTTTGAGGGAGCTCACAGGACCAAAGAGAAGACTAGGGAACCAGACTCGGAATGGTCAAACCCAGGTAAGCAACACAGGGCCCAGGTAGCAGGAGACACCTGTCAGGTCAGCTAGGTACCACCAATGGTATGAGTGAACATTAACTAGTTTTTAAGGTCTTGCATTGCATCATTTAAGATTCAATGTTCTTGGAAAGACCATGAGGTGGATTAAAATTAGGTCCCATACCTGCCTCTTGGCTGTGTGTAGGACAACAAGAGAAAAGGATCTGTGAGAATTCAGATGATGAATTTACTATGTTTGTCTTAGGACAGGAAACCCTGAAGGCAGCTAGGTGAGATCAGTCAAGTGAAGGCAAAAGGTGATTGAATGCTGAATGGGAAGAAAAAGGCCGATGGTGGTGAGAGAGACACAATCCTACCTGTATTGGAGTTCATAGTCTGGCAGGGAGTCATACAAAATAGAAGCAGTCAGACAAAATAATTAGAGGGTATGATTAGATTTATGAGAGCAACAGACGAGGACCAATGACAATGCGTAACAGAGGACCTACTATTGACTAGATGAGGTAGTCAAGGAAAGCCTGTTCAAGGAAGTAATATTTAAGCAGAGACCTAAAAGATGAGAAGAGAACTGACAATGGTAAATGGTGTGTATGGGGAGGAGGGGATTGGGTTTGCAATACAGGAGGCCAGTGTGGAGTAAAATGAGCAAGAGGTGAGACTAGAAAAATATACAAGGGTCAAATGGCCTTTGCGAACCATGAGGCTACGTTGGATATGGAGTTTCAAGTAGAATTGAAATGTGACCACAATTTAAATTTCAAAAATTCCCTTCTGACCACTGAGTGAAGAATGGATTGGAAGAAGTCAAGGTGGTAGCAAGGAAACCAGTGAGGTGCTGCCATCCAACAGGGTGAAGAAGATAATGGATTCAAGAGGTATTAGGAAATGATCAATCATTTCCTAAATCCCTCCCTAACTTGTCCCTGGCACTCTGACCCTGGCTCTTGTGAAAGTTTGAAAGACAGTTCAATGAGGCTTTCATTAACACAAATTTGAGGGACAGAAATGTAGAGCAACAATCTCAGATCAACAAGTATATAAAATATCTAAACATGACGGAGGACTTTCTCCTTCCTGGTGGCCTGATAAGCAGCCACTATTATGTATGACACACATAAGCAACCAGGCAAGGACGTTCATGACATCCTAACTGTTCCCGCAGGAACAAATGGTCACAGAGGTCCATTACCCTAGGAAGGAAATAGTACCTAAGCCAGAAATTCAAGAAAAACTAACCAAAATGTACAGGAACACATGAGACAATTATCCTTGCCCTCAGACTGAAACCCATTTTGGCACTAGCAAAACAGAGTTTGATTAAATTTATAATTCCTTGGATCATGCAAAGAGAAATCAACCCAAACAGAGATGTGCAAGATACGCCCTGTATGACAAGGAAAGAACTCAGGAAAGTCAGCAGAAGACACATAAGAATGGATGGGAAAAAAAAACCAAAAACAAAACAGAATTGTTATAAAAACAAAAAGAAGAATTAAAGATACAGCACTGATTTGCTTATGTTTGTGTAGATATTTCATCAGAAAACAAACTATATAAAAACTTAAAAATGAATAATAACAACTCATAAATAGGATGAATGGAAGGCAGTGGCATGTAGGGAAAAGTAACTGAAGGCATCCTTAAGATTGAAAAAGTAGGAAAGGCCTGATCTAGTTCATTGTACAGACTGGGAAACTAAGTCACAGAGAGGAGCAGCTCCTGCCCCAGGATCACATAGCAAGTCAGTGGTGGTGGCACTGGGTCCAGAAACTGGGCTACTCAGCACCTGTCTCCTATACCAGCTGCCTCTTGTTCCTGGATGGGGTGTCTGGTAAGACCTAAAAGGAGACCCACACCAGCTCCGTCTTCAACCCTTGCCACCAAGTGTTGTAAGGACCCAAAAGGAATTAGAAATCTGGCCTTCAAAATGCCCTGAAGACAGATTTCCGGGACTCTGTGTCTTCAGCTCTCTCAATTTCCTTTTTGTCCCCTACCCACAAATGCCCACTGTTGCAAAAGCCATCCTGTTAGGAAAACAAGACCAAGATATAAACTAGACCTACATCCTTAGGGCTAAAGATCAGTTTCCTCTTGCTCAGCTTCCTCTTTCAGAATCCCTTTCCCGCCTCTGGAGCCATACCCTCCATAACTATGCATTCAGACCTCTTGTGCCCTTCCTGACTTCCCTGCCCTGGCAAAGCAAACAGGGATAGCGGGCTTTACTTGCTGCTTCTTGGCCTCCATTCCACCTCCCCTTTCTCCTTTCCTAACAGGACCCTGAATTCTCAGCCATGTGGTTTGAATGGGACTGACCTCAACCTCATTTCCAGGGCTCAATGGCTCAAACTAACCAACCATTTCCAATGGCTCAAACTAACCAACACATTCCAAATCCCTAGCCACAGCGATTGGTTCTGGGATGAGCATATGACCCAAATCAGGTCAATAAGAGCTAAAAACCAACTAACAAACAAACAAAACAACAACAACAACAAAACCCTTCAATTCTGAAATTTTGAATTGAGCCCTTTAGGGAAATGGGAATTTTCTTTTCTGCCAGGTTTGCGCTTGGAAGCACCCAGACCTAGAAGCAGCTGGCAGTTTATAGGTACAAGACAAGACAAGATAAGGCCAAGGCAAAGGCCAAGGCCTAACTAATTCTAGTGGTAAAGATACAATGAGCCACTTTTCAATTTAACTAGTTCATTACTCACATACACGGCAAGAATAGCCAGCTCCCGATGATCTTTGTTCCACACACCAAAAAGGATGACACTGAATCAAAAGAGGCTGGGCAATTACAACACAAGTTGTGGGCACCCTGTTGTCAAGGAGCCAGTTACTAGACTGCAATTAACAAGTTGTATATTCTACAGCTCCCTTCTGAGTAGGGTGGGGCAGAAAGTTCCATTAACTCCTCAGAACCTGGGAAGCAGTAAGAAAACTGTCTCATGATAGTCTCCCAGGGGAGAGAGGGAAGCAAGTAGAAGATGGCCTCAGTCTTACAAGCCTCACATCCTCTCATCTTCTGGGAGGGTCACAGTCTTCCAAGACTCAGATAAGCTTTTTAAACTTTTGCCTGTGTGGCCTATGTGAATGAATACATGCAAGGTCACCAGGGTGCCAAGGAAGAGCCATTTCCCTACAATAGCATGTGGTCACAAAGAGAGAGCCTGTCAAGAATTAACCCAACTCCTAGGAAGTGTTTTGGAAAAATCAGAAAAGACTGGATCTTAGTTCCATTATTTGAAACACTGGATCAAGCCTTGCCTGAAGGCAATTATAGCTAAATAATACAACCCAATTTCTTTTCTAGTTTAATCCAATTTGAGTTGGGTCTTTAGGTACCTGTAATCAAAAGTTCTTAACCAGGGATATCTGGGTGGCTCAGTCGGTTAAGCATCTGTCTTCAGCTCAGATCATGATCTCACGGTCCTGGGGTCTTCCACATTGGGCTCCTTGTTCAGATGGGAGCTTACTTTTCCCTCTGCTTGTGCTCTCTCTCTCTCTGAAAAATATATAAGTAAAATCTTTTTTAAAAATTTCCTAAAAATATAAGTGGCTTTAACTGCCACTTATATTTTGGTGACTCTCAGATCTTTATTTCCAGCTCAGGTTTTACTTACTGATACTCAGACATTTGTGTCAAACTAGATAAGGCCACTTTAAACTCCAAATATCTAAAACTGAGCTCATGATCTTTAACAACTCACTCTTCCTCCTGAATTCCTTATCTCTGTTAATGGCACCACCCATCTTCCAGTTGTTCAGCCCAAAATGTGGGAATCATCTCCTACTTCCCCATCCCTTGTAGACAATCCACCTTTAACCTTTGACCTAAACATCAGTCAAATCAACCTATTCTTCTCCGTCATCACTGCCACCACCCTGGTCTAAGCCACGAGCATATCTCACCTAGATGTCTGCTAAACTCTCCTGACTGATCCCCTGCGGCATCCTACTCTCCAAACTACAATCCATTCTTTATGCCTGATGCCGATTGTTGAATGAATGAATGAATATCACTAACTCTTCACTTAAAACCCTCACTGGCTTTCCTTAGGATGGCTTGCAAGAGCCAGCATGACCTATCCATCTACCTACCTCCCTTGCCTCATCCCACAATTTTCTGCCCTATTTGTGCTTGAGAAACTAATAATCAATAGTCATTTCCTTGGCATGTTCTACTCTGCACAGCCCACTGCCTACCCCAACAGCACCTGTCCACACTTGGGAAAGTCCTACTTATTTTTCAAGGCCCATTCTTCAAGTTTCCAGCTCTTTGAAGACTTTGGTTGTATCTGGGAGTCAGTTCTTTTCCTATACTCCCAAAGCACTTAACAGCTGTCTTTAAACTGCACTTAATAATCACTATCTGATAATTCTGGTACCTAAAGTTTTTGGCAGTCTGATTTGTTGTGTCTACTGGATCTTACTCATGGTGGGTTGCTTCCTTGTGGATTATTAGCTAATATTTGGAAGGGCTTTATATATAGGAATTCTGTATAGCCTGCAATTGGGTGTGGGAGAGATCCAAAGAGGATTTCCATTTCTTTCTATTAGACATCAGAGAGATGGTTTTGGATTAGGTCTCCTTTTACGTTAATTTCTCAGCCTTGGGGATTCCCAGCCATGCAAGTGATATAAATATGAGCCCCACACTCGCTGAGAGCAGGCATGTGGTTTCAAATTCTTGAGAGATAGTTTCTTTCCCCCACCCAAGACCAGGTCAAGATGGACATATATCTTCTTTTTTTTTTTTTTAAGATTTTATTTTTATTTATTTGTCAGAGAGAGCGAGCGAGCACAGGCAGACAGAGTGGCAGGCTGAGGCAGAGGGAGAAGCAGGCTCCCTACCGAGCAAGGAGCCTGATGTGGGACTGGATCCCAGGACGCTGGGATCATGACCTGAGCTGAAGGCAGCCGCTCAACCAACTGAGCCACCCAGGCGTCCCGGACATATATCTTCTTATCTCCTTTGCTAGTACTCAGAAGTTTGTTTTCTTCTAGTCTAGTCTTTCACTGTGAGTGTAGCACTCAAAGGGTCTCAGTTCTAACCCCAAACGTCATGTAAATCCAAGTCTTCATCTCCCCAAAGATCTGTTAAAACCCGAACTTTTGCAGGTTCACTTGTGCATTTAAAAGGATGTTTGTTGTTTTTGTTTCTGGCATTTCCATGTTTTATGTAGCAGGAAGTACCAGATATTGTCAGAAAAGGAAGTCCAACTAAATACTTAGTAGACAGAATTATCACGGTTTACTTGTGTATTTTCTCCATGATTATCAAGCTCTGGGAAGGCAGGAAATGGGTCTGACACATCTCTGAGTCAAGACACCCAGCCCCAGATTTGGCACAGAATAAATTCTCAAGGCATTTGTTGATACCAAACCTCTACTTGGAGACTTCTAGTGATGAGGAGCTCACTCCCTCCCAAAGTAGCCTTGTCTTTTCTTTGGAGAGGGTTGTGTTACCTGGGTGACCAGCTGGCTCATGGGGGGATAGACTGACCCTAGTCTGTGTTCATCCTTCCCAACACTCAGCTTGTCCACTCACATATTGCAGAGGGGAGCTCAGGGCCTGGATGATCCCAGTGACCATCCCTTAGGATCCCAGGGAACCCTTAAACTGGGACTTTAAGCTTTGATTCAGGAGGAAGCACATAGGCCACTTCTAGATGTAAACCTAAAGCTCTCATACAACATTGGTGGAAATCTAACCTGGCACATTTTTGGGAGAAAAATTTGTCAGCATCTATTGAAATTCAAGATATGTGTACCTATCAGTCTTACAAGTAATTTCTCTGAATCCATTTTTATTCACACAAGAATAGTCATTGTAGCATTGTTTGTGGCAGCAAAACCTGAAAACCATCAAAACATCCATCAATAAGCTATCTACAATTAAATAAGCTATCTAAAGCCATACAACAAGAAACAGTAAGATAGTATTTTTTTTAATAAGGTAGGTCTATTTGTCTATATGCATTTGCAGAGGTAGAATTCCAAATCATATTGCTGAGTGAAAAATGTGAGTGTTCAGGACCGAGTATATAATATATTTATGTAGAAATGAAAAAACAAACCTATAAGCAGTAAAAATCAGTACATCCTGGAAGCTATTTGGTCATATCAATCAACACTTAAAGTACTAGTTAAACTTCTAAAATAACCTGACCTTACTAATCCCCAGTAGTAGATATTCATCTTGGGGCATCTGGGTGGCTCAATTGTTTGGGCATCTGACTCTTGATTTTGGCTAGGGTCATGATCTCAGGGTCATGAGACTGAAGCCCCGCACCAGGCTCCATGCTCAATGGGGAGTCTGCTTGGGATTCTCTCCCTCTCCCTCTGCCCTTGCTCTCCCCCCATTATGTGCTTGCTATCTTTCTCTCTCTCAAAAGAATATTCATCTTACAAATAAATATGCAAAGTAAGTGGATAAAAATATCAATTGCATCATTGTTTGTAATAATAAAATATTGAGAACAACCTTTCTTTCCATAGGGGACTAGAGAAGTATCAGGCATACATACAATGGGATACTATGCATAGGTAAGAAAGAATGAGGCTGCTCTCCATACTGATAAGGAGAGGTCTGCAAGATATACTTTAAGGTGAAAAAAGGAGCAGAACAGCGTGTGAAAAATACACACACACATATATATATATATATATATCAATATACTAAATATAATATACAATATAAAATGCAATATATGTGTATATATACACACAATTATATATAACATTATACATATATACACATATATACATTATGTAATGTAATACATATAAAATGTAATATATGTATTTGTGTGTGTGCTTATATATATATGCATTGAATTTTAACTGCATAGAGTGCCTCTGGAAGGAATAACAGGAAACTAGAATTGGTGGTTGCCTCTAAGGAGGAGACCAGATGGTTGGGAACAGGGGAGGGAAGGACCCCTGCTTTTCACTGTATTCCCTATTGAACCTTTGGAATTTTGAACTATGTCCCTGTAATTAGGTAAGTAAACAAAAAATGTATTTTTTGCAGCATAATTCTAAAACCAGAAGTAATACAAGCCCTATGAAACAAAACATTTCCTATATGTATATATACATGTTGTGTAAGAGAAAGAAAAGATATACTCCAAATTAGGGGCATGGTGGAAGGTCTCTTGAATTAGACAAGAGATGGTCAGGGGACCTTGACTTTATCTTGATTGTTTGAATTTTATATTTATAATTTTTTAATTACAAAATTTGGATTTTATACAGTATTTATGTAAATTGCTACATCATTTAAAATACATTGTAATTTTATTTTATTTTATTTTTTCCAAGATTTTATTTATTTATTTGACATACAGAGATCACAAGTAGGCAGAGAGGCAGGCAGAGAGAGAGAAGGAAGCAGGCTCCCTGCTGAGCAGAGAGCCTGATTCGAGGGTCGATCCCAGGACCCTGGGATCATGACCTGAGCTGAAGGCAGAGGCTTTAACCCACTGAGCCACCCAGGTGCCCCTACATTGTAATTTTAAAAAATGGACTTCAAGTGGATAGAAGACAATCACCCCAAGGCCAAAGAGTAAGGCTGACTCTCCTTCTCAGAAAAGGATTCATGTCACACCCTTTGTCCCACCTGCCTTTCCCTAAGGATACCTTGGCTCTTAAGAAGGCACCTAAGCTACTCCCAGCATCATTCCAAAAAGCCTCTCACTCACTTGGCTCCCTGTCTCTAGAGTCTTGGGCCGAGAACCAGAGCCAGTTGGCCATAGGGTTGTATTTCCAGAGAGCCCCATTGATCTGGGGTCAAGCAGG
>PISX010000164.1:50177-157413 GCA_004024625.1 Mellivora capensis
TAAAATACAGACTTTCTTTAAAAAAATAAAAGAAAGAAAGATTACATGAAAAACTTTTAGATTACCGCCAGGAACATTAACAGTCAATGAATGTTAGCCATGATTGTTATTACTTGTACAAATAGTTTTTCTTTCTTGAAGACAGAACTGAAAAGCTTTGAAGGCCCTGCAAGAGAGAAATTAAATCTGGGGCACTTGGGTGGCTTAGTGGGTTAAGCCTCTGCCTTCGGCTCAGGTCATGATCCCTGGGTCTTGGGATTGAGCCCCGCATCGGGCTCTCTGCTCAGCAGGGAGCCTGCTTCCCCCTCTCTCCCTGCCTGCCTCTCTGCCTACTTGTGATCTCTCTCTCTGTCAAATAAATAAATAAAATCTTTTTAAAAAAGAAAAGAAAAATTAAATCTGTCGAGCCAATAAATCACCCAGATATAGAGCAAAGAGGTATTAGTCACTAGCTTTTTCTTTTTCTTTTTTTTCTTTTAAGATTTTATTTATTTATTTAAGAGGGAGAAAGAGAGAGAGAGAGCATGAGTGGGGGAGAGAGGCAGAGGGACAGAGGGAGAGGGAGGAGCAGACTCCTGGCTGAGCAGGGAGCCCAACCTGGGGCTTCATCCCAGGACCCCAAGCCCCAGAGATCATGACCTGAGTCCAAGGCCACAGCTAAACCAACTGAGCCACCCAGGTGCCCCTAATCACTAGCTTTTTAAAATCTATCCCACATCTTGGGGTGCCTGGGTGGCTCAGTTGGTTAAATCAACTCAGGTCATTATCTCAGGGTCCTGGGATCGAGCCCCACGTCAGGCTCTCTGCTCAGCAGGGATCCTGCTTCTCCCTCTCTCTCTGCCTGCCTCTCTGCCTACTTATGCCTACTTGTGATTTATCTCTCTGTCAAATAAATAAATAATAAATAAATAAAATCTATCCCAAGTCAGGAATGATTGTTATGAGACAGCAAGTTCTTGAACACAAGTCTAAGGAAAATGATGTTCTGACCAAAATCTGTGACAACTTCATTTCAAAGATGGAAATATCTGGCCTGGGAGTTACCAGCGGCTAAACTGGCCCGCTCAAATGGTCAATGTTGATTTTGTGCATGTAGGCCAGCGGTCACATTTGTATTTTCTTTTTTTTTTTTTAATGATTTTATTTATTTATTTGATAGACAGAGATCACAAGTAGGCAGAGAGACAGGCAGAGAGAGAGGGGGAAGCAGGCTCCCTGCTGAGCAGAGAGCCCGATGCGGGGCTCGATCCCAGGACCCTGGAATCATGACCCGAGCCAAAGAGAGAGGCTTTAACCAACTGAGCCACCCAGGCGCCCCACATTTGTATTTTCTTAAAGATTTTATTTATTTACTTGAGAGAGAGAGAATGAGAGGGGAGAGGGTCAGAGGGAGAAGCAGACTCCCTGCTGAGCAGGGAGCCTGATCCTGGGATTCCAGGATCATGACATGAGCTGAAAGCAGTGCCTTAACCCACTGAGCCACCCAGGCGCCCCTGTATTTTCTTAAATAAATTGAGTAAGTCTGTTCCAATGTTACTTCTTTTTTTTTCCTTTTTAAACCAGCTTTGTTGACGTGTAATGAATTTTGACACCATGTAACTACTCCCACAGTCAAAATGCAGCACACTTCTACCACTCCAGAAAGTTCCTTTGCTCCCCTTTGCAGTCAGTCCTTCCATCCATGCACATGCGACTACTGATCTGCTTTCTGTCAGTATATATTATAAATACTACTTTTGCCTGTTCTAGAAGTTCGTACTAATAGAATCATATGATAGGTCCTCGTTGGCATCTGGTTTCATCCATTCAGCATCCTAGTTCAAGGCTCTTGTAGGTATTACAGTTTACTCCTTTCTATTGCCAAGTAGTCATCCATTGTACAATATGCCACAATTCTGTTACCTTTATATACTAGATTTTGAGAGAGTAAAGTTTGGCAGAGTTTGAAGTCTTGGAGAAGGGGGTGAAGAGGTAAGAACTGGAAGAAGAAGGCTCAAGCGTCTGTCCTGTGTCCCTTTGACTTGCTCATTCCATTACCCCAGGTAAGCACTTCTCCCTCGTCCATGCTTGTTTCCTCATCTGTAAGCTTACTACACTAGATGATCTCTAAATAACCATTCCAGAGTGCCTGGGTGGCTCAGTGGGTTAAGCCTCTGCCTTTGGCTCAGGTCATGATCTCAGAGTCCTGGGATCGAGTCCTCTCGATCCACCCCTCTGGGATGCTTCCTCCTCCTCTCTCTCTGCCTGCCTCTCTGCCTACTCGAGACCTCTCTGTGTCAAATAAATAAATAACATATTTTTTAAAATAATAAATAAATAACCATTCCATGCACCTCCATTCAAGGTGGAAGGGCTTCTTCTCCCACAAGAAGGCACTTTTTTTTAAGGCTCACAGTAAGGTCCTGCTCCACCCCTCACCCACACAGAGATCCAGACAAGTCTTTTGGCAGAAAGGGAGAGCAAAATTCACAGAAAAGCAGACAAGCAGATGGAAAATAAGCAGGGATGCCACAGGCAAGTTCAGGAATCGATTAATAAATATTTACAGTCTATTTAGAGTCTCTATGCCCGGCTTTTCTGCCCAAAGCTCCTGGTGGTTGACTCTTGGCTGGAATCAAGAGAATCGAGCCAGGAAGATTTTATGGAGTGGAAAGGGTTGTGAAGACTTCAGAGAGCAGGTCATGGTGAAGGGCTAAGGCTGCCACCTGGGCCCAGCGGGTAGGGTGGATAGAACCAAGAGAAAGCATGGTGGGAAGAGCTTAAGGTGGAGAATGAGTCAGTATATTTCAAAGATACCATTGAGCCCAAATACCTCCATGGCCCAAATAAATCCCAGGGCCCTACATGGCTCAGGCTTAGCCTTCAATGTCATATTCAAGAACTGCAGTGTAAAGGACAAATGTTTGAAAACAAGGTAAATATTCAGCTACAGGGTACTGAATGGACAACTTTAAGCTACCCCTACTTTGATACAATATAATACTACGCAGCTATTAGCAAACAAGGAGGCCGCTCTGTATGTACTACTAGGGAATGATCTCCATGTTATATTGTTGAGTTGAAGAAAAAAGGCACATTTCAGAACAGTATGCACAGTACCCTATCATTTGTGTTCAAAATGGGGAGGTCAAATATACATATACATATGTATACACATATACATATGTATATGTAAAGAATATATCTGACAGTTCACACAAGAAGCTGGTAACAGCAGTCACCCCTGGAGAGCAGAAGTTGATTGCAAGGCACTGGGGGCAGAAATGGGCAAAAAACCTATATCCTTTTATTCTCTGGGATTCTGAATTTAATGCATTTTAAACTATTCAGAAATTAAAACGTATTAAGTCTAAGAACTATAGTTCAACTCCCAAAAGTAATTTTTTTTTAAAGATTTTACTTATTGGGGCGCCTGGGTGGCTCAGTGGGTTAAAGCCTCTGCCTTCAGCTCAGGTCATGATCCCAGGGTCATGGAATCGAGCCCCACATCGGATTCTCTGCTCGGCGGGGAGCCTGCTTCCTCCTCTCTCTGTCTGCCTCTCTGCCTACTTGTGATCTGTCTGTCAAATAAATAAATAAAATCTTTTAAAAAAATAAAATAAAGATTTTACTTATTTATTTGTCAGAGAGAGAGCGTGAGCACAGGCAGACAGAGTGGCAGGCAGAGGCAGAGGGAGAAGCAGGCTCCCCGCAGAGCAAGGAGCCCGATGTGGGACTCGATCCCAGGACGTTGGGATCATGACCTGAGCCAAAGGCAGCCGCTTAACCAACTGAGCCACTCAGGCATCCCTCCCAAAAGTAACTTAAAAATAATACTTACTTATAGTTCTTTAAAGACATCAAAGGGTCTCCAATCCACATCTACATCTTTAGAGTCTCCTGTGTTCTTACTAATCCTCTCAGGGAACACTGCTGCCTCTCACTCACCAAAGTTGTCACTTCCATCAAAAACGGTGCCCCCCCCCTTTCCAATAGCCTTGCTTTTCTTTTTCCCTCCCACTTTTCCCTCCAGTCTCTGTCATCCTGTTATCCCATCTCAAAAGAAAGCAATCAGACAAGATAAAACTCTCCCTAGAAAGCCAGGGCAAAAAAAACTAGTGAGTAGGCAAAGGAATTCCCCCATTAAAGCTCCATTGTACAAACAGAGTCCCACAGAGGGACAGAGAGTTACCCAAAGTTACATAGCAAGTCAGAAGCAGAGTCAAGACAAGGGTGCCGGGCTCCTAATTCGAAATCATATTCCAGGCCATTCAACCCATTTGTCCCAAGGCAGGCTTCTACTCGTCCTTCAAAGCCTACCTCAGATGCCTTCTCTTCCCAAGCAGCCTTCCTTGAATCCCTCTCTCTCTTCTGTTTACAGTGAAGGAGATTCTCAAGTATAGAAAAGGTGTTTGTCACTCAGAGAGAGTAACTAGGTATTCCTGAATGTGGTAAATTAGAAAGTGTGTAATGCTCTAAGAGACAGGCAGACAATGTGTTTGGGGGTTCTGAGCAAGGAGAGGTTACTTCTTTCCAAAGAGACCTTCTTTCCAAAGAGACCTTGGAAAGCTTCATAGAAGAAGTGTCATTTGGCTGATACACACCTTGGAATTGCGTCCCACAAATTCAAGTTACTCAATTTCAACTACATGACTTTGACCAAAAAAAAAAAAAAAAAGAGGGGTGCCTGGGTACTGGGTGGCTTAGTCAGTTAAGTATTTGCCTTTCGCTCAGGTTGTGATCCTGGGGTCCTGGGGTCGAGCACTATGTGCCCTATGTTCAGCTCCCTCGCTCAGTGGGGAGGCTGCTTCTCCCTCTCCCTCTGCTGCTCTCCCTGCTTGTGCTTGCTCTCTCTCGTTCTCACTTTTACTCTCACTCTATCAAATAAATAAATAAATAAAATCTTTATAAAAAAGATAGAAAAAATGATTCCCCCCCCATTTATAACACTATTATGAGTTTCACAAAAATATTTGCCCCAAAACAAAATGTACTAGTGTAAGATTAGTAACTCAAGCTACCTTTTAATTTTCACACCAAAAAACCTTTTCAACACACGTAGCAATCTTCTATAGTTGTTTCGAACCTCCACAAACATAGGGGCTCAAGACAACACCATGTATTCGCTACAGTTCTGTAAGTCAGAAGTCCAGGCATAGCCCATCCGGGTTCTCTGCTCAGGGGCCCACAAGGGGGAAATCAAGGTGTTGACCTGCTATGTCCTTATCTGAAGGCTCAAACAGACAAAGCTTGGCTTCCAGGCTCCCTCAGGTTGCTGCCAGAATTCACTATCTTGTACCCCATATTATCGAGATCCCCATTTTCTTTTCTTTTTTTTTTAAAAGATTTTATTTATTTATTTGACAGACAGAGATTACAAGTAGACAGAGAGCCAGGCAGAGAGAGAGGAAGGGAAGCAGGCTCCCTGCTGAGCAGAGAGCCTGATGCGGGGCTTGATCCCAGGACCCTGGGGTCATGACCTGAGCCTAAGGCAGAGGCTTTAACTCACTGAGCCACCCAAGTGCCCCGAAATCCCCATTTTCTTGCTATCTTTTATTCAGGGGACACTCTCAGCTTCTAGATGCCCCTCTTGGGTCCTTGTCCTGTGACCGTCTCCACAACATGGTGGTTTGCTCCTTCAAGGCCAACACAGGAGTGTTTCCTACTCAAGAAAATGATTTTATGATAGGGAAAAAAATGCTGTCTATTTTTCCACACATAGGCTTTATTATTTTTATGCTATTTATTATTGTGTATACATATATGTACTTAGAGTATTTCTATACACAGTTGCATATACAGAAACATGATCTTGGGCCTCAGGAGTCTGAGCCTCAATTTCCTCATCTGGAAAATGGGGATAATAACAGGGTCCCTCTTGGAGAGTTACAGGCATACAGTAAATGCTCAATAAATAAGCTGTTAATTACATTAATCCTGAAGAATAGAGAGGGTCTTGACCCAAGGAGATTCAGTTGGGGGAGGAGGAGGGGTCTCTAGGCCAAGGAAACTGCAAGACCAAAATCCTGGAAGCAGGAAAGCTGGTGGTGATTCAGAGTAGGTCATTTGCATAGGGTGTGTGTGTGTGTGTGTGTGTGTGTGTGTGTGTGTTGACAGAGAAGGCTAAATGAGCTGGTAAGGGCAGCTGTACTCACTCCTCCAGTCAGTACTTACTGAATGTTTACTGGGTACCAGGTACCATGAGAGCATGGCTTGATCCTCCAGATGGTAGGGAGCCAAGGAAGAGTTGGGAGCAGAAAAGAGCAGTGGTCTGAGCTGCAGGGGGCCCATCTGCTTCTAGAAGAGAGACTGCCTCAGCAGGAGGGAACCCCACTGTCTACTTTCTCCTTCTCAGCCTCAAAGTTGGAGGGATGCAATCATTTCCCTCCTAAGTTCTAAATGTGGGAATTCATGTAGGGCACCCGAGCAGCTTACTTGGGTATTTGTCCACACTCAAACACACCCAAGGGACCCCAAAGTCACCACCCCATCCTCACACTTTGGGCGGGTGGACTTCACTTCCTGTCACCTGCCTCCTGTTCCTGAAGTGAATCCTGTCCTGATTATCCCCTCCTCTAGGGAGGACACACACACACAAATGGCTGCCTGAAGGGAGGGACTGGAGGCACCGTTTAGGAAGCATGGAGCCAGCCACTTTGCAGATGGGAAAACAGACTCACCCAGGGCGCCAGGCAGCGAGCCCAGGATAGACCCAGGATTGAAATTTGAATTTACTCATAATCCGGCCAAGGTTTTTTCATGGCGTTCACACACACACACACACACACACACACCACCCTCAATTTAAACACCTCTGAGTTGAATAATAAATCTCTCTGAATAGAAATTCTGGGGGTATGGCCCCTGGTTAAGGTATAGGCCAGTTTGTTGGTGGGAAATTGGGGGATTATGTCTACCGTAGCTGGCTTTACTAATTAAATTTTTCCCCCCATCTGTCTCGGTTTCTTCACCAGTAAAATGGAAAGAATAATATTATCTACATGAGAGGGTTGTTGTGAGGATTATGTTAATTATCAACAGGAGTAAGGACTTTGAATAGTACCTGGCCCATAGAAATCCCTATAGTATCATAATTAATATTTTCATTTAACTGTAGTTCTAAGGCTAGTGGGGGACAGAGGGAAGGCTCTGTTTCTAGAGTGATCAGGGCTCTGGGTTTTGACTCAGATTCCAAACTACCCATGGTCTTTGCCTCAGCCTTGCCCTCTACCTGAGAGGAGAAAGGTGAGAGACCAGCGGTGAGATGGTTCTCCAGAAGACTCATACCTTCAATTACACGCAAGGTCTCGTGAAGGACACACCCAGGCTGACTCATCTCTGCCTTTTGAAGTGGGGGGCCCCCAAGCCATTGGGGAGCCCCCAGGGTTTGGTGAGGGCAAGCCTCAGGCCAGACAGGAATAGGTTGGCCTCTTGACCTCCAGTCCTGGAGCCCATGAAGTCGGGCAGGTACTTCTATCTGAGCAGGGATTGGATAGGCACGGGCATCTGTTAACTCCATGGGAGCGAGCTCATGTGCACATGTGTGTATGTACGCGGATGCCTTCATGTGTATGTGCAGACTTCCATGTCTGTCCAGTAGTGGCACTTTCTAATTGGAAATGAGACTCCAGGATTACCCCTAGAATGGTGCCTACTGCTTCTTTTCACAGCTCTCAGGCCCAGGCCAGGATCCCAGAATACTAAGCTCCCACCCCACCCCCCGCCCCACCCCCACCAGGGTCAGTAGATGACTCTGCTCTTGTATGATTTTAAGCAGATGCCTTGACCTCTCTATGCCTCAGTTTCTCCACTATCAGATGAAGAGTTTGGATGAATTAAGATCTGGGTGTCCACCAGCCCTGATAATAAATTTTCAGTGGAGCATGATGGGTCCTGGGGTTCCAGGAGAGGACTCCACAGGGCTAAAGCCCCCTACTTCCCCAGGTCCCTCTAACTCCACAGAGAAAAGGAAGACTAGGATATGCCCTAGTAGCCTGCACATGGGGTTCAGCTAAGGCTGGGAGCAGAATCTAGTTCACTTAAGACTATCAGAATATATGCTTGGAGCCCCTTCCCTGGGCTTGGGGAACTCAAATCCTGTGCCCGGCAGAATGCTCGCTATAGCAGGGGAGAGGGTCCAGGTGGGGCAGGGGTAGTATATGGACAGACATTATGCCCTTGGGTTGCCAACCATCTGTTTGAGAAGAAACATACGCACACACGTGCACACACACAGACACATGCACACACACACTTAGTCATCACCACTGCTTGTTTATCGAACAAATAAATTATTGTCCATCAAAGTAGCTCTGGACATGTGGGTGGGAAAGACTGCCTAGAGGAAGAAGGGGTGAGTAGAGTCCTGAAGACAGAAAATACATGAATTCAGAAAGACGTAAGAGGGCATTCCAGGCTGTGGGAGCGTGCTGAAGAGACAGTGAGGGACTCGCCAGCATGGTGCTGCAGGTAGAAGTCCGGAGGAAGCAGAAGAGGGCGGGGCTGGCCCCTGAAAGGCTACAAATCCTGTGTTAAGGAGCGTGATCCTTAGGGAGCCACAGAAGTTTTTAGAACAGGCAAACGGTGTGATGGGAGAGGCGTGTTAGGGATTGTTTGGTTTAAGTCAGCAAGGAGGTCAAGAGAGGACATGAAGCAAGCAGGAAGTAGGGGTAAAAAGCCAAGGCTCAGTGTTGCACAGGAGGAGGACATTTTGGGGACATCACTCCAAGGGCCAAAACACTGCTCTCTCCTCCCCTTCCCCCACCCCAGAAGCCTCTGGGTACTATCTCCTGGCTCCTTCTCCTAGTTGCTAGGGCTAAGGAGTCCCTCTGGAGCTTCAGACTAGGCTGAGACAGGATTTTAACACTAGAGCTTGAAGCTCCCGCCTAGCTTACTCCTTGCCTCCTGCTGGGCCAGATGGGCACCCCCACCCATGCTGCTCTACTGAGAGAGGACCCAGAACCTCTCGTCCTGGAGATCTGGAGGGAGTGTATTTGTGGTCTCTCCTCAGATTATTTCCCAGGGCTTTGGGAGAGGTGGGGTCTTGAATACCGGATTGGCAGAATTCTGAGGGTTGAGAGTTTGAATCTCTAGAAGCTTGGATATGTGTGGATATTTGATGAAAAAGGAAACTGAGGCCCACAGAGGTAATATGCCTTTGCTTGAGGCCACACAGCAAGTTTGTGGGCAGTCAGGAATGGGCCTTAGTTTCCCTGGAGAGGCGGAGGCACTCTGGGGGTTAGATGCATGTAGAGAGTTTAGAGGTTGGGGCCAGGAACTATGGGTTCAGACCCTGGTTCTGTTATTATAGCTTTGCAACGTGCAGGGAGTCAGTTAGGCTCTTTGAGGCTGTGTCCTCAACTGGAAAATGGGGATAATACGCAGCTCTGTTGTTGTTGTGGAGATGAAAACACAAAGTGCTGGAGCAGGGTGCCTGGCGCTCAGTGTTTAGTAAACGTCAGGCAGCCTCTGGCAGCTGGCGATGGTGGGTACAATGTTTGCTGGATGCATTATTGAAAATGAATCCTCAAAGTGACAGTGAGATGTGCGAGCCTAAGTTTCCCGGTGTGTAAATCGGGACAAATAAACCTTGCCTTGTCACTTTTCTGTCCAGCCCTGGTAGCAATGTGGATTAAATAAAGTCTGAACGCTCTCTAGATGAGCTATTCAGCCCAGGGCAATTCCTCTCCGAGTCCCACTCGGCAAAACTGCCCGTCAGCTTCGCCAATTCCTCTACACTCGCGGGTGCTCCCCCGGAACCAGGGAAGGGGATGTCCTCCACCTCTCAAGCCTGCCCGACTGAGGAAAAACAGAGTAGGAAAGCAGAGAATGTGTCGGGGTGGGGAGGTGAGACACAAGAGGGAGGGAGAGGAGGGAGAACGTTGGTGGGGAGCATGGAGGTGCACGGACGTTGGTGTGGAGTTGACAAAAGGGTACGGACTGGGGGACAAGGATAGAGGATGCCGGTGAAAGGATACGGGGGACAGTGGGTACGGAGGGAATGAGAAAGATGGGGATCTCGTAGGGAGTGGGGACTCTCCTCAGTAAGAGGTTCGTGGGTCGCCCTGCGGCAAGGAGTCGAAGTTCCTAGCAGTGGCCTCCCCGGGAGGCCCCCCGAGCCTCGGAGTCGGGCTCCCGAGCTGGAGCCACTAGCCAGCGAATCGTGGAGGGGGTGGGGAGGGGGTATCCGCAGCCTGGGATTGGCCACCGCACCGCCGGCCGGTGACGCGAGGCGGGCGGGCCCCTTTGTGATGTCACAATCAGCTGTTTGAACGTTCCAATTTGTGCCGTGAGCCCAGCTGCGGCTGCACAGTCTCAAAGCCCCGCGGGCGAGCGCAGTAGCTGCGAGCTTCCGAGCCGGAGCCCCGCCGCCTCCCCGTCCAGCCCCCGCGATGCAGCCCGGCCTGTGATCAGCGCCGACGCCGGGACGCTCCGCCGCACAACTACCTCAGAGCCACCCCGCCCGCCGCACCGCCCCTTCCCCCAGGTGAGTCCCCACCGGCTTCGGCCCGGGGCGGTGGGGGGGTCCTGCGTCCGGAGACACGCCCCGCGGTCCCTGCTCCCGGGTCTTTGTTTCCGCCCGCGGCCGCCGGGCTGCATTCCTGTCTCTTGATTGGCTGCCGCAGGCCGGTAGACCGTGACGTATCCCTATTTGCATATGACATTGAGACGTCACCAAGGCCGCACCGCCCCCCCGGCTCGGGTCGCCTGTCCTCCGCTGACCCAGTAGGCGCTGGGTCGGGGCTGGGCCCACGGGTGAGGGACGCAGAAAGGTAGCAGGACCGGAGGGGCCTCTGCAGTTTCCTAGGCTAACCCAGGTGTTGGGTTCAGGCCTCCGATCCCGTACTTTCTCCTTGCCTTCGCGCGGCGCTGCTGGGTCTAGGCTGTGGGGGGGAGGGGGGTCCTCAGGAGTTCGGGGGCAGCCCAGAGCTCCAGCTCTAGGTCGTTGGGGCGGCGCCAGATGGCGGAATACCCTCTCTCCAGCTCCAAGCTCTGCACCCCCGGGGACAACCCTAACATCTCCCTCATCGCTGTTCTGTGCCAAGCTTTAGCTGATGTCACTCCCAGCCCCCAAACAAGGGGTCTTAGACTCCTTTTCATGGAAGGAGAAACTGAGGCCCAGAGAGGGGAAGTTGATTACCCGAGGTCCTGAAGCCAATTAGAGTCATGCCTACTGAGTGAATGACAAATACATCTGCCGCGGCACATGCCTGGTAGGAACTCAGTACAAGTAACAAGTTACACATCCTCCTAACACTGGGCATTGACTCTACCTTGGGCTCAGTGCCATCCGAATTCGATGGGGCTCTTAGGTCCCCTCATTCCTGGATCTTTTTCCAGGAGGTCTCTGGAGACAGGATCCCCTTTTGTGGCCTTGACCCTCACTCAGTACCTTGGAGTCCCAGACCCCAATAAAGTCGCTGCCTCCCAGCTGTTTTGACCACAGAAAGGTGAGTCATTGGCTGCTTCAGGGTGTCTCCAGGGCTGATGTAGGGGTGGGATGGAGGGTGAAGGTTCCCTCTGTTTGGCCCTTTCTTACCTTCCCAACCCCCAGCATTGTCAGTTAAGAAGGACATGACCTGGCCTAGTGCTGGTGATGACAAGGCTTATGCTGCCCCTCTCTCTGCTGACAGAGAGGGGCAGGAGAAAAAAGTAGGAGGAGGAGAGCTTCTGGCTTTCCAAGTGGATGGGCCCCAGAGCCTGGGCCAATAGTCCCATCCCAGCTTTGCTAAAGGATGGGGTGGGGTAGATAGAGATGGCTTGGAGCTCAAGTGCTATTCTGGGCACAGCTGCTGTAGTTATTAAAGGGAATGGTTCTCCCTGGAGCAGGGCTGGGAATGTGAGAATCAGGAAGCTGGCAAAGATGGGAAAGAAAATCCGGGAGGCTCCCCCCACTGTGGTCATGAGAGGGGGCGGGCACTGGCTGGCTGGTGCTGCTGTCACTCTTGGCTCTGTCACTTAATTGCTGTGTGACTTCAGGCAGGGAGCTTCCCCTTACCGGGCCACCTTTAACTAGATCTGGGTGTAATCAGAGGAGACCCACAGCAGGTTCTGCTGCACAGTGGGTGCTCTGGCAAATGCCTGGTGAATCTTGGTTTCAGGAACTCCAAGCCTTTTTAGAGCTAGACAGAGGGGTTCTGAGGTTAGCAGTGACTTAAGTTCTGACTCCTCTCTGACCTCCCTAATCTCTCTTGTATCATTACATTTTGGGGCTTGTTTGCTGAGGCTTTCCTGTGTATTCTCTGGACTGGATGGTTCATGCCCCGGGGCTCCACCTGCCTGGCTACCACCTACCTTCTATGTCTTTGGATAGACTTATTTCCTTGGATTCTCAGGTTGTAAAATGGGCCAGGTGAATATGATGGGCCTGCAACAGCTCTCAACTTCCCTTTCATCTTCTCACTGAAGTGGTAGGTCATTGCAAGGAGGGTGTGCCTCATCAAGGCTCCAATCGTCCCTTCCTTCAGGAGGGGCGGAACTTTCTGGATTTCTGGTAACTGAGTCACTAATTCTCTGTGGCTAACAGATGGGTGGGGATATGTGGGTTGTGCTGGGCAGACACTAGTAGGGGGTGCCCAACCTTTTATAATCTCTGTAGGTCTCCCACCCACCCACCAGAGAAGCCAGCACCCAGGGAACACTTCCTTCTGGAGTCCAGTGTAGGTCTGCAAATGTGGAAAATACTCTGTTTATAGAGGCTGGATGATTCTGGTGGGAAGCGTGAAAACATACCCAAGGAATGGGAGAGGTAGCAGCAAGCATAAGAATACCTCAGGTGGGGGACACCTGGGTGGCTCAGTCAGTTAAGCATCTGCCTTTGGCTCAGGTCATGATCCCAGGGTCCTGGCATCAAGTCCTATATCCAGCTCCTTGCTTAGTGGGGAGCCTGCTTCTCCTTCTCCCTGCCACTGCTTGTGCTCTATCACAAATAAATTAAAAAAAAAAAAAACTTAAAAAAAAAAAACAAAACAAAACCTCAGGAGGGTTAGCAATAAGTGTAGGATGCCTCCAGGGAATGGAAGGGTGGACATGCCCCCAGGGAGTTCAACAGGAAGTGTGGAATCATCCCTAGAAGATGGTGACAAGTGTCTCAGTGGCAAAATGGTTGACCATCTTCAGGGGACAGATGTGGAGGCTCAAGTTTTGGGACATCCAGGGGACTCCCAGCCAGGCCTAGTCCTAAGGTAGACTGAAGTGGGGAGAAGGGCAGATGTCTAGCCGCTTCCTTGGTGTCTCCATTCCTGGAGCAGAGGTCTCCTTCCTCATTTTCATCCAGGGAAGGCCTGATTTGAGGATCAGGGTCCTGGTCCTATCCTCAGTGCTCATCCTTAAGGCTCCTGAGGTCTGATAGGCCCTCCCTTCATCATCACCTCCCACTGACCTGCTGTTTCTCTGGGGCCAGCAACCTGATCTTCCTTCTAGCCAGGAATGCTGCCCTTGAGCAGGAGCTTAGGTATAGAGGGTGAGAGGGGGGAGGGCCCAAGGGAATAGGATCTTAGAACCTGGTCAGACAGTGAGAGCTGTGGAATCACATGGTAGCAGTTCTGTGGGATTTCTGCCAGCTAACACTCTTCAGGCCACACAGGCTCAAGTAGGTGCTCTTAATCTTTGGGGTCAAGGAGTGATGTTAGGAAATCGGGATGAAAACTTCTTCCCAGGGGCACCTGGGTGGCTCAGTAGTTAAGTGTCTGCCAACAGCCCAAATTGTGGTCTCAGAGTCCCGGGATCAAGCCCCACATGGGGCTCCCTGCTCAGCGGGAAGCCTGCTTCTCCCTCTCCCACTCCCCCTGCTTGTGTTCCCTCTCTCGCTGTGTCTCTTCTGTCAAATAAATTAAATCTTAAGAAAAAGAAAAAAGAAAACTTCTTCCCAGAAAAATACCTTGGCCTCCAAATTAAAAATGCCCAATCTAGACTAATGTCTAATCCAGCAAAGGCAATGGAGTATAGTGGCTATGGGTGCTGCCTCTGGAATCTGACTGCATGGGTTTAAAATCCAACCTCTGTGTCTTACTAGCTGTGAGACTTTGTGCAAGTTACCTTACTTCCTGGAGCCTCAGTTTCTTTACCTGTAAAGAAGGGATAAAAATTTAACCCCACTTCCTAGAGCTGTTGTGAGAAATACCTGTGGTGGTATTTCTAGCAATACCTAGCACATGAATGTTAGCTATAGTATGACGATGGTAATAAGTAATTGCAGTATTGGACAGTTTCTTCCTTTCTTAGAGAACTTTGAGGTCCAGCTTGGATGTCCAGCCCTCTGGAGACCTTGCCTGATAGAATCTGGTCATATATATCACTCCTTCCATGTCCCTAGAGGGGGCAATAATATTAATAATAACTAATAGATTAGTTTACTGAATGCTTACTCTGTGCCTGAGTATGGCTGGAAGCACTTTGTGTTTGGTTCATTTAATTCTTATTAGAGCCCAGAGGAGGATACTATTATTAGCTCATGGAATTCCTGTAAGGGCCCAGAGGAAGGTATTTTATCATTGACATTTGACAGATGAGAAAACTAAAGCACAGAGAAGTTAAATAACTTGCTAAGATCACACACACACACACACACACACACACACAAACAGAAAAAGCCTGAAAGCAGACGGACTTACCAGAAACGTGCACACACTGCAGAGCTTCCCCACAAATCTCTTGCACTGGGTGGGAGTCGGGGGTAGTTGACTAAAGTCAGTGGGGGCTCTTGACTGCTTCTGTGCACCTCCCAGGTTTCTACACTGCCGGAGGACGCCCCCACCCGAGGCCGTTTCATCCTAGGCCATGTTCCAGCGCCTCACCAGCCTCTTCTTCAGTACTCCCCCTCCCCCCGAGAACCCCGAATGCCCCCGAGCCTTCGTCTCCGAGGAAGATGAAGTGGACGGCTGGCTCATCATTGACCTGCCGGGTGAGGCCTGGGTCAGGACTCTGATTCCTGGGCCTGTGGCAGGCGGCCGAGCTGCGGAGGGGAGGGGAGCTGCTAAGGGACTGGGGAGTTCCCCCGGCCTACTGGGCAAATGGGGTCTAGACAGTGACACTGAAGGCAGGGGAACAGGGCCCCATCCCAAGCCAAGCCCGGGCGGTCTCCTGGCAGCGCAGCGTTGGGGCCCACACCTCACGTGCCCTAGGGCAGCTGGTTGAGACTCCTGGCCCGTGGGTGCCCCGCGGGCGCGGCGGGCGGGGCTGCGGGTCTGACTAACGATGCCCTTTCTCTCCCCGCCCCACTGTGTCCGGTGTGTGTGTGTCCCTCCCCGCTGCGCCCCCTCCTCCGCATGGCTCCCCCTCCCGCGCCCCGTAGACAGCTACGCGGCTCCACCCAGCCCCGGGGCCGCAGCTGCCCCCGCAGGCCGCCCCCCGCCCGCGCCCTCCTTGATGGACGAGAGCTGGTTTGTTACCCCTCCCGCCTGTTTTACTGCAGAGGGGCCCGGACTCGGGCCCGCCCGCCTCCAGAGCAGCCCCCTGGAGGATCTCCTCATCGAGCACCCCAGCATGTCCGTTTACGTCACCGGCAGCACCATAGTGCTGGAGCCTGGGCCCCCTTCCCCGCACCCCAACGCTGCCCTGCCTGACGGCGACCTTAGCGAAGGGTGAGCGGGCCGGGGACGTGGCCTGGAGACCTAGAGACTGGGGAGCAAGCCCGGGAGCCCGCCCCGTACGGAAGGGGCGGGGCCTTTAGAGGCGTGTCTTCGTGGCCGGGGGCGGGGACAAGGCTCGGAGCGGGCCTGAGGGTAAAGAGGCGGAGCCTTAAGAGGGGGCGAGGCCTGGCTTCGTGGCCCGGGCGGGGCCTGGGAGAGACGGAGCTCCGAGGCTTGGGGCGGGTTTGGCCGAGGGGCTAGGCGGAGCGCCGAAGGGGTGGGGCTTTCAGAGGCTGGCACGGAAGGTTAGAACCGAATTGGAAGTGGGGGCCGAGCCTTCCCTGGAGTCCGGTTTACCTGTCGCGGAGGTTAGAACTGAGGAGGCATCTCCAGGTTGGCTCGGAAGAAGGGCGGGGCCACAAGCCCACAAGAAGGGCACTGGGCGCCCTGCTAAGAGCGGAGACAGCATTGGGCCAGGGCTAGGGTGCGGGGACTGGGTGGGCGGAGTGTCCGGCCCTGACTGAGCCCTGCTCTGTCCCCGCAGGGAGCTGGCGCCCGCCCGCCGCGAGCCCCGGGCGCTGCACCACGCCGCCGCCGCCCCTTTGCCGGCGCGGGCTGCACTGCTGGAGAAGGCGGGCCAGGCGCGGCGGCTGCAGCGGGCCCGGCAGCGGGCCGAGCGCCACGCGCTGAGCGCCAAGGTGGTGCAGCGGCAGAACCGCGCCCGCGAGAGCCGTTCGCGCCGGCCCAAGCACCAGGGCAGCTTCGTCTACCAGCCGTGCCAGCGCCAGTTCAACTACTGAGGGTCCTCCGGCCGAGCCACAGACCCCTCGCCGATTCCCGACCCCTGTCGGGCCCCTCTGCCGCAGCCAGTGTGTTGCTCGAGGAGTGCCTGCAGCCCACCTGGGTTGGACACTACAACCTCCCTCCTCCTCAAGTGAGGTGGGGTGCTAGCCCCTCTCCCCCAACCTCGATTTTCCCACCTCTGATCCGACTCTGAACCCCCTCCTGTCCTTCACCCTATGACCCCATACCTGGCATCTAATCCTCCATTTCATTCCCCCTTGACACTGCATCTGTCCTTCCTTCTCTGGTCCCTGTCCCCATCTCTGCCTTGACATTCACCTTCATCCTTGCCCTCCGGTCCTGTACCTCTGGCCCACTCCTTCTTCCGCTAGCCTCTTCTCCCACATCTAGCTCTTTAACCCGCCTTCAAGCCCCACTTTACAAGCCTCACCCTATCTCATGTTTGGCACTATGCTCACTCCTGCTTCCTTAATCATTCCCAGTAATTCCCTCCCAAATGGATGGGGGAGTGGACGCTGAGATCAAAGGGTTCTGCCTTTAGTCTCCTCCTTCCCTCTCCCCTTGGAGTTTTTTAGGCCTGGAAAGGTAAAGTATGTGGAACAGGACTGTGAGATGTGAGTTAGAGGGAGAAGGTGGAGGGAACTGAGGGAAAGAGGCAGCCTACTGGAAATGTAGACAGGACATATAGGTTAAGAAGCTGTAGGGAGCAGGGCACTGCAACACGGTAACTGGCACTGTGCTTGCTCAGAGAGGCCAAGCCCTACTCTTGGGTTTGAGCCTGAAGTCTGCCCCCACTTCCCTTGTCTAGAATCCCACCTCCCAAATCTCTTCCAGAAATCCACCCCTCTGCACTCTCCCCTGAGTCTGAAGGGCTTAGTACCTTGTTGCCCTACCCTCAACATGTCACCCCAGGAGTAGAGGCTGAGCAAGGCCCTGCTATCCTGACCATCTGTTCACATGCCCAAGGTGCTAGAACTAGTTTAGGAGAGATGCAAGCCAGAGGGCTTCTAGGCAGGGAAAGTGCATACCCCAGAGTAAGAAAGCAGAACGATACTGGGGAGAACAAGCTGTGGGGTGAAGCCATCCCAAGACTAACAGCTCAGCCTTCATGTTGCCTCTGGCCTTGTATTTCACACTCTACCTAGGATGACTAATAAAAACACTCCTGGGTAGGAAGCCAGGAGCCCCACTGGCCCAAGCCCCAAATAGTTCCTATCCAGGGTCAGGGCCCCTGGGGAGCCTCTCATTTCCTCCACCAGGGCTCTTCCTTTCTAGTCTGATGGGGAGAAATGGGTGCCCTATGGTTCCCCTTGCCCTCTCCTCCAGTAAGTAACTGGAAGGGGGAACCTGAATTCCTGGGTGAGACAAGAGGGGACACAGGCAGACAGTGTTGCCCTTCTTGTGGCGGGAGTGAATTTTGGGCTCAGACACCAGCAACAGCTTCTTGGGATACCCCGAGTTGCTTCCCTTTTCCTCTAACTGTCCTCTTCCGTGTGTGCTCTTTCTTCCTTGAAACTTTTAAGATTTCCTGTTACATACTAACATCAGTCTTCCCCCTCACTCCAATTCCAGGTTTCTTGGCCTCACCGCCAAGCTGAGGCTTGGTTGGAAAACTGCGATCCCATGAGGGTTAAGGTAGTTGCCCTCCCTGATGCTATAGCCCCAAGCCTCAGGTTGGGTATATGGATAAAGGAGCAGGGTAGCCCCATGGTTGCTGGGATGGGGACGGAGGAAGTTCCTGTTGGGGTCTCCTATTCAAGGGAGTAAACCAAATATACAGTAAAGGCAGATCAAACTCCCTGCACCAGTCCACTAGTGCCCCAGTAGTTGATAACCTTGCTCCTCAGGCCAAGGTTCTCCTGCAGTTACAACCTGGTTGGTTTTATTCTTCCAGCTACCCCGTGGTCACTTCACAGCCAGTTAGGGTCTTCAGCACTTCTGAGAGCTGAACCTCCCTCCCACTCTTCCTGCCTATTCCTCTGCTGCCAGCTGGGGCATAGGCTCAGTCTTGGGCAGTCCCCATGATCCTTCTGGGAGGGGGGAAGAGTGAGTTATAGGGCATTTGGTTCAAATTTCAAAAGGCCCCTCCCTTACATGTATTTCTGGAGGCACCTGTGGTTCTAGAACTCTGCAATCTCACCACCTGGCTGGTTGTAAGGCTCATATGTTTTTGTACTTTCCTATAGATTCTGTAGCATTTGAGTGTATAGATTTCTAAGAACCAATCTACTCAGTCTCCTGCTAGTCTGACTCCTGAAGCATCAGACCTCGTCATACCGTATTGACTGTGTATGTGCCTTTCACCTTGAGCATGCTTCAGGATTTTCTTTTTTTTTTAAACCACAGAACTTGAATACATGAGGGAACCTGAATTCACAAAGTCCTATGCAACCTTAGACAGGAGGCAGTGAGAGAGTCTGTCTTGACTGATGTTTTCAGAGACTGTGGAGTAGTTTGTATTAATTGATGTCAATACTACCAGCACTTTGCCAAAACTGAGTATGTCAGAGGGACCCCCGTTTCTAGATCGAGACCCAAGACGTCAAAGGGCGACTTACAGTAATTCCCCAATATGTCTGTGTGCTCCCTTCAAGCTGGCTGTCACTTTCCAGCTTTTGCCAGTTTGGCCCCAACAGGGTACCAAGTATGTATGAATGCAGTTTGCTGCTGTTTTGGGGTATGCCTGCTCCCTAACCCCCACCTGGAACCCTGATCAGTTTGTTCTGACCTGTAATGGCTTAGGTGCAACAAGGACCCCACTAGAGTTCTTGGATGTCTTCTCAGATCCATGTGGCTTTATGTGAGGGGACTGAATGCAGACACACCAGAGCCCCTTGTATCTTCCCTCTTGCCCTGCCTCCTAGTTCCACATGGAACCAACAAGCTGAGTATATCCCTCTTAGGTGTTTTGTGTTGAGACTGACTGAAATGAGAAGACTGTGGTTGACGATATTGTGACATGTTGACAGACTCAAGGATAAACACCTCAATCCAGTCATGTGGCATGCCTGTGTATGTGTATAACAGGATTCTGATTGTTAGGTTTTAATGTTATTCCTCTATGGGAGAAAAAAATTAATATAAAGAAAAACAAATAAAAATCTATTTAAAGCACATTATGCTTTCTGTCTGAGTAGAGCTAACACAGGAGAAGCACTTTGCCATCTCAAGCATAGTATTGGCACAGGGATTATTATTAGGCTGGCTTTGGTTCTGCTTGTGTGTCATACAGACGCGGAAAGAATAGGGAAGATAAGCTTGTTGGGAATAGAGCCAGACAATTGTGGGGTCTGACTCATCAATAACTACTTTTAGAGGATCCTTATAACCCAAGACATACACAAAGGCAGCTGAAACAGAGATGAGAATGAGAGCATGACAGAGTCACTTACTAATCCTTTTGGTCTCAGGTTTTAGGTTCTGGCAAGGTCAAGAAGACCCTGCCGGGGAAGGGACGGACTCTGTGTCTATCTGTAGAAGATACAGCTGAGGCTGAGGCCCAGACCAAGACAAGGACAGAGCCCCAAGCATCAGAGTCTCCTGAAGGTTGGGAGTAGGGTGGGGGCAGAAGCAGCAGGTTTAAGAGACTATAATTTTTAGGTAGGAATTGAGCAAGGAAAGGGGAAAACCCAGGCATGTTGATGAGAAATCAGCCCCAAAAGCCTGATACAGATAAGAAATAGCGTACCCAAAAGGTAGAAAGTAGTGGGCATCTCTGAAGTATATAAAGTATGTAACACAAAATGACCACTTCTATGTGGGAACTGCCTGATCTAACCATAGAATTGGACTGAAAGTGGAAAGCTGACCTAAAGTGGGCAAGATACTTGATGCTGTTACAAAGAATCTGGCTGGTCAGTCTGGGCTTATCTCTTGAATGGAGAAGACTGTTAACATTTTGCGCACAGAGAAACAGATGTACAAGGTGGAGACAAAGTACATCTGGGTTACTGATGGCTTCCTGTCCCTAAAAAATCCTGGGTGGTCTTTGATCCCAAGTTGATTGTGTTATTTGCAACCAAAACAAATTTTACCAACATTTATCAAAGTGCCAGGTACAGTGCTGAAAGGGCTAGTTTCTTCAAAGCAGGTATAGTAAGGACAAGGTGGGATTCTAATTTACAAAGAAGGCTGATCCTATTCATTTATGGTCTAAAGAAAGAGCATGCTCACCCAATAATCCCTTACCAATAACATACATTTATGTTCTAAGACAATGACATTTATTTAACACATTCAATATTTCACATTGTACAAACCCTTAGATTCTCTTTATTCACTGGTCCATTTCTACAACAAATACATCCAAAACACTATATAATAAAATTATTTACAACATTTCCAAATGAAAAGATTCCTTTAGCTCCCACTACTGCTATTCACACACATAACTTCCACAGCACAATACATCATTAGAATATCTAAAAATGCTCACCCTGTACTCTAGGCTGCTTAGGAAATATGAAAACTAATAACATAATCGCATTAGCTCCTCTCAATACATGGCAACATTTTAGAAACCTTGAACTTCATCTTGTAACACCAAAAGGGTTCAACAACTCTGCTTACCCCATTGCACTTTACAAAACAGGTTGCAAGGACTAGGAAAAGGGCCACATTATTAAAATGACTAGCTGTACAGAAATGGATTTTAAAAAGTCACAGCTCAAAATTGCTTTTTGTAAAATTCACACACTTTTATAAGGATCAAGTCGCCATCCAGCTTGTTTACTTGGATTTTCTCCGCTTGGATTGCACCGCGCTGGTTATGTCTGTTGGGGGAAGGAAGGACATGCTCAGCTGAGGCAACTCTTTACAGCAGTGATGTTTTAGGCAGTCCACAAGAAACAGTGCTGGCCTAACTGGGGCCCTGCTGGACTCTGAATAAATCAAAGGGCCTCAAAAGGAGCACTCAGTGCAGAGAGGGTCTCAGACTTCCATGGGAAGAGGGCCTGGCTCTGTATACTAGGGCCTGGCAATCGGGGAAGTCTGATACAGGTGGTGGGAGATGAAGCACACATACCCAGCTGGAAAAAGTGGCAGGGTAGGGAGAGCATCTTGAGTTGGGCAATTAACCCTACAACCTCCATCACCAGTTCTTACCACCCAGTGAAATAACAGACGGGAGTACTTTTATGAGAAATCAATGAATCTTGCTACAGGTAAGTGAGTAAATTGTGCCAGAGTGCAAAAAAATGGCCTCTGGACCTTTTGGAATCAAGCCGTCATTTTGCAGTAAGCGACTCTTTTTGCCTTACTATTGTCAAGCCTCTAAATAACATGACCATGATCTCTGGTCAACAAGTATCTATAGGGGCCTAGCCAGGAATATCAAGGCTGTGGATACGTATAGGCATAGAAACAATTCAGAGCAAGCCACAGCCTGCTCTAAGCCCAGGTGAGCCTGTGGGCTTCATGGAAGAGGTGGGGAACAGAGTAACTTATATGCAGAATAACAGTGGCATAAGTGGAACAAGTGTGTTTTACTTCCTTTACTTCCTCTTAACATAGTGTCTTCAATCAACTCAATCTTATTCCATATTTAAACCATGTTTTCACATGGGGCACCTGGGTGGTACAGGTCAGTTGAGCATCTGATTCTTGGTTTTGGCTCAGGTCATGATCTTGGGGTCTTAAGATAGAGCCCCATGTCTGGCTCCACATTAGGCACGGGGTCTGCTTGAGTTTCTCTCTCCCTCTCCCTCTGCCCCTCTGCCCCCCTGTACTCTCTCTCTAAAAGAAATAAACCTTGAAAAAGAAAACCTTCCTCACAAAAGTCTTCTATAGCAGGGTACAGTGAATAGCTTGCAGCTCTCCAAATGTAAACATTTCTTTAAAATCTTCTATTGATCTTGGGACGCCTAGGTGTCTCTGTCAGTTAAGTGTCTTCCTTCAGCTTGGGTCATGATCCCAGGGTCTTGGGATCGAGATCTGAATCAGGCTCCTTGCTTGGCGGGGAGTTTGCTCCCCCCACCCCTCCCACCTACTGCTCCCCCTGTCTGTACCTCTCTCTTACTCTGACAAATAAATAAAATCTTTAAACAAAAAAAATGCTCTATTGATGTTAAAAATTCACTCTCATTCTTCAAGCTGCTCCATAGATCTTTTGGCTTTAATAAGAAATCAAAGTTTTAAAATTACTTCCTGTCAGAGAAAATATTTTCCAACATGGTAATATGTAAGATGAATCAGTTTTATTGGTTTCTGGAAACAAGGCTAAATTTTCTGATACTGCATGTTAGGTTCAGTGTTCTAAGCAATCTTTCTTTTCTCTTTTGTATGATATTTTAAAAGTCCAAACTTACGATGTAGAAGCAAAAAGCAAAAATGTTACTATTAGCTATACTAATTGCTAAGAAGGTCTCAAGGACTTTCCAAGAAGTGACCAGTGCAATATTTTTGGGCTTCTATTGGTATAAATTTCAGTATGTATATCTTCCTGCTGGAAGGTCATGTTGCTTGTGCCATGTGGTAAAGGAATCAGTCGCTCTCTGATTTATTCCTTAGTCTTTTGCTAATCAGATGACAGTCTGACAGCATGTGGATAAAGGTGTTCTTTAATTCCGTATAAGTAAACTAAGAGTTTCACACACCCCAAAGTTCCCTATGATCAACTCGCTAGTCCAACTTCCAAGTTTCATTTTCACTGTAGTAAATTTATCATTTGAGTAAAAATATATAGAGTTGTGTCTTTTTTTTTTTTAAAAGTAGGCTCCACATCCAGTACAGAGCCCAATGCAGGGCTTGAACTTACAACCCTGAGATCAAGATCTGACCTGAGACTAAGAGTAGGAACTTAGCCAACTGAGTCACACAGGGGCCTCTACACAATTCTGTCTTGAGTGTTCATCCTTAGAGAGATATCTGTTAATTAGGCCAACTTTGGGAGCTTCTTCTTTGTTGTGATATGAAGGATCGAGTGCTGTGTCTGAGAAACACCTCTGTGGCTGGGAAAATAGGTGAGAAGGGGGAGGGTGGAGAAGTAACCTCAGGCTCTCCCTCCTCCTCTCCTTAGCTTGCTTTCTCCCATCTGTCACTGCTTCATAGCACCCGATGATCTGGCAGACTGACTATGCTTCTGCGGACCAATCAATGAGCGGGGCCACGAGTAAACAAGTGATTTGTGTTAGAAACTTCAGAAAAATAATCTTTTAGATACCAGGGTTAGAGGTGGGAAAGATGGTGGAGAGTGTACTTTTACACTTCCATGAAGGAAAAAAAACTGCATCAGCCTGATACTGAAGCCTCTTATCACCTTCCCTGGATAAATCTAGGCAATCTGGGTCATAGGGCAATGTCACTTTTGATGTCTTTATAAATCTGTCTGAAAAGGTGATTTTTTTTGTTTCAGTAGTTCAATTTTATACTTCCTCCAAAACATTACCACTTTTATTACTCCACTGAATACAATAAGAGAATCCAGAGGTAAACTCTTTAAGGAATTCTAGGGAAGTAATGATGTGGCTGATGGTACATGCAGGGTATACATCAGGTCTCTTCCTAAGGATGCCTCACTTATCTGACCCTGCATAATCCCACTCTCAAGACCCCATAACCAATACCATACAAGCAAAATAAAAATTACGTACATTGTTGAAAAATCCTATATTTTAAACCATCAAAGATTTTACAAATTAATGTCTTCACAGATATAAAAGTAGTTGAGCTAAGAGTAATACCCTTTATATTAATATTTTGAACCAACTACATGGTAAAGAATTGGGTCAGTAACAGTCTTTCAGATGGCTGTCCATACATATCCTTGGAGAACATTTACATTTATAATTTGATATGGGCATTTTCTCCCTCTGGTTGCCTCATTTTGACTGTAAGTAAATTTGGCCAAACCTACAGTGCAAGGGTCTACTAAATCTGTTATTTGGAGTTTACCTTTACCTTTCAAGGAGTTTTAGAAAATGACCTTGGCTTTGCTCACTTCATTATGTTTTTTACTGTACTACTTCTAGCCAAGATTTCTATTTTTTGCAAAAAAAATTCTGGACATCTTTCAAAATTTTCATGGCTGGTTTCTGAACGATGATGCTACAAGAGTATAGTCTCAGGCAGTTATTGTTCAAGGTTTTCTCCCATATCATGCTTATTTGTATTTCCATAGTAACACTTCCATTTTAAGAATTTCTGTTTTTTTAGATCGTTGCTTCTCATGTCACAGGCTGAGAGTACGGTAGGGCTATCACCCCACTTTGCTGTCAGAGGCATCTTAAGGTACTCCAGGGACACCCACCACTGCTGCTCTGCTCTGCTATAGGTTGCTCTGAACTTCCTTCATATTAGCATATTTTCCCTGGTTTCAAACTTAGGCACTGAACCCTATTTTTAACTACTGATCTTTTTTCCCAGTTGAAAATATAACCTAAGACCTATCATAAACAGAAGAGTAAATAAAGAATGATAAGGGAAGCGAGACAAACCATTTCTGTGTTAATAGGGAACTACTCATTTGCATTTTTATAACAACACACCTGATTAAGTCCAGTTTTAAAAAGATGCTCACTGATTGGTGGGAGCCAATTTTTGTGTCTGTAATTAAAAGTGGGTTAGGGGGAACCCAACAACCAAAACCAAAACAACAGTTAGTGACCTATCAACGATGTGGGCCTCCCTGGACTTGCCCAGAAATAATCTGGCCTTGGCCAGCATGACGTAAGCAAACTCTGTTCTCACAGCAGGAGCGTGGTTAATGTCACTGGTTCTCTGACAATACAAATGTACCAATACTTTTCATTATAAACTGCTCATATTTCTCCACTTTCAAGATGGTCATGAAAAACACACTGTTTCTGATTTTGTCTGTGCATATATAACCCAAACTGTATGAACGAAAAAGGCAAACCTTTTTCTTGCCTCAAAACTTTAAGAAGTATTGATGCTGCAGAAAGATGTTTAGGTACCCAGCACTACTATGTCTCCAAATTTGATTTGTGTAGATTGTGGAAACCACCTTGATATTTTATGATCACTCCCTGGTACGGGTTCAAGTATGATCACAAAAAGTTATTGTATGACCAGTTCAGAGTTCTAGATACAGCATAGCATATTGCATAGCAAATAATAATGCATATTATTCTTTAATCTGGATCCAAGAGCTCTAACACTTAAAAAAATCAAAACAGCTATAGCACTCATTTTGGATTTAAAAGGTAACTTACTCTAAGAGTTAAGAACTGACAGCCTGAGGGCTTGAGGCTGATGTGGAGATCTGTATATGACTATGATTCCTGGGGTTTGGGGAAAGCTCTGACATCCTTTCAGGAGACACTTACCTGCCCCCAAGCAAAATCACAAAGCTTTCAGGTCATTAGGGCTTTGCCTAAGCCACTTGTTAAGCCTCAGAGCAGGGATGGGGCAGGCATTACAACATCACCACCACCACCACAGGACAATGTCCAGTTTAAGTGTACAAGCCTATTCCCCATCCCTTTCTAAAACAGGTTCCAGCTTTCCATCTTTCCTTGGCTGGCAGTTCCCTAATGACTGGCTCTAATTTGGGCATCTCTTCTTAACTGTCCCAGCTACTCCTGTGATTAATTCTTTCTGGTGCACTGTAAATGACACCCTTATTACCTTTGAGGGTCTGGGCTCAGGGGACATTTCCAAAAATCTGGTATGTGACTTCTCTAAAGACCAACACTTGTCTCCCCCCCGCCACCCCGTTTCCTGCTTTAAAGGTAATTACACACCATATTCTACAGCCCAGAAGACCTTGATTCTTTGGGAAGGTGAAGGGCCAAAAGAATACACAGAATTGAGGGGAAGCAGATTTTCCCACAGGATTCTAGGAATCTTCCCTTTGGTGGTCTAAATTTAGTATTCAATATACTGAAAGGAGTGCTTCCTTTCAAAGAAATCTCTGCCTCGGAGAGGATTCCCAGGGAGAGTGAAGAAAGTAGCTGGTTCCTTTTCTGCATTAAAGTAGGGATACCTACGAGGACCCTGCCTGTGGTTTATACAGGATGCCTGAAAAGGAAAGAAGACCCTTCCTCTCTGATGGGCTGAGATAAGGTAACTTCTACAGCTCTACCTATATGTGATCTGTGCACCTATGGCCTACTCCCAGGGGCTCTTGTGAGGATTCATGAAATTCTTGCCCAGAAGCACAACCTGCCAGTGACAGCTGAGTTCCCAGGTCAGTGTCTGGTGTTGGTGCACAGAACCTGCCCTCATCTTCAGGCTGGCATCCCAATAGTACTTGACTGTTTCTCAGCACCCCTGCTGATATCAGGCACTTGGCCAGGATCCCAGCTCTTGCCTAACGTGAGCTACTTAAGCTCAGCACATTTCCTGAGGAGATGAAGTATCAAACCCTTCCTCAGATCTGGGCCTTTGCACATGCTGTTCCTTTTGCCTAGAATATTTCATTCAACTCCCATAGCCTGCATGATTCCTCCTCATTCTTCAGCTCTCAGCTTAAACATCATTTTCTCCAGAAAGCCTTCTCTGATTTGGCAGAGGAGCATAGCATCCCAGCTATATGCTCCTACAGTACCATGTAATTTTGCTATCACAACATTTAACATTTAACACACACCATTAGTCTTTCTGGCTGGCAAATAATTGATATGATGAAGACAGAGACTCTGTCTTTTCACTATTATATCCCCAGGGCCTGGCATGTGTTAAGTACTTAATATATATTTGATAAATAATTATTAATAATTACTGATTATATATATATCTTTGCATGAGGACCATACTAGGTACCAAGGATACGATGATGAGCAAAGCCAGACAACTCCTATCCCAGCAGAGTGCATAGATTAATTATCTGTCATGTAAATAGACATAAAGTTACAACTGTGATGTTATGAAGGAGAACATGGTGCTATGATTTCTCATAGAAGTGACCAGGGAGCTAGGTAGAAAGAGTAGGAAGTTCATGAGGAGAAGAGAAAGAAGAGGGAAGAACATTCCCTGCAATGGGTGTAACATACACACAGGCTTTTGACAAGGGATGAGAGTAGCATGTCTGAGTTGCTGAGGGAACTCAAATGAGGCTGGGAGATGCTGACAGGGACCAGACCACACAGAACCTTGTTGGTGCTTTTAGACTTTAATCCTAATTACAATGTGAATCACTGAAGGGTTTTAAGCTACAGTAACAATGAAGATGGGGCAAAGTGGATGAATTTGGGCCACTTGAGATAAAATCAGCAGCTTTCTGTGATGATATGAGGGATGTGAGGATGAGGGAGAGGTGCCAAGGAGGAGGTGCCCAATGGACAGATGGTGGTGCCATTCCCTAAGGTGGGGAACACTGGCAAATGACCTGACATTGTGGGTGAAATTGGAACATGTTGAATATCTGAAGTCCTTTTAAGGTTGTACATGCAGTTGTCTATGATTTCGAGAGGTCTGTAATAGAAATACAAATTCATGAGTTATTTGTGAAAAGCTGTAACTAAGAAAGTGAGGCATGAGTGAGATCAGTTAGGGAGAGAAGAGCTGAAGACAAAGGGTGACTCAGGATTGAAGTATGAGGAAAGCCAACATCTAATATCTGTGTACTGAGGTTGAGAAGGAAAAGTCAGAGAGGTAGAGAGAAAACTATCAAGAGCTCTAGGTCAGAGAAGCCAAGGACAGTGAATTCAAAAAGGAGACATCAGTCAATACAGGAGAGAAAACTGATAGTGTAAGGTTCCTGACAAGGTCAGAGAAGATGGTATCAAAGAGGCATGTGGAGGAACTGGCCTTAGACTTGAGGAGGGACAGCTGCTCTATTATGGTAGGAGCAAAGGAGGGTCCTGGTAGATTTACATCTTGGTAGCAAGAGCTGAAGCAGTTTTACTTTCTCTGTGAAGAGCTGAGAATCTCTGCTGCCAGGGATAGAAAGTAGAGAGAGAAAGTAGAGTCCAGAGGAGTGGAAAAGAGAGTTGATCACAGAAAGATGGCTGGGCCATATGGGGGATCTATCTGAAGTGGTGATCATGAATCAATCTGCCCTGTTATATTCCTTTTCTTCCCCAGTGGTGCTTGCCTCAATGTATACACACAGAAAACACATAGGTAAATGAACTAAGGAAGGACAAAGAGTAGAAGTCAAAGAAGCAAAGATGAAAGACAAAGTCCTCTGCTGTGGTGATAAAGACCCCATTCTTCTATGTGACCCATAATGGCACCAACCCCCCACTGCTAACCTTTAGTAGAGCTGGAGGCTGAAGCAGGCCGAGAGGATCGCTTGCGATGTCCATTTTCCACACTTTCAGAAGCCACAGTTGGCTCTTCAGTTCGGGAGTTTCTTCTGCTTGGGGTTTTGGACTTTTCAATGATCTCTTTGGGCTCACTGCTGACAAAGGGAAGCACAAAGTTTCCAAGGAGGTGAGGGAATCAAGTCACACACAAAAAAGGGTTCTTCAGGTAGTTTCATTTGTAAGGCAGGAGATTAAGAACTATACAGTCATTCTGAAGAGAAAATATTCCACCCTGGGACAATGAGCACAATTACTTTATATATTACTGACAATTTAAGAGTGAGTCTAGTTTGTCACACTATTAAAAATAAAATACTAGGGGCGCCTGGGTGGCGCAGTGGGTTGAGCCTCTGCCTTCAGCTCAGGTCATGATCTCAGGGTCCTGGGATTGAGTCCCACATTAGGCTCTCTGCACAGTGGGGACCCTGCTTCCCCTGCCTGCCCCCGCCTGCCTCTCTGCCTACTTGTGATCTCTGTCGAATAAATAAAGAAAAATCTTTTAAAAAAATACTAAAGTATATTCCTGGTGAAATTGTGGGAAAACAGATAAAAGAAATTAAGAACTTGCAACAAAAATTGCTAAACATCTTCACCCATTTTTCTTAAATAACAATATTCCCTTTCAAAAAATAATGGTATCTAAAAATCTAATACATACTAATACATACTAGTATTTCCCATGAGCCTGGTATAGTCAGATAATGGCATATTACAAATCACATTATAGAATATACATGAGGATATATTCATAGTATACTGCTGGGTATACTGACTGCCCCTACCTCAATCTCCCTTTTTTAGTATGCAGAGATTTAAAATTGGTAATATGAAGTACTACTAAGGGCATGGGGAAAGAAAATCTGGATATAAATTATGTAAGCCCATAGTTCTCAATAGGGGGCGTTTTTCCCTCCTAGGGGACATTTTGCAGTGTCTGCAGACATCGCTGATTGTTAGGATGACTGTCTTGACTGAGGCAGGGATGCTACTGGCTTCTTTTGGGCAGAGGCCAGACATGCCACTGAACATTCTATAATGCATAAGACAGCTCTGCCATGTAACCCCACTCACCCCACCCCCATTCCTGCCCCAGGGCAGAGAATTATCTGATCAAAACTGTCAATAATGCCCAGGCTGAGAAACCCTGGTGTAATCCCCTGGCTCAGCAATTCCACTTCTAGGTGCCTAAGGAAACAAATCATTTTACAACGCTCTAATTACACACAAGGATGTCAAACCATTTTATTTATACTAATGAAGACAGAAGACCTAAATGCTTTACAATAGATTATAAAACTAAAACATGGCACATCCATAATCAGTCATGAAAAATCATGTTGTAAGTTTAATGATAAAAACTGTGATACATTATTTGTGGGGGAAAAAGTTACCAATATTATGAATAGTATAATCCCATTTTCATCATAACACATGTTGAGTATATATATGTAACCACATATAAATGAACGTGAGATACATTGTGTGTGTGCATGATGTACAGTGCTTATATATATACAAAACACTATAGAGTAGATATATATATTAGATATAGTGTTTATATATAAAATACTCCCTATGTGTAGACATACTCTGAAGAGAAGCAGAGGAAGATGAACTAAAATATACACAGTGAGTATTGTTTGAGTCACAGGAATCCTGGTTTACTGGTAATTTTCTTCTTTTTAATTCTCTGATCTGAATTTTAAACGTTTTTTAATAAACTTTTTACAGCTTTCATGGTTCAAAAAAATGCATGGCAGAATCATTAAGGAAAAAAAGCTTGTAAATCTGCTTATAAGGCATAGAACTGAAACAAAAGTAGTACAACAGAGAAAACAAAAGAAGCTGGTCAAAGGGATGCCTCTTTGGGAAGTCTTCCATGACCTCACTTCCCAAGTGAAGTTGTCTCTTCTGTCTTTTTGGTTCACAGTCTGTTTCTGGCATTCTAGAGCACCCATCAGATTGTACAGCATATTTTCTTTTAATATCTTCTGCCTCCCACTAGATCAGGAGCTCCTTAGAGGCATGAACCATGGCCTATCAACTATCCCTACCCCTGCGTTTTTCACTCCTGCCCGAGGATCCTTCACTAGTAGCACTATGGCTGGGAATTTGGTCATACTGTTCGCTACCTTGATTTATATCTAACCACTGCCCCACAAGCCGAGATAAGTGAAGAAGCAGTGAGGCTGGAGCTGGGGTGGAATTATAAGTCAAGGGGTATTTACATATCCTTTTAGAGATATTCCGGAAGGCTTTCTGGCTAGATGCCCAGAAAATGGTCCAAGCCTCTGAGGAAGAAAGATTCCTAATAGAGGTGCCTCCTTCTCGTGGCAAAACAAAAGTCACAGTAGTATTGTCCTGGTATTTATATGGCCAGTGCTCAGACAGCTCTGGAAACAAACACCCACAGGATATTTTTGGTCTGATTATTTTCTTTCTATAGCCACTTTCTGGTGTATGCTTGAGAAAGGCTAATGAATTCAAGTATTAGCCCAATCCAAATAAACATACAAGCAGAATGATGTAGTAGGAGTATCAATAAGCTTGGAAGTAGAGGAACAGGGGTCAAGTCTTACCTATATATTTATTGGCCATTTACTTAACTTTCTCTATGCTTCAGATTCCTGTATCTATAAATCCCCATTTTGTCTGCTGCAATACAGTAAGTGTGAGGGTACTGGGGTCAGAGTGCCTGAGTTTGAATCTCAGTTGCACCACTTACTAAATCTGTGGCCTTGGGCACACTTGGGCACACACACTTTACTTAACTTCTTTGAACTTTAGGTTCCTTATCTTTAAGACAGAATTTACCTTCCTAATAGATATTGTGAAAATTAAATGAGGTAATACCCTTGGAGGGCTTATAGCCCAGTGTATGGCATGGAATGCATTCACGTAAATGTTGGCTCTTATGACCACTTCACAGGATTGATAGGAGGATTGCATGAGAAAATGACTGTGAAGGTCATTTTACAAACTAAGTTGTACAAATATGATAAATTCTCTAAAATGTCATCCAATGTATTAGTACATTAAAAAAGGAAAGACTTTTGAAAAATAGTAATACTTCTCTCCATGGGGTTAATGAGGTTGAAGCCACAGGTGTATTTCATTTTGTTAGGTTGTGGGGCTTAATAGAAAAAGCATGAGTTTTGGGGTCAGACCCCACCTGACTCTCTTATGCTTGGAGGAAAAACAGCTATACTTCAGAAGGTGTTGCAAGGACTACTATTAATGACAAGATATTAACAGCTCCTACATATTGAACATTTACTGTTTACTCAGTATGGTGAGTGCTGAACATGCTCTCTCATTCAGTTTTCAAAACAACCAAAAAAAGGGAGAAATTTAGCCACCAAGTTTTATTAAGAGAAATGTTACTTCTGAGGGATGAGGACTCATGACAGCTCCCCTGCTTTCGTAGGGAAAACAGACTGGTACAAAGAGTGAAGGAAAAGGCCAAGGTGAAGAGAGCTTTAAAGGATGAGAAAGCCGATACCCTTCAAAGAGGCTTATGCCGTTTTCATGCTGAGTCTGCAGAATGATCATCTTACCTTTGTCCAGAGACTATGGCAGCATTTGCCTCGAGTTCTGTGAAAAATACAAAGCACAGAAATGAGATGTGGGAGCTCCTATTGTCTATGTCCACTGGGAGAAGCGAGGTGTCTATGAGAATTCTGAATGCCCTATTTAGGCTAACATGTCTCTGTGCCCAGCAGGATTCTCACCCCTACATGGTACAGGGTTGGCAGGGACACAACTCAGTTGTCTGGGGCATAAGGCACTTACTTGGTCTATTTTTACTTCCACTCCACACTGTGAAATAATCCTGTTTGGATCAATAGAACTAAATTCACACTGCCTGGTTCCTATTTCACCCAGCTATAACTAGGTTAGTAAAATAAGCCTCTTCCTCCCATGTAGAAGAGATTGTTTTCATTCTTAAAATATCTCCACCCTCCTGACACTTGTTTTTAAAGACAGCAATCTTCAAATATGTCTTAAATATCTATTCAGGATGCATTCTCTTCCAAAGGACTTCCTCACTGAGTTTTAGAGGGCAGATTCCTTTGCTTTGAGATAACACCCACAGATTCCATTATTTTCCTCTCTTCCTCAACTTCCCAGAAATGCCCTCCAAGAAAGGAAAACCTCAGTAATTTGTCTAGCAGGGTTTTGCTTAAATGAGCATTTTTGGGTTTACCAGGCACTTCTTTCTCAACATCAGCAGAAAAACATCTTCCTCCATTATATGCCTCTAGGTAGTTCCATCTTTCCAAAAGACTTTGCTGAGCACCAGAGAGCAGTGATCTCTCCTGCTTTTGGACTTGCACAGCTCTGCCCGTCCCCCCTTTTAGAAAATTTAGCATCACAAACTCAGTGCAGGCCTAATCTACCCCACTGATTACATGTTAACCTCCCTGAAGGCAGTGAAGTCAGAGTGCGTGGGTTAAAATTCTGACCCCACTGCTTATTAGCCATGTAACCCCGAGCAAATTACTTGACCTCTCTGTGCTCAATGCTTCATCTGGAAAAAGAGGACAATCACTTTACCCACCTCAAAGTTAAGAAGATTAAATGAGATAACAGACATAAAAAAATTCAGTACAGCACTTGGCTCTTAGTAATAATATTAGCTATTACTATTTTTCTTGCTATGATGCTCATGTTGATGCAGCCTTAATGTGAGGAGGCTAGAATACTCTGCCTTCAATGGAAGGCAAGGGAATCCCTGCTTCCCATTTGCTACTTAGCTCCCCATATCTAACCCATAAACCTTGGACACCCCCCTACATGAAAGAGATACCACCTCACCGAGTACTCTGCTGCCTTGTTGGCGCCACTGGAGTGAACAAACTCAGGTAACATGTGCTCAAAAATGAAAACAGCCCGAAAGAGGTGGATTACATAAAAATTTTGATTAGTTTGTTAATCTGAAACAAAATTCAGTGCTTTTGAGAACTTCAACACTATCAAAGCTAATTCACAAAAGTACAGACCAAAGGAATTTGGTGAAGGCAGTTAGTGACTCTGGGGACTCTGACTTTAAGGAGATTCATTTAAGAGAAACTTTTAAAAGGAACAGGATTCTTCGGCCAGTTATTCTTGGATGTAGAATATGAAAAAACACATTTTTCTGGAGTAATGAACTGAGGCAGGAAATGGAATTCCCTTCTTCCTAGCTGCTTCTTTTCTCACCAAAAATGAATTTTACTATTTAAGCCCCTCTGTGAATAATTCACTCCACTCCTCCCCGTCTCAGGTGCCTAGCACAATCATGTGGGCAGTTGGTAGCAAAGGAAGAATCTGGGTGGCTGAAATGTTTTCAGCTCATCCATTCGTTTCGGAGGCCTGATTTTGCTCTGAGTGTGCAACAGAACATAGCAAAGGACATAGCACCTAAAGCCCATTTTAAAATAACTGTAAGATAAGGCGCCTGACTGGCTTACTGGGTGGAGCATGTGACTCCTGATCTCAGGGTTGTGGGTTCAAGCCCCACACTGGGTACAGAGATGCCTTAAAAAAATATTAAAAATAAATCACAAGTTATCCCTTAACTTCACTGGCTTAGGCCCACAAAACGAAACACGGTAGTTTTGTTTGTTTGTTTGTTTTTTGGTTACAAATTTTGTCAAGTATGAACTATACTGTAAATGAGATTCTAACCTTTTTGTGGAAAGATCATACTTCATTTTATTTTTAAATTTATTTTGGCATCCCTCAATACCTTCAGTGACAGAGGGCCAGGCAAGAGTAAACTGTAACATATTTATGATATTTATCTGCTTTGGCATACTTATCTGCCTACAAAGGCAGTGCTGTTACTGCCATCAAGATCCTCATGTGTTCAGAGCTGACACAGCATTCCACAACAATTATTTGTCAGATTACCACGGACTCCACCTTCCAGAAACACCATCCCTAGTGCTATTTGCAATTTCTTGGTCATGGAAAGAAACATAATGCCATCCAGAGATGACTGAAATGACTGACTCCCTGGGGAATGGCTGCCCCCCTGTAGCAGAGGTCCTCAGAACAAGCCTCCACGAAAGGGCAGTTACTAGCTTAGTGCAGTAATGCTTGCCACCCCAGTGAACTGCCATATGCCAGTCAGTCAGTTGCCAGCTATGGGGGCCAGGATCACGAGACAGGGCAAACCGTGCAATGGAAACCCAATAGCTGGGTAGCAGGCAGACAATGGGCACTGCAAAGTCCTTCTTGAGTTCCCCGGCTGCCACCGGGAATGTATAAGACAGCAAGCTGGTCCAGGAAAAATAACATCAAAGAGTGCTGCACAAGCTCTGCCACGTGGCTGAATTCTGCCTGAAGCCAGTAGGTAAGAGAGTTTCAGCCACTTCTTGGCACCTTGAGGGCAGAAGCAGTTCCTTCACATGTAATCCATTCCACTTGGAGAAGATTTTCCAAAGCATGCCTTACCTGGTCTGACAACAGACCCCTGCAGTGTTGTGGCTGGAGTTTCCTTTGAGATTAAACTCGGTGAAGGGGCTAAGGCAAGGAAAAAAAAATACAGGCCTTTTAGTTTCTTTTCTCAACAAAATAGAAAAATCAATAGCTAAGTAACTGCTAAAATACGTATCCTCTTGGAGGAAATTTCAATTGCCTTGAAAGGACATTTCAAGACCTACTTAAAAAATTAGCTACTATACCACTCAGTACCACAGACCACCAGCAGGGGTGTTTGTTTTTCCCTTTTGTGTGTACAAAGATCAAGGAAGGAGGTGGTCATGAGGACAAGAGCACCCACAATTTTTGCTTCTTAGGGTCATGTTCTATCCAGTACTCTTAAAAAAACCTCCAAAGCATACCTTAGTAGGCAACCCAAACCACTTTCAGAGGAACAATTATACCATTCACCTTAGCATTTAAAAACTTGTCTCATCCCTGCAAAGATTACTCCCCTTGAGACCTGAAATGAATCATACTATTTCTTTTATACTTTTCTACAGCACCTGGCAGAGTGTGATGGTCACAAAGCAGATATTCAGTTCACATTTGATGAATTAATCATTTCATATGTCATTTACTTGTCTAACAAACAGTTACCAAGAACTCACTAGGGGCAAGGGACTGTGCCAGTCACCTTTCAAGACCAATTATTCTGGCCATCAGGAACACAGTCCAGTATCAAAGATAAGATACACACATATGGTACACTGGAGTGCACTAGAATGTTATATGAAGATGATTCAAAAAGTCTAAAGTGTTATAGGAATCAAAAGCAAGGGAGATCAATTCTAGATTGAGAAAACTGATGGTACATTAGAGGGATAAACATCTGAATTATGCTTCAGAGGACAGAGAGTACTTAGGTCCTTGAAGAGGAATGGAACAGGATACACAATGTACTCTAGAATGGGAGCTTACTGGATCATACAGCAAAGATTAAGGGCACAGATACACCATAGTCACTCAAGGATTATGTCCTCCCATCTTGACATTTCAGCCTAATATCCTAGATAAACCCTGTAACAGTAAGTTTTACCCAATTGTGGAAATTGTCAATTTTGTATATTTCTCTGCCTGCTTAGTCAATAATGCATTTGTGTTAAGAATTTATCTCATAAAGCTTAAAACTATATACCTTAACTTCTACTTTTAACTCTAGTATTGGTTTCTCACATTTTCACGATAAAAACCCAAAAGCCTCTTGAAAAAGAATGGGAACAATCAACTAAAATTGAGATTTTTTTTTCCAACTACAGGTTCATCTACCCAAAGCTCATACAGTCCTCTAAGATTCTATATGATCCAGAAAAACATATTTTTAATCACCTCACCATTATTCTCTTGATATGTGGGAGGAAAGTTCCCTGAAAGGAAGTACAATACAAACATTTAATAGCAGAGAGTATGTTTAAGTCACACCAGGTTTCTTCAATCTTAGGAGTTACCTACCTCCACAGAATTAGAACCAGAAACCTAGAACCCCCAGACCTTTCTCTGTCTCCTGTAAGGGCAGTGAACTCCCCAAGGGCCTTTATCCCTCCTTGCATCTATCTACAGCATTGAAGTAAAGAGGCAGAGAGAAGGGGAATTAACCTTTCCAAAGCTCTCAGTGAGGTGGCATGCTGGCCACTTTATGCTAAGTCCTCTCCTTGTATCTGTATAAATTTGGGGAGTAGGAATTATAGCCTCCATTTTACAGGCTTACAAGAGGTTAAGGAATTTAACCAACTGTGATTGGTAACCAGTGGGACTAGACTTTGAACTCTGATCACACCCTGAAGCTTGCATTCTTTCTGCCCCTCCATGTAGGTGCTTACCACTCAAAAATTTTTAGCTGCATTAAACAAGACAGGCACTATTTGCTGGCCTAGGATATAAGTAAAGGTCCTTCTCAGCTCTGGCAGTGTGTGATTGGCTCCACTCTGTGGAAACAGAGTTTCTATACCATTTAGGCCTCACAGAAGAAGGAACATGTATGTGTGAGAGACGGGGTGTGAAGGGAGGAGGAGAGGTATAAGGACACCAACACTCCCATCATATGCCAACTTCAACAGTACATAAGAAATAATCTAGATATACACAAATTGGAATGGTCTAATTTACAAAGAGACTGCAGCAAAGATAAATCAGTAATAACAATTATTTACATTTTTTGATTACTATATTCTGTATTAAGCATATTATATTATCTCAGTGAATTCTTACAACTATTGTCTCCATATTACAAAGAAGAAAACTCAAGTTTGGAGTAGTCAAGTAACTTGCCTAAACCTACAGAGCTGGTAAATGCAGGCGCTGTGATACTAACTCAAGCCTGTCTCTCAACCACTTTGTGTCTCCTTTGTCTATTAATAATCACGAGACCTGGGTTTTTGAAAAGCTCTCCTCTGAAATAGCCAGTCAGAAGGGAACAGTCTCTGGGACAGAGCTCAATGAGGAAGGGGCCATGAGAACCCTGCTCTGAAACTGTCCAGAGCAAGTCATTATCACAGTAAGGCGAACTTGCAGAAGCTGCTATTCACCTTTAAGGGACAATGTTAAACTGAAGGTTCACAGGATAGACTCTGAACAGATACTGAACTCTGAGCTTCAAGCTTCTCACCCACAGAATGGGGTTAGGGCTACCTGACATGATTGGTATGAAGATGATGTGAGATAACGTGTGTAAAGATGCTTCCTCGAAAATGCAAACTTTATGCAAATGAAAGGCCTATCACTATTTCAGGAGCTGAGAGAGAACCATGTTGATGAATGTAAACTTAACATGGGTCTTAAAGTATGTTCCCCAATGTACTTCCAATAAATAAAACTCCCACTATTGCCATCTAGCCCATTCTTCTTCCTCCAAGTAAAAAGAAGCCATGCTTTCTTTTGTAGGATAGGTCATCAAAAAATTGACACGAGGAGATGATGCCAGGCCCCAAGTACATACCTATGCTGGGAAGAAGCTCTGGATGGGATCCCACCTTCTCCTCCACTAGGCCACCTGCAAGTGGCTCAGGTGTTATGCCAACATGATTGTTTTTTGTGGCCGGCGCCGCAGAGATGAGCTCAGAGGGTACCAAAGTGGTTACTATTGAGCGTACACTGGTGGGCAGAGTACCGCCAGGTAAGCTGGGTCCTGCTGAGGTGGAGCCCGGGCCCACAGGGCTAGAGGTCATTTTTAGCAGAGTGGGTGCTGGGGGTGTTGGGGTTTTACTGTCCAGCTCTGTGGATAACTGCTCTGTTCCCATGAGCCCTGGAGTTGTGGTCTCTAGCCCTTGGCCTTCAGTCTCTCCATCTGCACCATATTGCTCTTCCCCTTTCTCAAGAGAGCCTGTAACTTTCTTACATGCCTTGGTAAGCAATATCTGGCCGATTTTGTCCACTTTTCCTTTGCCCTTACCAGATGAGACTGGGCTTCGCCGGTTGACAGAGGAGCCTGGACTATTGGTCAAAAGGGGAGAAACCATTGCGGTTGACTGTGAAGAGGGCAGAGTGCTCTGATCTGCTGAGGTGCTCACCTGAGGACTAGCCTCATCTGGATTCAATTCTTTCACTTGCTGGACAGGGGGGTGAGGAGGGACAACCGGAGAAGTGGTACAAGGCGGGGAAGGAAGCTGAACAGGGGTGGCTCGTGAGTTAAGGACTAAGGGTCGACCAGTCTGTATACTGGGAGCAGTATTACTGGAGGGGGCACTGGGCGGTACAGGAGCAGACGAAAATTTTATGTTCTGAGGTATGTGTAAAGGGCCAACAACTGCAACGGAGGGAGGCATCAAGCCGGAGTTGGTTGTCAGCGGGGCTGCAGGAATTGTGCTTGGCTGTGATCCTTTCATAACCTGAATTATTGAGGATGAATTGATAAAGACAGGTGTGATGAACTGAGGCCGGGCATTGGACTGAGCAGCTGACTGTCCCTCAGAAACCATAACCTTGCTGCCCACATTGGGCATTGTGACAACTGTTGACATCAGCGCAGACTGCAGGTGAGTTGGCAGAGCTGCTGATGTGTTAGCTGAAGTTGTGATAGGATTGGAAGTTACAAAAACAGTTATCTGATTTGGGGGCAAGGGAGTGGAGATGGAGGAAGAGCTGACAGGTCTTGACATTACTGGAGGGATGCTTGGTGCAACATTAGAACTGACCTCACTCAATTCTGGATGCACAAGGGTTGAACACGGCTCATTAGTATGAGGTAAATTTAGGGAATTAGAGGGTTCTTTAGAAGACGACGGATCCTGCAGTGTGGGGATGACAGATGCTTTCTTCAGGTCCTCCCCAGAAACTACTGAAGGTGTTACTTCCAGATCTGTAAGCCCAGGGGGTTTAATGGTCACATTAGGAGCTCCAGAGTTGTCAAGAAGTTGACTTAATGATGTTGGTGCTTCCCTCATAGCAGGAGACACCAAATTTTTGTTCTCTTCAACACTGGGAAGTTTGTTAGGATCCGGAGGTTGCCCATCCTTTTTAGATTGATCTTCAGGGACAACCATTTTAACTTCTTGGGCAGGGACAGCTTTGAGCTCAATGTTTACCTGCTCCTTCCTACCCTGGGAATTCTGGCAATCGCTGTCCTGAGGCACATTCAAGCTCTCCTTGTTATCCTCGAGAACACCCGCCACTGCAGCCACAGGCATGGTAGGATTCTGAGGATTCAGCCCACTGTTGTTAGGGAAGCTCCCAGGTATGGGGGCATTGGCCAAAGGAGTGGGACTGGCCAATACGTTTCTTGGCAACTCCACATTTTGCAACAGGGTTGTGTTTGTTTGAGAGGCCAGAGTAAGTTTAGGGGTTTTTGAATTTTGTCTCCCAGGACTTGGGGTGGTTTTCCTACTGGACCCAGGGCTAGACCTGCGGCTGTTGCTTGGACTAGCCCGTTTTGTTGCTCCAGAATTAGACTGCTTTCCAGAATTCACCACCATAGACTCTAATTTGTGAGTTTGGGGGGCAGCAAAATTGGAAGGATTATTCATGGTAAGATTTGAAGGTGCCTGCCCAATGGCCTTTAAAGTTGTTGGATTTAGGCCCTGTTGATCAAAGCCCCTGTTTAAATTTGGCCTAGGAGGTAAAGGAATATTAATCTGTGGGGGAAAGAGTCCTGCTATGGAGGCATTGAGTCTTTCTGGCGACAGACTGATTTCTGAAGGTTCTGTGCTGGGAGGGCGATTGTTGGGTGTCTGAGGATAGTAGGGTCTGGGGCTGGCTCTGTTTGGTGTTTTAGGCCTAGATGTCTGGGTTGGAGCAGCCACATTTGGAAAATGGTGGCCATGGGAACTGGGCAGGGAATTTACAGGGGGTTGCTGGGGAGTTGCTCCTTGAGTTGCTGAAAGGGGTGATGGCCCAGGTTTTGGCCCTGTCATCATTAACTGATTTTGAGAAACTACTAAATGTGAAGGCATGCTGCTTGGGCCTCCTGAGACAGATGGTACTTCATTGCCACTTGCTTCAGGAAGTGAGGACATCTCTCCCAGTGGTGAGCTAGAAGGATTCTGGGGGTTCTCCTGGTATACCATTTTCCTTGAACTGCTTCCCAAAGGAGTATTCACAGGCATTGGCAATCTCTGTTTATCAGGTGACGGTGGCACGGAAGCAGGTCCTTGCAGACTAACCATAACAGGCACACTGCCACTCTGCTGTATGGGCATTCTCTGGGAGTCTGGGTTCAGGGGGCCCCGTGGCGGGTGGACACTCTGGGAGACTGGAAGCCTAACTGATTTGGGGTCCTGCTGCATCATGAGCATCATCATCATCTGCTGCTGCTGCTGCTGCTGCTGCTGCGACTGCGGCTGACTGGGAGGTGGTGGCTGCTGTGGCGGCGGCGGCAGCTGTGGCTGTGGCTGCTGCTGTGGTGGCTGTGGTGGGGCTGCCACATGCTGCATGAGCTGAGGAGGCATCTGCTGAAGTGGCCTCTGTTCAACTGGTTGAGAAGGATAACCTAAAACAAGCCCCCAAAATCAGGGAAGTTAGATTTTCAGCAAGAAAAGCTCTGCTACCTGTAGAGTACCGCCAGGCACTGCTCGTCTAGGCGGCCCGGACCGTGCACCAACAGCTCAGGCAGGCCCACTCCCACGGTGGGGGGGCAGCCCCTCATTATCTGACATAGCAAAGGGACACACTGCTGAAGGAAATAAAAAGCGAAGCATCAAGAATCTGCAGCTCCTTAGTCTTCAGGGTGTGAATGAGGTACTACTGCACCGTGACTCTGACAGACAGACACTGGGTGCTGTGTGCTCAAAGTGGCCGAGTCTGTCCCAGCCACTCATTTGGAGGAAATGAGAACAATTCCCATTGACAGCAAGGAGCTGAGCACCCAGCACTGGGCTCTCACGTGGGCATAATAAATATGCCACTGTCCTTGTGAATGAGCCAAGGCATTAGGATTCACTTTTTCTGTTATCACTAATTTTTTTCAGGCTAGATTTTGTGAAAACGCCAGCACCAAAGAGAGTCTTTTTATTCTGTCAACAGAAGTAAAACAGAAAATGTAAGGATTCAATTCCTTAAGAGGGATTTAAAATTACTCCAATCTACTGGCTTCTCCATACACCATGCTGCATCCTTCAGGCTCAATCCTTTGGGGAACCCAACTGAATTTAAGTGCCCCTCTGAAGTAAATCAGTTTAATAAATAGTAGGAGCTCATGGAAGCTGAAAATCAATTGAGGGCATCGAAGTTTTTTAAATGGATATTAATTTCTATTTACTTTCTTACATGTTAAAACTCTATTTGGAGAAATATTTTCTATGAATGCACAATGGGAGAATAAGCAAGCCAGAAGCATTGCCCTCAGGAATAAAAAATAATTTTGGGAAAAGAATCTGGGGGATAATGCCTTATAGATTTCCAGAAGGCAAGAGGTCAAATAATTCTTTTATGAAGATTTCACTCGGCATTTTAGAACCAAAGTCTTATACAATCAGCAGAAAAGAAAAATCATTAGCCAGGAATAAAGGTGATTCCATGGGAAAAAGTGAGGATATAGCTGGGATACAATTTCAAAAACTAGATTTATTCCATTGTTGCATGAAAAATACATACGGAAAGTTTTAAGAAGGTGCAGGAATAAGAACATTTGGCTCTCGCAGTCGGCAGAAACGATGATTCAAGATTTTCACAGAGCAGCTATCAAATGCTGCTGATCCACAGGGTCAGACCCTGTGGTCCATACCTAATTAATGTCTTCAGGCCAAAGATTTCCATGGCACCAATGGATACAATGTGCCGAATTCAGTTTTGAAGATTTTTTAAAAAATCCTTTTCTATTTTAGGTCCAAGTTACTTTTTTACATTTATAGAGCCAGTAATATATGGCATTTCTGCAGGTTTAACTTGGGTTCCCATATTAAAATTGTCATTTCTGTAGAAGTCCATTTTTGTTGGGCTATGACACAAATGTCTTTTATCTTTCAATCAGCCCACTAGGCAGCACAGTGAATACCAAAGAGAGCAGAACAGGTAATACAGCAGCCTCTCAAAAGTAATAGCTGAGGGCATGGCTGTTATAAAGGTTCCAGAAGCTGGAGGCAACAGTCCAAAGGGCACTAATGCTAAGACAGACTGGGGCTGCCATGACAGAATGGTGGAGAAGGAAAGCCAGAGCACACATGGTATCTATAACATAACCAAATGCCATATTTATTAGTCAAGGGATGCAAACTCATATGCCTTTAGGCATCAGGCCAGTAGTGAAGAAGAGAATGGTGTGGTGTAAGACACTAGTAGTCCTGTGGACAGATCCAAACTGATCAGAATGGATATTTTGTCTAAAGGCATTTAAATTCAGGCTTTTGTTTGGTTTAAGACACTGCATGACAATTCAAACACATAATAGGTCAAATTTAGCCTATAAAAGTTTCTAGTTTACAAACTATGGAAAAGAAGCAATATGAGTGTAAGGATCCCTGGGATTCACATGAGAAGAACTCAGGTGTGTCTGAGGGAAGAAAGGACCTTCCTCTTTATAATGCCTTCTGGATACACCTGTCAAGACAGGTGACCTCACCACCTCAACTGTGCTGCTGCAACTCACTGACCGGAAGTGTGGTGTGCCCATACAATTTGTAATAAATACCACAAAGTAATGACATCATGATGTATTTACTTCTTTTTTTGATTCACTTTTAAAATACATAAATTAAGGATAGATTGAAGTTTATCCCCCAAATAATGTCATTCTCACTTACATGCCAAAATGGTGTAATAACTAGTGAGGAAAAAACAAAACATAATCCTTTGTATACACAGGGGAGAGTGACCTAAGTATAATAGGCTTGTTTGTCTTTAACTGGGTTACAGGGGAATATGGTTACAAATCGCTGCTCAGGCCAACAGTAACAAGTATAGAGATACTGTGGCAGCTGGCCTTAGTTCTTCTATAACACCTAAGTTGGAATAAATGAATTTTTGGATCTTTTTTTTTTCAACATTTAGAAGATAATATTATTTTATAGTCAGAAAGGGGAATAACAGAGAGGGCTTCAATAATACTGACCCTATTTATTATTCAGTTGGGTGGTAGGTACATGAGCGTCTTTTTTTATTACTCTCATATATATTTTATGCTTAAAGATTCTTAATAAAACTGCTAAAAAAAATCTTATTGTAAACCTGTTCTTTGCTTCAAGAAAACCCTAGCAGGAAAGGCTGCAAGAAAGGCAGGCAAGCAGGATTAGAGTGAAAACATCTTTCCATTTAATCTTAAATCTGTTTTGACGCCAACTAGAACCTTGATACTGACAAGAATAAAGAGGCACTTGACATTTCAGTCTGATTTTATGAGGACTTAAAATAATGAAGACTAATCTAAGCAGTATATATACAGTTGACCCTTGAATAATGTGGGGGTTAGGAACACTAACCCCCCATGCAATTCAAAATCCACATATAACTTTTGACTCCCCCAAAACTTAAAGACTAATAGCCTACCTGCTGACTGGAAGCCTTACTGATAACATAAATAATCCATTAACAAGTATTTTGTGTTATATGTATTATATACTATATTCTTACAGTAAAGTCAGCTAGAGAAAAAATGTTAATAAGAAAGTAAGAAAGAGAGAATACATTTACAGTACTGTATTTATTGAAAAAATTTCTATGTAAGTAGACCCATCCATTTCAAACATGTTGTTTCAGGGTCAACTGTATATACCACATATATACACAAGCTTCAGCAGTTATGTTTGAAACTTTCACTTACTATCAAGGCAAAGTTTCCAAATATTAGATACATTTTATCTCTAAAGCCTAGTTAGGAGACAAAATAAAATACTATTGTTTCCTTGAAAAGAAACTTTGTACTGCTGTATAAATGATGAAAAGTATATAATCTTTAGCTAACATTTTATCACCTGGTGGTCGGTTTGAAAACTCTGTCAGTTTAGGGCCCGAGTTGTCCAAGTTAATTCCTTGTTCTCCTGGCAATGGCTGCTGATCGGCCTCTTCCAGCCCAGCTGGGCGAGTATCTGGGGTACTAAAAAATAAATTACACATTTGACAGTAAGTTGCATAGTTTATACCATGAAACTAGCTTAACCTCTCCCCTAGTTCTGAAGAACTAATATCTGTTTGCATTATCATCCTTATCCGTACTTACATCTCTCTAGTCTGATAAAATAGTCAATATTTGGCATAAAAATAATCCAGCAATTTCATTACATAAAATCTACTTAACCTAATAGTATGGCCATTTATTCAAAGTGCTTTCTTCAAATTTCTGACATGATTTTCATGTAATCATCCATCCTTCAGATGTTTTAAGACCTGATCATAGTTTGCACTATCAACATTATAAAGTACTATTTTTGTGAAACCACACTATCTTTGGTGTAGTTATCAAGGTCAGTTGGGGAGTCCGGATTATTTCTTTTGTGTGGATAATTCATAACACCTTGCAAGAAGTTGTACGCTGGCTGATAAAAATGGTATTCGGAGAATAAAGAAAAATGGAGAATACTAGAACAAAGCTAATTAATTCTGCTAAATGAGCATTTGCAGACATCCCCATTGGCTTTGGGATGCTTTCGTTTTTACCTGGTTGTAACTCAGAATTTCTAGTGGGGAAAAAGAAATGAAAAAAATGTTATTACTAACACCCAAATTCCCAAAGAACCAGCAGCTCATATCCATTTGGTTTGGAATCTTATTCCTAGCAGCACCTTTCTTATCTTTAGCTTCCCTTTGCCCTGATGTCAGTCACCACTCTTAGACAGTATTTAATCTCATTATATTCTGTGTAGTTTCTAAGCCTTACCTTAAATTCATTTAAAAAAGTCCTAGCACATGGAAATTTAGAATGTGAAGCAGGTCCTTAGCACATCCAGATGGCTGTATCAATTTGTTTCTTCTATGACTTCCCCCTCACTTCAAATTGTAAGGATTCTGTAGGTCTCTTTAATTACATGGAACTGCACTGCTAAAAAAAAATTATCAGATATCTGGTCCAGCCACCTCATGTTATGGATGAGAAACAAAGGCCCAGAGAGGTGTAAGAGGCCCATGGTTCCACAGTGAGCTACTGGTAGAGTTAGGAACAGGTGCTCTTCCTATTATACATACTGACTCCCTTTCCTAGAAGCCCTGATGCTATATAAGGGCCTTTTCACAATTTCTGGCTTCAAGAATTAGCAATCCCTCGGGGCTGATGAAGACAGCAAGAATGCATACTAAAGGCAACCAAATAACCTTGCAATTTTACTCCTAGACTACTGAGAGGAATAAATACACTCCCAGTATAGCAGGTTGATAGCCATAAAGAATTTAACTTAAGAGTTACTGGAAAAATTAGATAATTAAAGGTCTTATTAGGTCTGAATTCAGGAAAATATAGTTTGTTAATATACAGTTATAGACTTTTAGAAGATTTAAGAAGCAGTAAGTGAGCATGGTATAATATTAGAGTAAAATCAAAGAAATATTGTGGGAAGGCATGGAGACAGTCTGTTTTATTTTGAACATTTATGGCTATTTAACTAAAACTTGCCTATTCTACAGTTCTAGCAATTTGTTTTGATTAACCAATTTTTACAACTGTTAGTCACTATTCCCTATTAACAAATGTCTCTGAATTCTAATTTTATGATTTAAAGCAGAAAACCCAGTTAATCATACTCCTCCTGGAAACATCTTATCAAAGCCAAAAACGTGCTTATTAACTTATTTTCAAGACATGCCATACAAATTAATTTTTCTTCCTGCTGTGATCTTGTCAAAGAACTCACCCAGAGAAACTTTACTTAAAGGGTAACAAATTTAAAAGGTCCAACCAACGTAAAACAAGGTTTTAGGCTTCTATGGATGATGGAAAGCCTTTTAAGGAAAGGCATTTGTACAGAAAAACTTTTTTTTTTCTTTTTCTTACAGTAGGCTCCATGCCCAGCACAGAGCCCAACACGAGGCTTGAACTCACAACCCTGAGATCAAGACCTGAGTTGGGATCAAGAATCAGATGCTTAAATGACTGAGCCACCCAGGCACCCCCGAAAAACTATTTCTATTTGAGACAGCGAGGAATCTCCATAAATTGTTTTTATCTCTAAAACACACTTGGACTTTCTGGCTCCCCAATAGCCATTAATAGCCTGAACTGCTTTGTGGAGGTACAATATAGCACTGGCTACTTTTCAGTGTCTATGTGCCACAATCCGCCTAAGACTATAGACTTAAGAGACATTTATCAGTCAATTGCAATATATAAACCATGTCTGAATCCTTATATGAACAAACTATAAAAAAAAGAATTAAGATGGAGAAATTTGAACATTGTCCAAATATGTGAGAATATGAAGTACCGGTTTTTCTACATGTTAATGGTATAGTGTATTCATTAAAAAAAAAACAACAACAAAACAAAACAAAACCAACCATCCTTATCTTCCAGAGATACATAATACTGAAATATTTACAGTCAAATCAAAAAGGTGATGGGGAAATGAAGGGAAGATAGACTATGAATTGAAAATTGTTGAAGTGGAGGGATTTCATATTGTCCTAATTTTATATATGTTTAAAATTTTCCATCCAATAAGTCCACATAGAAATAAATAAGATTCGAGGTGAAACTACCAGAACCTACTTTAGATCTTGCTGACTATTTTTCTTCTTCCGAGGGGGTTTCTTCTTCTTCGGTTTATTTGCGTTGGTATTATTTTGCTTATTGTTTACCCCAAAATGGCCTGCAGAGATGTCACTCTGCAGTAAGTTGACCAACAATGGGCTTGTTAGTGTGACATCCTTATTGACTGGGAAGCCTGGATTCTGACCACAGGACATCTGATTTCCATTGGGGGCTCCACTGAAAGGTGCATTGAAAGGCATCCCATGGCCTGAGAAGTGGTTTCCCGAGGCACTGTTTCCCTGCATGGCCTGCACGTGGGGGGGTACCATGTTGCTTTGTTGCATGCTAACATCAGGCATCATCTGAGACAAACTGACATCGTTGTTTACTGTAGTAGCAGGATCACCATGCTGCTGGGCCAAGTGTGGGCTGGGTCCTGGTGGTCGCAAGACCTGCCCCTGAATCCCCATAACCTGAGATGGACTGTTGTTCACAGGCCCTTGCTGTGGCAGCATCTGTCCTGATATCTGTCCCGTAAACTGCACCATGTTTCCTTGCATGTTTGGAGTTGGTCCCCTCATTATCTGTGCTGGTCCCGGCATGACACTGGATTGGTTCTGAGTGTTAAACTGTTGCTTATTCCCCTGCATCTGATTGGTCATTATCTGCTCTATCATTGGGTTCTGTTGGAGTAAAACTTGGCCCTGAGGCCCCATCATCTGGTTATGTGGTGCCATCATTTGTGGGCCCTGCTGGGGAAGAATCTGCTTGGGTGGGGTCATCCTTTGGGGCGAGGGCCCAAGATTTTGGCTTTGAGGGTTCACCATCATCTGGCCCTGAGGCATAAGCTGGGCCCTTGAAAGGATCATAGGGTTCTGAGGGTTCAAGGTTCCTTGTTGCTGGACCATCTGGCCCTGGGAGGGCACAATCTGCTGGTGCATGCTCATCAGCTGAGATGGTGGGCCCTGTTGAGGCTGGCCTTGCATGTTGCCCAGGTTCACCTGAGGAACCCCAGAACTACCAGCCTGCTGGCTGTTCATGTTGCCATGAATTCCCATGAGGCTGGGCTGCATCATATTGGGTGGCCCGTGGGACACCTGCATCTGGTTTTGAGGAGGACCAGCTCCTTGCCCACCTAAAAAGAGAAAAAGGACAGTTTCAAAAAAAAAAAAAATAGTCTTATCTTATTGATATTAAGGTACTCAAATGATTAACTGAAAAATGCTGATCACCCACATGTCCACTGACCAACAAAAACAAATATGCTGGGCTTCACATATTTTCTGTGGTTTTTCTTATTCTTATTCTTATTATTTTTTAAAGATTTTATTTATTTATTTGAGAGAAAGACAGTGAGAGAGAGCATGAGAGGCGAGAAGGTCAGAGGGAGAAGCAGACTCCCCATGGAGCTGGGAGCCCGATGTGGGACTCGATCCTGTGACTCCAGGATCGTGACCTGAGCTGAAGGCAGTTGCTTAACCAACTGAGCCACCCAGGCACCCCTTATTATTATTTTTTAAATTTAGTGAGTGAGATTCATTTATTTGAGAGAGAGATGGCAAGAGGGAGGGGCAGAGAGAGAGGGAGAGAGAATCTCAAGCAGACTCCCTGCTGACCTCAGAACCCAATGTGGGGCTCAATCCCAGGACCCTGAGATCATTACCTAAGCTGTAATCAAAAGTCGGATGTTCAATGAACTGAGCCACCTAGGCACCCCTTCTGTGGTTTTGCTAAGTATGGAGCAATGACTTTGGAATGATTGTTTAGATTCCCAATGACCATACAAGAGAAGGGGAAATTGTTTCTTTACTCCTATTTGTTACCTTAAAGATAAGATTTTGAAGATTGATAGTTTACTGTTTCAGATTAAAGAGAAAGGCAGCTTCTCATTATTTAAAAATGATATGTAGCTACTTTAAGGTGAAAAAAAATTAATGAAAAGCACTGTAGGCTAGTGAAATAAGCTCTGCTTTAGAGAAGTCCAGGAAACAACAAATGTGATGTATTCTCTTGGGAAAATCTTGACAATATTGAGAAGATATTTAAAAAATGCTTCTTGGAAAATGAATGACTCTCAAAGATTATGTGTGTCGTATCTGGATGCTGTACATGAAAAGAAAGAACACTTAATACCTCCTGAGGACAGGTCTTCTCTGCTCCAATGTGGTAATATTATTATATATATATATATTTTTTTTTTAAAGGAGTTATGGTTCTTTTTTTTTTTTAATTTATTTATTTGCCAGAGAGAGAGGGAGAGAGAGAGCGAGCACAGGCAGACAGAGTGGCAGGCAGAGGGAGAAGCAGGCTCCCTGCCGAGCAAGGAGTCCGATGTGGGACTCGATCCCAGCACGCTGGGATCATGACCTGAGCCGAAGGCAGCCGCTTAACCAGCTGAGCCACCCAGGCGTCCCATATTATTATATTTTTTAAGATTTTATTTATTTGAAAGAGAGAGACTGACAGAGCAGGAATGGGGAGGAAAAGGAGAAGCAGGCTCCCACTGAGCAGGGAGTCCGATGCAGGGCTTGATCCCAGGACCCTGAGATCATGATCCGAGCCAAAGACAGAGGCTTAACCCACTGAGTCACCCAGGTGCCCCAGGTAAAAATTACTTAATCCTGATCTGGAAGCTGGGACTCAACTGACAGACAACCCAGAAGCTGCAGACAGAGAACAATTAACAAGGGATATTAAAACTTCACTGAACCTCCCCTGGGGCAGTCCCTGATGGGCTGTATGGGACATGTCCTAGTCGTCTTGGTTATTTCTAATTTAGACAAGGACACTGCAGCCGACTTGCTGCAGTGTTTACTTATTGCAGAGTCTTTGGGATCTTCCTATAGTTGCCTGCAATATACCCCCCTTTTTACTGAATAATCCTCTAGAGTATTTTATCTCACTTTTCTTTGTAACTTTTAAGTGTGGACTAAAAAGTGGCAGCCATATGAAGTTATGAGACCAGTCCGTGCACCAGCCAGAGAGACACGGGACAAACTATACCTTGTTCATATTACCTAGAGTTTTTCTGAATCCTAAAGAAGATTTTCTAAACTAGCCTTGTAAACTCTTTTTAAAATTTTTTTTGTTTTATTTTTATTTTTGAGAGAGAGAGAGAGAGAATGGTGGTAGGTACAGAGGGAGGGAGAGAATCCCAAGCAGGCTCCACGTCCAGCAAGGAGCCAGACATGGGGCTCAATCCCACAATGCAAGCAAAATCAAGAGTCGAATGTTTAACTGACTGAGCCACCCAAGTGTCCCTAGCCTTATAAACTCTTAACTTGAACCCCGTGACCACTGTATATACCATACACACTGAAAATACCAGTGTATAGTCATTTGATCAATATTTATTTATTGAGCACCTAATATGTACAAGATACTTTTGGTGCTAAAGTAATATCAGTAACAAGATAAATCACATCCCTGATTCCTTGGAGTTGGCAAGAGACAATAACACAGACAAGCATTTTTTCAGGAAGAAGTAAAAGCTAATAAGAGAAATAAAGTAGGGTAAGAGACAGGAGTAGAACTAGCTTAGGATAAATGGGGAAATCGGAAAAATATGTGCATGTTGAAGGCACCACATAAAAAGACAAAATAGCTGGCTTGGGTGGAAGAATTATGAATGATTTTATCACTGTTTTATAACTGCCTACAAAACTCATGAATTCACATAACTCAGTAATGCAGTTTTGCCATTAGCAGATAGGAAAAGTCAAATAATTTGCCTACACTTCTCTCACCCTTTAAGAGGTAGTTTGAACTTTAAAAAAAAAATTAAGTTAGAACTTTCTTGCTCCTTAGTAATTTACAGTTAAAGTTGGAACCTCATAACTAAATTAATTCCAAGTGGGGTTAGGGAGTTCTTCACAGAAACTATTTACGCTACCTCAGTCCAAACTGAGAAAGGATAAGATTAGTCATGTGGTACCTAAGTAGCCAGGACCACGAAGGCTAGGCATATATAACACTGCTTTACAAATTCTTTTTAGCCATTACAAATTCTTTTTTAGCCATTTTTAGCCATTCTGTTCCATCCTATTTCCTCTCCAAAACTACTTATATACAATACACTGTTGGCATTAAATCTATACTGATTGAAGTCTGGTCTTCAAACACTACATTGTAAACCAGAATTTAAACATTGTGCATAAACAAAGCTAATATGTACTACAGAGAGATTTAAAAAGTTGCAGTTCCCCCAAAATGCCATGTGCCTCTGTGCTTCTATAACTATAGTTTCCTTTGCCAGAAATGTCTTTTGCCCTTTTATTAACTTAGGAGCTGGAAAGCTATGGCCCATGGGCCAAATCAACTGCCAGTTTCTAAATAAACAGTGTCTGGAACACTGCCATGCTCATTTGTCATATTGTTAATGGCTACTTTTGTGCTATGACAGCAGAGTTAAGTAGTTGCAATAGTGACCATATAATCTGGAAAGACTAAAATATTTACTATCTGGAGTCCTTTACAGAAAAAAAAAATGCTGATCTCTGCTCAAACTCAAGTTTCATTTTTCTTTTCTTCTTCTTCTTTTTTTTTTTGGACAGTGAGATCACAAGTAGGCAGAGAGGCAGGCAGAGAGAGGGGGGAAGCAGGCTCCCTGCTGAACAGAGAGCCCAATGCGCGGCTCGATCCCAGGACCCTGGGATCATGACCTGAGCCGAAGGCAGAGGCTTAACCCACTGAGCCACCCAGGTACCCCTTCTTCTTCTTCTTCTTCTTTTTTTTTTTAAGATTTTCTTTATTTATTGGAAAGATACAGAGAGAGAACTAGAGAGCACAAGTCAGGGAGAAGGACCATCAGGCTCCCCGCAGTGCAGGGAGCCCAATGCGGGGCTCCATCCCAGCACCCTGGGATCATGACCTGAGCTGAAGGCAGATGCTTAACCGACTGCACCACCCAGGTGCCCCTCAAGTTCCATTTTCTTTCTGTAGGTGCTTTTAGGTTCCCAAGACACTCTACGTACATTTGCTGTATCAGTTATTGCCCTTCAAGAATAATTTTGGTTTGAGATTAAGGGAAAGGGCCAGGATTTATACTTATCTGTATATTCTTATTGCCTATCACGGAATCTAGCACATAATGCTCAATAAATGCTGGCTGAATAAAGCACAGAAAACAAACCTGCATGCTGGACATTTTGATTTGCTTGCAGCTGAGGGGCTCCTGAATTCCCAGGGGTGGTTGCTGTGGTCGAAGGCACCTGACCTTGCATAAAGTTCGGATTGGCCTGTCCTGCTGAGAAGCCAGGTGGGAGGCGTTTAGGCATTCCTTAATAGAAAACAATGAGTAAGGCAGTTACCTAGAAAATTTATACTCTTGCTTAGATGTGGAATGAATAAGGAAGGATGAGCTGCATGAAGTCTCCACTGGCTTAGCTTTCTCTGTCACACTGGTAGGATCTTTAGTAATAAGGTTGGGAAAGATGGTTAAAAAAATCAACACAATCTCTTACATGAGCATTGTCAAAATGAAAAAGAAATACTAAAAAATTTACACTTAGAACATGCCAAGGAAGAGATGGCAATCTGCTCCCTAAATGATCTGAGGCCACGTCACAGCAAGGTTTAGGGCTCACTTTTCACTATAATACAACAGACCCCAAAACTTTACATACTTTAACATAGGCACCAAAAGAATATGCTAAATTCTCTCATATTCAAACAAATTGATCAGAGATGCTATAAAACAAAGAGCTGGGTCCTGATACTAATGACAGGTGATTTTTTTTCCATTGAAGGAAATGGATGACAATCTCTTTTGTGGAAATTTCCCCGAATATTGTGCTTATCTCTTGGGAAGAGACAGGAAATTAGAAACAATCCATAGGAGCTTCAAAGTGAGGCTATATTAAATTATTATCATGCCTTCCCCTTTTAAGGTCTGCTGGAATTCCGACAGGTATGGTACCAAAAGCCATGCTCTAATGGAATCTTATGAACATATTACTTCCTCTTATAGGGAAGTTTAATTTCAGAAAACAGATCTGTAAGAAGGAGGATCTCAGAACCCACTCATTGTTTATAACACAGGCCTTGATGTGGCCAGATCACCTAGGTGAGCACATCATCTGCTCTATGAAAGCATCAAGACCTAAAGCTCACTTAAAAAATTTTGTATTAGTCCATTTATTTTTAAGGACCAAATTTCAATGTCCTGAAAAACACTGTGTAAACAAATATGCACTTGTCCTTTCCTTAGCAGTGACAAGTCTCCATTTGCATGCTTCCACTGTAATTAAATCAGTAATCACATTTGTAGGAGGGACTACCCCGCTTCCACTGATCCAGAGCTAGATGCCCAGAACAGTGAAGTTTGGAGCTGAAACATTCTTATTATTTTCTAAAAACTTCTTAGGATTCAAATATTATAGCCTGCAAGTCAGCAAAATTAATTACAAGAGAGTGAAAAGACTGATGAGCAACTTAATTTCACCAGAAACTATGAGAACATGCCTTTGCTATGTTGCACTAAAGATGCAAGGGTTTTTTTCTGGGTAGGCAATGGGTGTCTTTTGGTGGGGACATGTTTATCAGATGACAGTATTACTGACACTCTCTATACCTTACTGAAAAGCTCCAAGCACATTCATGTGCACTAGATCAATGATTAATAAGAATAAATAATAAACATGGAGATGGATAAGTTTTACTGTAATCGTTTTACCTCTCACACATTAAGCTCCATTGCTTTTTCTTCATACAAGAGGCACCTTACAAAATAAATAAATAAATCTCCTTTAGGTATAACTGGTGGAATTCCCTCTCTAAGGAGCAGGCATTGGCATTATAAAATCATAAAAGTCAATGATTTCTGAACTTATTCCCCTTTAACACTTTAATCAAATTTAACAAATACCATGCTTACTACTTTATTAAGATTATCAAAATTGGAAACTTGAAGGGACTTTTCCCCAAAAGACCTATATTTATTTTTTCATTTTTGCTCTACTGCAAATCTTACTTTTTTTTTTTCAACAGCTGAGCAGTTTAAGTTAATACAATGCATGTTTCTTCTGGACATCTTAATTTATTAGTCCAAGATCAAGCAAAAATAATTTGAAAAACAAAATGGAAATCTCTATATTGAATTTTACCTGCATTTTTATCCAGAGGGCTAGCTTAAATGTAACCAGTAAGATGCTGCATAATGTATCAAGTTAACTAAGTTATATTAAGTGTCACCACTATATCCACAAAGCCAAAAAATTACATCCTCCCTCCATTAACTCTAAAGATTGAAGTTCTATTAAGATCTATCTCCAGTAAATTTACCAACACAAATAGCTTCAGTGTTCCTCACCTCCTAGGCCTGGATGTAAACTCTGTGGCCCCTGGTTTGGTGGTTGCTGCTGCATCACCATGAAGTTAGGTGGCACATTTCCCTGTTGAACCATAGGATTCCGACCGGGAGAGCTGACAGGCTGCTGAAATCCCTGGGGAAGTGGGTTATTTTGAGGTGGCCTTGGTCCCATCTGCTGCTGAGTTTGGTTAACCGTTGGGGAGGATGCAGGGGATCCCTGCTGGAAGGAGGAGGGTGAGGAGGCAGGAGACTTGTTGGTGAGGTGGGGCTGCTGCAGGGGGGTTGGGACCCTGGAGGGCCCTCCCTGCAAGCTCTTCATCTGAGGAGCTGTGAACTGGCCTGGGTTGCTCATCTGAGGAAAGTTTGTATGGGCTTGTGAGGCCTGCTGGCTGCCAAAGGGATATGGAGGGGGAGGGTGGGAAGGTGTCTGTACCGTGGCTAAGGATGGTCTTGCCTGGAGTTGCTGTTGCATTGGGCCAGGCAAGGGAGCCTTCTTCCACCCTTGGCTTGCAGTCATTGTGCCCAGAGAACCCTGGGCTGGAGGAGGCTGAAGAGCTCCAGAAGGCAGCTGGTTCCAGCCTGGAGGAACAGGCACCTGAGTTGGGGCAGTAAACTGGGGTCGAATTCCCTGTGGCTGTTGCTGCTGATGTTGCTGTGGGGGTCTTGCCTGTAGCTGCTGCTGCTGCTGCTGCTGCTGCTGTTGCTGCTGCTGCTGTTGCTGCTGCTGCTGCTGTTGCTGCAGCTGGGGAAAATTAGCTGGGTTCATTTGTCTGTTCACAGGGACAGGCTGCATTGGGTGGTGCGGGGGAGCTAAAGATCCTGAGGGATGATTCTGCGGCTGTATATGGAGCCCAGAGAGGAGTGGATCCATTGCATCTGTTTAAAGACAGTTAACAAAGCAATAATTAAATTACTGCAACGTAGATCCTACAGCAGTAGTAAATCCCCTGGTTCCTTCAATGAGATGCTTGTGAGCATCTTCTATATGCAAAGCAACATAACAAGAAAGATAAGTATTGTCTAGAAAGAGCTTATGGTTCAAAAGTGGGTAAAAGAGCCAAAAATAAAACGTGGAGAGCAGTATTTTCCAAAGCATATCCTGGGGAACTTCTTCAGTCAATAGCATTACAAGAAAACAAAATAAAATATAGTCAGTTAGGTTTGGGAAACAATTGAACCTAACCAGCTTAGAAGGGTTTCTTCACTGCAGGACTTTTAGCGTCTCTAAGAGGTTAGTTGTGAATCTCTAAGAGGAAGGAGAAAACATGAAGCGTTTACCAAATTTATTACAGAATTCTCTGCCATGAAGTATCCTGCAGGACTCTGTAGCCGAAGGAATGCATTTTTAGGAATGTTGGGTTATAATTGATAAGAGAATGAGAAATTTTTAGAGGAAATGATGACTTTTAGCTTGAAGACATAGGGGAGCTTTTATAAAGAAGGTGGCATTTAAGCTGGGCAATTAAGAACTTGATATCCGGCGCCTGGGTGGCTCAGTGGGTTAAGCCACTGCCTTCGGCTCAGGTCATGATCTCAGGGTCCTGGGATCGAGTCCCGCATCGGGCTCTCTGCTCAGCAGGGAGCCTGCTTCCCTCTCTCTCTCTCTCTCTCTGTCTGCCTTTCTGTCTACTGTGATCTCTCTCTGTCAAATAAATAAATAAAATCTTAAAAAATAAAAAAAGAACTTGATATCCAAGATAGCTGAATTTTGTAATGATCTCTGCAAAGAGTTCCAGCCTCTTCAAACCACAAAGACTAGAGGTCATTACCTGACTGAGAAGCAGGGCGAGGAGTCCTGGGCTGCAGCTCTGAATTGGGTCCTGGTGCCATCATGGAAGATGACACATTTATACTCTGTGGTATCATAACAGTGGCAGGGCTGGTCATCCTTATTAATCCTGAAGGAAAAAGAAAATCCCTAGAATAGAGTACTGGAATTGGTACAACGTTTGTTTTTAAATAAAATATTTCAAGAATGTAAAAAGATATAGGAAATTTCTGTACCCATCATCTACTTTGTTAAAATCTCCCCCATTCTCTTCAGATACATAAGTAGATATAGCAGAAGCCCCCTACCTCTTCCCAATCTCATTCCATTCCCTCTCTCTTACCTTTTAATTGGGATTAATAATTCCATGCATGTTTATTACATATGTAGGTAAACTGCACAGCATTTTTTATATGCTTTTAATCTCTGTATAAGTGGCATCATACTCTGTCTTCTTCAATTTCCTTTCCCCCTTAATATTACGTTCTGAGATCCATCCATCTTGACTGCTATAATAGTGATCCCTTTTATGGAACCCATACATTCATTCTGCTAATGAACAGTAAAGTTTCTCCCTCCCCCGCCCCATTTTTCATTCTAACAATTCTGCAATGTCATGTATTCTTGTGGACTTGTCTTTAGACTATATACTCCGAATTCCTAGGTTTTAAGTATAAGCATCTTCCATTTTACTAGATATTGGCAAACTGCTCTCAAAAATGGTTACACCAGGGATGCCTGGCTGGCTCAGTGGGAAGAGTGTGAGATTCCAGATCTTGGGGTTGTGAGTTCAAGCCCTATGGGGTGGGTGCAGAGATTTTTTTAAAAAATAAGTAAACTTTAAAAAGAGTGGGAAAAAAAGTGATTATGTGAATTTATGTTCCAACTGGCAGTCTGAGAACTACTCTTGTTCCATATCCTTCCAACTTCCATACTATTAGATCTCTTGGGATTTAGCATCCATATTAATAAGTGAAAATGCATGATCATCTCTTCATGTCTCTTTGATTTTTGGCATCAAGATTAAAATAACTTCAAAAAATAGCTAGAGAGCATCTTTCTTCTTTGTCTATGCTCTGAAAGAATTATCTGTATCTATTCTTTAACTGTTTAGTAAACTCACCTAGAAAACTATCTGGGCCTGTGAGTTATACTAATTGATTTACAGGGAGACAAATTTCTAATTATTTCAATTTCTTAAATAGTTACAGATTTTTAAAGTTTCCTTACATCAGTTTTGGTTAAATTATATTTTCAAGAAAACTGTTAATTTGCTGATGCTTTAAAATTTATTAGCATGAAGTTATTTATAACTTTTCCCATTTTAAAAATATAAATCATATATTATAAAATTCACCCTTTTGAAGTACACACTTTTCTCCTTCTTTACATTGCTTATGCCTTCTTTCTCTTTTTTTCACCATGTTCATCAGTTTTGTTTTTTTTTCAAAGAAACATCTTTGGTTTTCCTACTTTGTTCCATTTTTTTTTAAATTTTTTTAAATTTATTTATTTGTCAGAGAGAGAGGGAGAGAGAGCGAGCACAGACAGACAGAGTGGCAGGCAGAGGGAGAAGCAGGCTCCCTGCCGAGCAAGGAGCCTGATGTGGGACTCGATCCCAGGACGCTGGGATCATGACCTGAGCCAAAGGCAGCCGCTTAACCAACTGAGCCACCCAGGCATCCCTTTTTTTTTTTTTTTAAAGATTTTATTTATTTATTTAACAGAGATCACAAGTAGGCAGAGAGGCAGGCAGAGAGAGAGAGGAAGGGAAGCAGGCTCCCCATTGAGCAGAGAGCCTGATGCGGGGCTTGATCCCAGGACCCTGGGATCATGACCTGAGCCGAAGGCAGAGGCTTTAACCCACTGAGCCACCCAGGTGCCCCTTGTTTTGTTTTTAATACTTTACTTATCTCTGCTCTTATCTTATTTCCTTCCTCCTAAATTATTATTACTCCGCTATTCTTTTTCCCAATCTTTATGTCAGACACTTAATTAACTTAATTTTCAATCCATGTTCTCCTCTGACACAGTTTTCTGAGGGCTTAAATTTTCTTCCACATGCTGTATTGGCTACATCTCACAAATTTTGATACATACTATTTTCAATATTCCATTTTAGACATTTTTTGCTGTCCATCATGGGTTGCTTTTTAAAAAACCAGGGATATTTAGAATGTATTTTAAATTTTCCAAAAATACAGTGTATTTTTGGTTAGCTGTTTTTTTTGTTTGCCAATGACTTAATTGTACTGTGGTCAGAGAACATGATCTGTGTGATACTGATATCTAGTATTTACTGAAACTTGATTTTAGCAAAATACAGTCAATTTGTATAAATATTCCATTTATGCTTGAAAAGACTAAGAATTTTTGAATTATTAGTGCATGGTTTCTATGTATCTCCTCCATTATATCAAACTATTCTACTTAGGTTATTCAAACATTATCTTTACTAATTTTCAAAATCAGCTCAATACATCAATTAATAACACAGGTGTGTTAATATCCCCCTAAGATGTGATATCACCATATAATCCTGTCCACTTTTGCCTCACATATTTTGAGACTAGATTATTAAGTATGTAATAAAAGTTTAGCTGTCTTCCTGATTATTTTCTATTTATTTCATAAAGTGGCCCTATTTATCCTCAGTAATGCTTCTTATCTTGCTGTTTTATCTGATAAAAATACCGTTATACCCCTTTTCTTGGTTAATATTCACCTGGATTATCTTTTATTCCATTCTTTTAACAATGAGTCAAATCCTCATGTTCTATGTGCTTCCTGTAGGAGCACGTAACTAAATCTGAAATTATTCAATCTGATTAATCACTGTCTCTTTATCAGTGTTCACAATATATTTACCTTTACTATTAACTGCTGATATATTTTTATTTCCCTTCTTTTTTTTAATACCCCTGCTTTTTACTCTTTCTTTTTCTATGGTGTTTTCCTATTTTTTTCTATGCTGTTTTCCTAATTTGCCTAAATTTTATTGGATTTTTTCCCAACATACCTTTCCTTTCTACCCCTCTACTACTAGCTTAGAAGTTATACATTTTATTTCTATTATTTTATTTTTATTTTTAGAGATTTTATTTATTTGAGAGAGTGTATGTGAGCACACATCAGCAGGGGGAGGGGCAGAGGGAGAAGCAGACACCCTACTGAGCAGGAAGCCCTATGTGATGTGATATGGGGCTTGATCCCAGGACCCCAAGATCACGAACTGATCCAAATGCAGACACTTGACTGAGCCACCCAGGCACCCCTCTATTATTTTAATATCTTTTGTGAACAGACATACTTGACTTAAAAAGTCTAAACATGTGATCATTATTGCTAAATGAGCCAATACTTATTAGATTTACCCAATGTTTACCATTTAGCTCACCACTCCTTCTTAGATCTTATTTCTTCCATCTTAGGTTCAATTTTCTTCTTCCTGAAGTAGATTCTTGAGCAGTTCATTTAGCAAGAGTCTGTTAATGGTACCTTCACTCAGTGTCTTCAAAAATGTCTTTATTTTATAATACTCTTTATAGTATAGGTAGACTTAAAATTCTAGACTGTCAATTATTCTTTCATCACTTTGAAAATACTGTTCCAGTGTTTCCTGGTTTTCAGTGTTGCTCCTGAGAAATCAGCTATGACCTGATAGCTTTTCATTTGTAAGAAATTGGTCTTTTATTTTGAGTTGCTTTTAACATTCTCTTTGCTTTTTTCATGCTCTATACTTTTACAATTTTGTGTCAAACATGGATTTATTTTGATTTACATTGCTCAGGATTTCTGAGGATTCACATCTTTCACCAATTTTGGAAAAATTTCAGCCATTCTCTCTATTGGTCCTCCTAATCCTAGATCTATTCTTTCACTAACTATATGCAACTTGGCCAGACTCTTCCCACTCTGGTTCTTTAGTACTAGCAATAGTATCATTATTATCTCTCATCAAGCTACCACAATACCAAATGCTCAGACTTCAGTGGAGAACTCTAACTACTGACCCCCTGCTATAGGTACCAAGCTGGTACTGTACATCTTCTATGTGGCATTCTGTAACAGCCCAATAGCACACATCCTGACATATAACAGGAACTCTGCAAATATCAACTTCAGGGCTCAGGGCTGATTCACCTTCAAGCATGAGCTCAAAAGACTGAAGGCATTATTATCTCACTTGTTTAGGTGAAGAACTACTGCTTGGAGAGGTACAGCGACTAGCCTGAAGTAACCAGGAAATGGCACTGCTAGGATAAAACTTCTAGTTTCAATTTTATACAGCCAAGTCTTCAGCTACAGTTCAGAACAATGGCTTTATAAATCAATGCTCTCCATTCTTCTGTATTTCTTCAAGAGCTACTATGGTATGTGGGAAGGTGAATGACTGGGTATAGTTTCAGATGGTTACTATGCTTCAACCAGAGTGGCTGTGCCTTTCTGGTTTAGTTGAATAGAAGGTCCTGCAGCAGAAAAAGTTTGAAAGCCACTACTATAGTGAAAAGAGTATTGGACTGGGCGTTAGGTCTGTGATACTAGGCCACTGCTACTTGACCCTGGGCAAACTGCTTCCTTTCTGTGAGCTCCAGAGTTTCCTCAGCTTTTTTTTTTTTTTTTTTAAGATTTATTTATTCAAGAGAAAAAGTGAGAGAGCATGTGCATGCATGGGGGAGGGGCAGACTCCCCGCTGAGCAGGGGGCTCAACACAGGGTTCCATCCTAGGACCCTGGGATCATGATGTGAGCCGAAGGTCATGCTTAACCGACTGAGCCACCCAGGCACCCCTGAAGTTCCCTCAGTTTTAAATGAGAGCCAACTCGAGAGGTGGAAAGGGAGGGAATAGCAAGTCCTGAGGCAGATTTAAAGTTTGGGACTGAGAATCCAAGATGGGGGAGGAGAAGATGACCTTAGTTTTGTTTGGTCCCAGGAATTCAGCTAGATAGCTGTCAAATCATTCTGTACACTTGTGAACTCAACTGGAGATTTAAGAAAAGGGTAGCTACAACTCTACAAATAGAAAAGCAACCACTTTCTTTAAGAATGACAAGACAGAAAAACTCACCTCAAAAAAGAGAACAAGAGGCAGTACTAGGAGCTGGTTCTCTGAAAGAATTAATAAGATTGATAAACTCCTGGCCAGATTTATCAAAAAGAAAAGAGAAAGGACCCAAATAAATAAAATGAGTGAAAGAGGACAAATCATAACCAACACTGAAGAAATACAAACAATTATAAAAACATATTATAAGCAACTGTTTGCCAACAAATTAGGCAATCTGGAAGAAATGGATGCATTCCTAGAGATGTATAAACTACCAAAACTCCCCAGTGTCTACAGCAGCAATGTTCACGATAGCAAAACTATGGAAAGAGCCCATTGACAGATGAATGGATAAAGAAGATGTGGTGTTATATATATAGTTGAATACTATTCAGCCATCAAAAAAATGAAATCTTGCCATTTGCAACAACATGGATGGAACTAGAGGGTATTATGCTAACCAAAATAAGTCAGAGAAAGACAAATATTACATGATCTCACTCATATGTGGAATTTAAGAAACAAAACAGAGGGTCATAGGGTAAGAAAGGGAAAAATAAAGACGAAATTAGAGAGGTAGACAAACCATAAGAGACTTAATCATAGGAAACAAATTGAGGGTTGCTGGAGGGGAGGGGGATAGAAAGGTTGCTGGAGGGGAGGAGGTAACTGGGTTATGGACAGTAAAGAGGGCACATGAAATAATGAGCACTGGGTATTATATAAGACTGATGAATCACTGATCTCTACCTCCAAAACTCGTAATACGTTATATTTTAATTAACTGAACTTGAAAAATTAGTAAAATTTTTTTTAAAAAAAATAAAGCTAGGGACTCACAAAAAATAAAAATAAAAAATAAAATAAATGAGAGCCAACTCAATTCCTTTTCTTTTTTGGGAGTGGAGGGCAGAGGCAGAGAGAATCCCAAGCAGGCTCCATGCCCAGTGCAGAGCCCAATGCACGGTGTTTGATCTCACAACCTTGAGATCATGACCTGAGCTAAAATCAAGAGTCAGATGCTTAACTGACTGAAACACCCAGGTGCCCCAAGAACCAACTCAATTCTAATATTTTGTGATTCACAGACTATTGAGTTCATTCTCTAAAGAAGAAATTTCAGTTTTACTGGAAAAGTTAGCAAATAATTTATAGCTCTCTCAAATTCTAAGTACCTAAAAACACATATTCTTCCACATATTTCTTCAGATTCCACGTAAGCACACAAGAACTCAGCTCACAGATTCTCAGCCTCAGAGAAAGTGGGTGATGAAAAGCTACATTCTCCACTATGCTATAAACATTCTGAGGGTAGAAAATATTTTATTCATTTCTATCTCCAAAACTAAGCAGAGGTCATGTCCTATAAAAGGAACACAATAAAGTTTGCTGCACAGCTCTGTGCTCATCTATCTACCTTTAAGCATGAGCCCATGCTCTGACTCTACCCTCCTAAGAGTGATTTAAATCTTGCTTTCCTAAACCAGAAAACAGAGATGTACCAGAAACCCCCATCTATTTTGCAGGACCCAAATGATCATACATTAGCAAATAAAGGGAAAAAAGCAAACCAGTAAAATGTCATATAACTGAGTGGGAGATCTCACCTGGACCACCTGCCATGGGAAATGCAGCCTCCATCCTAACTGAATTTCCTGCTCCCATGGGTCCATTCATTCTCACATCTTGGCTTCGGTTCTGAGCCAAAGCTAGGTTGATAGCACCTTCCCCTGAAAATGATAGGTTATAAAAAGGAAACCATCAGGATAAGATGCAAATGTGGCTTAAAAATAGGTATACAAGACTTCAGTTTTCTGTGTTTTTGAAGAATTATGTAAGTTTACCTTCAAAGAAAGGGTAAATACAATACGATATAGATCTTCCTTCAACTTCACCTGAGCAGGTTTACTTACAGGACGCACAAGGAGAACATAATCAATCCGTACATTACAGCAGATGGGCAATCACTAACGATGTATGGCGTTAGGAGACAGCTTGTAACTCTGAATGTGTATTTTCAACTAGCTCACAGTATGTTCATGTGTGCATATGTGTCTACGTGTGTGAGAAGGAAGAAAATGTTCTCAAAAATTCTCAAAATCCTAGATTACCTTTCGGGAATTTACAATCAGAAGGTAGAGACAGAAGTAGGTTAAATGGAGAAAGAACATATGATGGTACAGATGGTACAGGGACACTGTAGTATTTGTGAGCAAAATACCATTTCCCTTTCAAAAACTATAATATAAAGAGATATCCATTAGAGATAGTAGTACAATGAAGAGTAGATAGATTGCAACTTTTACAGCATCTAATAAGACAAACATTTGTATAATAGTTTTAATTTTTATTTTTTTTAAAGAGTTTATTTATTTATTTGACACAGAGAGAGAAAGAGAGTAAGAGAGCACAAGCAGGGGGAGCTGGAGAGGGAGAGGGAGAGGGAGAGCAGACTCTCTGCTGAGCAGGGAGCCTGATGCGGGGCTCGATCCCAGGACCCTGAGATCATGACCTGAGTCGAAGGCAGAAGCTTAACTGACTGAGCCACCCAGGTGATCCTATTTTTATTTTCTCAAGATTTATTTATTTGGGAGAAAGTGAAAGAGAAAGAGCACGCAACTGCCAGGGGTGGGGGACCTGGGGGTAGTAGAAGGAAAAGGGAGAAGCAGACTCCCTGATGATGATCAGGGAGCCTGATCATGACCTGAGCTGAAGGCAGACTTTTAAATGACGGACCACCCAGGCATGCCTGTAGAGTTTTTAATGCTTACAAGATTTTATCTCATTTGAACCTCATAATATCCCGGTAGGTAACATCACTAAAACTGTTCCAATTAATTAGAGGTAACTCTAAACTTAGAGATAACATAAATTTTACTTGGTTTAGTGATAAAAAGAAATTTCAGGATACTTCCTGCACTTATCCAAAAATTTTGACTATTGTTACTCTGGATGACAGCACCACCTTGTGGATAGATAGAAGTATAGCTAGCCAGTGGCTAAGGAGGTAAAAGGCAGCATTGCACTGATTGGCATCTTTCCAGCATCAGTCCATATTGTGGGGTCTTGGTTTGAGCCAGATGATAAAGCAGGAAACTAATGAGGACACAGTAGTTTCCTCTGTCTTGTCACTGATAAAGTCACCTTTTTGTATTGAGTATTTATACTCAATAGACAGGTAGATTGGACATAGGGCACAAGCATCCACAACTCAACCAGGCAGGTAGATTGGACGTAGGGCACAAACATCCTACTAAGGGACCAATTTCCAGGGGCTATACGATACCCTAAATTGCCTATGGGAGACAGGAATGAAAGAAAAAGAGACTACAGATCTTGGCAGTTTCCAACAAATGGAAGGAACTATTAATATACCAAACTTCCTAAGACACTGTAAGCAGAAAGAGTATTATTCTTTTTTTTTTAAGATTTTATTTATTTATTTGACAGAGAGAGATCACAAGTAGGCAGAGAGGCAAGCAGAGAGAGAGAGAGAGGAGGAAGCAGGCTCCCTGCCGAGCAGAGAGCCCGATGCAGGACTCGATCCCAGGACCCTGAGATCATGACCTGAGCTGAAGGCAGAGGCCTAAGCCATTGAGCCACCCAGGCGCCCCGCAAGAGTATTATTCTTGAAATGGACATCAGATCATGTCAGTTCTCTGCTTCAAACTGCTCCATTGCTTCCTACTGTTGTAAAAATAAAAGCCAAACTCCTCCACACAGGATATAAAGGCCTTAAATGATCTACCTAGTCCAGTGCTGTTCAACAGAAATACAATATGAGCCACACATATAATTTTAAGTTTTCTAGAAGCCGCAGTAAAAAGGTTAAGAAACACAGGTGAAATTAATTATATTTTATTTAACTCAGTACATCTATTTTTTCAACATGTAACTAATACAAAAAGCTAATGAAATATTTTACGTTCTTTTCTGGGAGTGCTAAGTCTTTAAAATTCACTATGTATTTTACTTACAGCACATGTCAGTTTGAACTAGCTACACATCCAGTGCTCAACAGCCACATATGGCTGGTAGCTACCATATTTAACAGCCCAGATGTGGCCCTTGGCTACCTCTCTAATCTCAACTACACTATTTTCTCCCTCAATAATAAGGATTCAGCCTCAGTGACCTTTTTTTAGTTTCTTTAGCTTTTTTAGTTTCTTAGGCACAGCACATTAAGCTGCTTCTCACCTCAGGGCCTTTGCATATGTTGTTGCCTCTGCTTACAACAACAGTTCTCCTGCTGTCTTCACATAAGCCAACTTCTCAATTTTCATGTAAACTGAATTAAGTGTCACGGGCCCCTAAAGACCTTTTCCTATTGTCTTATCCAAGGGTAGGTCACCCTTATCAGAACATCTTATTTCTTCAGAGCACATCCATGTAATTACTCATTCACTTGATTTCTTGTCTGTTTTCCCTATTCCCATACAAGGGTAACCATAAATCTGCCCTAGTTCCTTTATACCCATTGTTCGGGGAGAGTTATTAATAGCACCCTTTTTACTCTCAAAAGTGTCAATTTAGGGAGGCCTGGGTGGCTCAGTTGGTTAAGCAGCTGCCTTCGGCTCAGGTCATGATCCTGGGATCGAGTCCCGCTTCAGGCTCCTTGCTTGGCAGGGAGCCTGCTTCTCCCTCTGCCTCTGCCTGCCACTCTGTCTGCCTGTGCTCGCTCTCTCGCTCTCTCTCTCTCTGACAAATAAATAAATAAAATCTTAAAAAAAAAAAAAAAAGTCAATTTAGATGGTAAATTGTATGGCCACCCTAATTATATCCTTAAGACACAGAACAGTGTCTGATACTCATTAGCTATTTATTGAATATATTATGAATTGTCATCTTATAACCTTACAAAGAATTACACGCATTTTTCTATATGATGAATGCATTCCTGGAAAATCCCACATTTCGTAAAATCTCACACTGAAAATAACAGATTTTACAGAAAAAAAACAGTGTTTTTGGAACAAACTCAAAACCTATGTGGCTTTTCTAATAAAAACAGTAACTGGTGGAGACAACATATCAAGAAACATTTACAGTGGCAATGCCTGGTCAGAGGTGCTGAGATAATGCTGATGCAAAAGAGCTCGGAGCTGCCATTAAAGCAGGCACAGGAGGAAGTGAAACTTGTCACAAGCCAAGAGCCATGCTAGTCTGGGGGTGCATCTCTGAAGAAAGGCATCTGAGTGTCAATTCTGATTCTTAATTACCTTAAAATAGAGCTGAAAGGACTCCCACCTATGCAGCAGCTAAGCTTGTCTGTTGTTTTCTTCCTGATAATTATCCTGTTTCCACTATTTTAGCTTCCCTTGCCTTCTTTATATGAATAGACACAATTTCCACATTATAGTGCTATCATTCCCCTATTTGCCAACTGCATATAAGCTAACTAGTATCAAAGAAACACATGTGAAGTTCACTGCAGGCTCCTAAGCTTGCTGATAAGGGGTCAGCAAACCACGGCCTATGAGCCCAACCCAGCCTGCTGCCTGTATAATTAAATAAAGTGTTACCAGAACACATCCTGTTTATTCACTTACATATGCTTAGGCTGTGTTGCACCACAACCAGACTAGAATTGTTGTGACAGAGATCTTACGACCCACAAAGTCAAAAAAACGTATTCTCTGGCCTTTTACAGAAAAAGTTTGCAGACTCTGCTTTAAATCACCGTGAATGAATAGAGGCATCACAAAATGTCTTCAAAAATGATGTCTTCCCAACTCCCTGGCCAGAACTCAAGAAATAAGGGTACAGAGAGTATTCTTCAATGGAAAATAGGCTGTTGGGGAACAACCTGTCCCTGAACCCCTGCAGCAGACACCGTGGCGTGGCAACATCTCCTCTTACACGATGTACTAAGACATAAGCTTGTTACCAGTTTCACAAAGGCAAAGCTGCTGTCACCACTTTCAATCCTGCCTAAATTTGGAGGGAGTGTGGAGAAAAGGAGATCACCTGGAATACACATGTGTATCCTAAAAGTTAAGGAATTCTGTAATGTGATAATCATGCCATATATGATTTCTTGAAATATGTTATCTATTTTACTTCCTTGATGGTACTTAGCTTTAATTTATGGCTATAACAATAAAGGCCAGCCTCTTATCCTTCTAAAAAGAACTCATAGGAAATAGCTCTGATTAAAAGAAGAAACTGGTGTTTCCTTTCTCCATTAGAAAACACTACAACATAAAGTCCCAAAGCCCTTTTAACTCATATAAATAGGTAAGAGAGACTATAAAACATTTAGAGTTTGGGGGCACCTGGGTGGCTCAGTCAGTTAAGCATCTGCCTTCAGCTCAGGTCATGATCCCAGGGTGCTGGGATTGAGCCCCGCATGGGGCTCCCCTGCTCAGTGGGGAGTCTGCTTCTCCCTCTGCTTCTCCTGTCCCCCACACTCCCCCATGCTCTCTCTCTCTCTCTCTCAAATAAATTCTTTTTTTTTTTTTTGTAAAGATTTTATTTGAGAGAGAGAGAGCGAGCACACAAGCACAAACAGAGGGAGCAGCAGGCAGAGGGAGCCCTCTGAGTAAGGCAGATGCTTAACTGACTGAGCCACCCAGGTGCCTCTAAATAAATAAATTCTTAAAAAAAAAAATTTAGGGGGCACCTGGGTGGCTCAGTGGGTTAAGCCTCTGCCTTCGGCTCAGGTCAGTCTCAGGTCAGTCTCAGGGTCCTGGGATCGAGCTCCACATCAGGCTCCTTGCTCAGCAGGGAGCCTGCTTCTCCCTCTCCCTCCATCTGCTTACTTGTAATCTCTATCTCTCTGTCAAATAAATAAATAAAATCTTTAAAAAAAATTTAGAGTTTTTAAGAAACAACTATGTGTTCCATAAAACATAAACAGCCTCTATAGTTTTATTGTAGCCAAAAATTGCTTTACTAAGTTCATCCTATATCCTTTAGATTGCCGTGGATTAATTTTACTTTCCTGGGTCCTTTTAAATAATCCAACATTTTTCACAATAGACTGTTCTCTAAACCACTATTCCCTTGTTTATCAAATGATGGGATTTATCCCATTTTTCAAAATACACATAATCCTTTCTAACCTCCTCTGTGCTCCCCCATACCTGGTACTTGTATCTCTCATGGTCTGTTTCCCTCACCAAGGTCAGGAGTTTCTTTTGAGTTCATAACAGCAAGGACCATACTATACTTATCATGGTATGCCAAGTGCTCAAGCAAGTGGTGCTATTCTGTGTGTGCTTCCCTTATTTTCATTCAACATCTGTTTACTAAGGAACCTAACATGTCCCAGGCAGGAAGAGCTACAACAGTGAATAAAACCAGACATGGTCTCTGCCATGTCTTGTAGTCTTGGGGAGAATAAAACAACAGTCAAATACTTGTTCTGATGAAAGCATTATATAAATGATCTAAAAGAAAAAAAAAAACAGACTTTTGTGAGAGCACATAAAGGACACTGACTTCATCAAGGAATTCAGAAAATATAACCTCAAGAAGATTTAAGCTGACACATGAAGGCTGAGTAGGTGTTAACTAAGGGAAGAGGAAGTGGTAAGGGACAACATTCCATATGGAGAAAACATAAATGCAAAGGACCTGCGGCAGGAGGAAGAAATGCATTTTTAAGGAACCAGAAGAAAGCTGCCAAGGCATGAACAGACAGCAAGGAGGAGAGCTGTATAAGTTAAGACTGGATAAGAAGGGTAGAAGTCAGACCACACAAGGCCATGAGATCACTCATGGTAAGAAGTTTAGTCCTCATTCTGTAAAAAAAAGCAAGCCATAGTGGGGGTGGGGTGCGTGTGTGTGTGTGCGTGCGTGTGTGTAGTCCTCATTCTGTAAACAGGAGCAAGCCATAGAGGGGGTGGGGTGTGTGTGTGTGTGTGTGTGTGGCATATTTTCATTTTGAAAAGACCACTCTGGCAAAATATTTGAAAAATGAATACTGCTACAAAAGGACCATTCAAATCCTCCTAATCTCTGTTAGATGAATAAAGAAATAAATACTAAAGCTTATTTGGTAGAAGGAAGCAAATGAAATTAGATATTCTTTAAAAGACAAATCAGTTACTGGTCAGGGTGCCAGTAAAATCCTAATCTGACAGACCGACAGACAAAATCAGACAAGGGAATGGAGTCTGAGGCTGTGGATGCTGAAGCATCAGGACCCAGACAAAGCCTCAATTTCTCTTTATCCTAAAGTGTTGCGATATAAAGTGCAGGTTACATGAGTTACTTGGCATTCTGAAACATGAGAGGAACCGCCAAGGCAGCACAGAAAATCATGCTAAGTTCTGCTGTTGTTATGATTTGGGTCCAGAAGGGCACCTTCAATCTGGACGGAGAGAATCCCCAGATCCCGAAGCTGCTGGTTGTTGCTCTGAGCCAGGATCCGGAGCCGCTCCGCTGCTTCCCGGGGGATGTTGAATGTCACTCGTACACTGTTCCAGGGCTCCACCTTCTGTAGCTTTAGCTTGCTGGATTCTTGGTCATGAAAGAAAGTGAATAATATTAGTAGTCTTTTCGCCACCAGAAATGGGACAAACACACACCACATACAACAAACAAACCAAAAATAAAAGAACAAGACAGAGCATTGGCTTGGAGTAGCTGTGAGAGCTTAGTCTTTGGCATTAGCTAGATTTCAAATCTAATCCCAGCTTTACCACTTAGCACCTGGGTGGTTATGAACAAATTATTTAACCTTTTTGAAAGTAACCCTTCTCTTCTTTAAAACCAATATGACATTGTGAATACTATATGAGAACATATATGCCAAAAACCTAGCACAGGACCTGATCATGCACTGAATACATGGAAAGCAGTAAGATGGAGTAGGGAATATAAGAGAGAAGAAGAGAGAGATAAGTTTAAATGAATAGACTTAGGTCTATTTCTGGACTCAGTTCAATGTATGTGAACTGGCATCATGAGAATATTTAAGTCTCAAATTTCAATGAAATTCTATAAAAATATGGGATGCAGATTATGCCAGTTCATATTCATTTTTAAATATTAACAAGTATCTCTGTGTAAGACATTCATAAAGACAGGGAGAAATCATTTCTTCTAATTTAAATTCTTCAATTTAAAATTTTTTTTTTAAAGATTTTATTTATTTATTTGACAGAGAGAGATCACAAGTAGGCAGAGAGGCAGGCAGAGAAAGAGGGCGAAGCAGGCTCCCTGCTGAGCAGAGAACCTGATGTGGGGCTCGATCCCAGGACCCCGAGATCATGACCTGAGCTGAAGGCAGAGGCTTAACCCACTGAGCCACCCAGGTGCCCCTCAATTTAAATTTTTAATCTTTGATTTTAAATGTTTTTCCTGCTTTAGAGTATAATTTTCACTGAAGCATACTGAACCGAAGGGAAAAACAATATAATTTGATAACAAAGCTTCAGTTAGGATATGAAAACACTGTATTTCACCATGTCTAAAAAGTCAATGCAAACTTCAGGACATGTTTTTCAAAAGAAGAGACAAAAGTTAATTGAGGAGGTTAAAGTTGCTTGTAATTGTGTTTTACAGATGGAAAGTAAATCGTAGGCCCAGTTAGCGGATAAAAAAACCTTTTTTTCAACAACCCCAGACAAAATAATTTTCTCTTTTGTTACGAACTTGGCTAAATGGAAGTCTTTGGTATCCTCCTCAGATATACGTTACAATATAAAGAAAATGGGTCATACAGGTATATGTATTGTCAAAATCAGATGTATCTACAGATAGAAGGAAGTGCCTACATGTTGCTTAAAGCCCCTTCCAGCTCCAAAATCACTATGAAAGTGGCTGACATTGAAAGTTCTAACTTACTGAAACATGGATTTCACTTGTTCTAATGTGTAAAAAAGAGACAACTTGCTAAGAGCAGTTAGAGAATACAAAGAAATTTAGAAAGGATTAGGCAATATTTAGTTCAAGTCTATTTTACAGGTGAGGAAACAGGTCAAGCAAGGCTAAGTGATCTGCCTCGAATCCTGTGGTTACCTAGCAGCATCAGAGATGGCATTAACATCCACCCCTGATTCTCAGGTCAACTTCCTTTCCATAACACTTATGCCTCCAAATAGCAAAACACAGGAAGCTAGGGATCCTGGTTACACAGAGTACAGATGCTATAGGGCTTCCTCCCAATCTAAGGAGTACTAGAATCTTATACAAAGTCCAGACAAGCATCAAATTTGCTTATGGTATTATCTATTTGTGATATGGTTACCAAAAAACTCCTTGCCTATAACATGGTTATATTTTATCAGACGTTTTTTAAACTTCCATCATATTTGAAAAGATTTGACTTAAAATACTTTTGGACCAAGAATACGATCTTATATATGGTGATAACATCATAAATCTGGGTTTGGTAACTTATTTGAGAGCCATAAACTGATTCAGCTATCTAGCTATGTATGGTTTTTTTTTTAATGTAAAATTAAAGCCCCACTGTGGGGCTTGAACTCATAACCCAGAGATCAAGAGTCAAAAGCTCTACCAACTGAGCTAGCCAAGAGCCCCTGATTCAGCAATCTAAGCCAAGAAAAAATGTGGGTTATTAAGAACAAAGAACAAATTCATGCTCACTGACACTCTCTCTGTGTAATATATTATGATTATAATATAGATTTAATTACATGTATGCTGCTGTAGCCTGGAAAAGTTCTTATATTATATTGTGACCATGATTATGATGACAATGATGGGGATAACTGGAACTTTTAACACATTAAATTCTCTAATACTATGCTTCACACAGGAAAAAAAAAAAAAAAAAGCTGTTGAGAAAATGACAGCCTTCCTCCTGACATCAAATCTCAAAGGAAGAAAAAAACCCCACCAAGCCTAAAAAAGCTAATCAGCACTTGATCACATCAGGATTTGTGATAAAAGGATAAAATCCAGGGGTGCCTAGTGGTGGAGTCAGTTAAGTGTCCTGCTTTTGGTTTTAGTGCAGGTGGTGATCTCAGGGGTGGTGAGAATGAGCCCCATGTTGGATTCTATGCTGGGCGTAGTCTGCTTAAGATCCTTTCTTCCTCTCTCTCTCTCTCTCATGAAAGAAAGAGAAAGGAAGGAAGGAAGGAAGGAAGGAATAAAATCTAGGCTTTGTACTATGTCTGATGAGAGTGGGTTAAACTGTGCTAACCAAAATGATGCAGAATATCTAAACCAAAATTCAAAACCACGAATGCCCACAAGACGGAGACAGGTAATCTAAATGTATGAAGAGGCCAGAGGGGAGCAGTGTGAGTTGAGGGTCTGCCCCAAATAGCAGCTGCTCCTCATCACCATCAGGGAAAGAGAGTTCAATGTTATCAGATCTTTCCATTTTGGGAGCTAAATCCAAAGTCGTCTATATTTGTATGTAAAATATTTCAATTTAAAAAGTACTGGTAATGAAATTAAAACATTAAACAAACAGAAACTAAGGTAGAGCCATAACACATGGTTGCAGGCTGGATCCTGCCAATTGGTAACCTCTGATCTAAAATTTAAGAAAACATATTTCACATACATTTTAAGTAGAAACACAAAGTAAAAGATCTTTCTAAGCTTTAAGGGGCCTTCAAGATCCAGTATTAAAGGAAGGAAGGGAAACTGAAGATCAGAGCGTGAAAAACAATAAATATGAGTCTTGAGAATTAACTGCTATCCACTAGAGCAGATAATTTAAAGATCACTATGTTAAGCAGTATCTTACGATGTTCAGTTTTTCCATGTAGTTAAAAGAAACACAATAGCATTTCTGTTAAAAAAAAAATTCTAGCTCTCTGATTTCAAGCTATATTACAAAGTTATAGTAATCAAAACGGTATAGTATTGGCATAAAAACACACAGATCAGTGGGACAAAAGAGAGCCCAGAAATAAATCCACATGTATATGGTCAATTAATTTACAACAAAGGAGCCAAGAATACACAATGGGGAAAGGACAGTCTCTTCAATAAGTATTTCTGGGAAAACTAGACAGCAAAGGAATGAAACTGGACCACTACCTTTACACCATACACAAAAGTTAACTCAAAATGGATTAAAGACTTGATATAAAATCTGAAACATTAAACTAGAAGAAAACATAGGTGGTAAGTTCCTTGACATTGGTCGTGGCAATTTTTTTCAATGGCACACAAAAAAGCAAAGGAAACAAAAACAGAAACTAACACGTGGAACCACATCAAACTAAAAAGCTTCCGCAGAGCAAAGAAAACCATTAACAAAATGAAAAGACAACCTACTGAATGGGAGGAAATATTAGCAAATCATGTATCTGATAAGGAATTAATATCCAAAATATTTAAAGAAATCAGGCAACTTGATAGTAAAACCCCAAAGAATCCAATTACAAAATGGGCAGAAGATTTGAATAGACTTTTTTGCCAAAGAATACATACAGATGACTAACAGTTACAGGGAAGGTGACCAACATCACTTATCATCAGGGAAATGCAAATCAAATCACAATGAGATATCACCTCATATCTGTTGGAATGGCTATTAGCGACCAACAAACAAAACAAGTGTTGGTGAGGTTGAAGAGAAAGAGTTTTGGTGAGAATGCAAACTGGTGCTGCTACTCTGGAAAACAGTATGAGGTTCCTCAAAAAATTAAAAAAAAACAACAAACTATCACATGATCCAGCAATCCTACTTCTGAATATTTATCTGAAGAAAACAAAAATAATAACTCAAAAAGACATCTGCACCCCCATGTTCACTACAGCACTATTTATAAAAACAAAGATATAGAAACAACTTAAGTGTCTGTGGATGGATCAATGAACAAAGAAAATGTGGTATATATATAGAAAATGGACTATTATTCAGCCATAAATAAGAATCTTGCCGTTTAAAGCAAACATGGATGGACCCTCAGAGCATTATGCTAAGTGAAATAAGCAGACAAAGACAAATACAATATGATCTCACTGACATGTGGAATCTTAAAAAACAAAACAAAACAAAAACAAAAAACACCAAGCTCATAGATACAGGGAACAGACTGGTGGTTGACAGAGGTCGGGGTATGTGAGGGGAGTGGGTAAAATGGGTGAAGGGGGTCAAAAGGTACAAAGTTCCAGTTATTGTCACAGGGATATAATGTACAGCATAGTGACTATGATTAATAATACTTTATTCCATATTTGTAAATTGCTAAGAGAGTATATCTTAAAAGTTCTCATCACAAGAAAACAAAATTATAACTATGTATGGTGACAGATGTTAGTAGATTTATTGTGGCGATCATTTCATAATACATACAAATATGGAATGGTATGTTGTATATCTGAAACTAATAAAATGTTATATGTTACTTAAAATCCTGCACTTAAAATCAGCTTTTCAATCCAGTATAGCAGTTTTACTCCATAAAACTCAAGATAATCATGGAGGAGCAAACACTTTTAAAAAAGAATAACAAAAAGAAGAAAATAATAAAGCAAATTACCCATGTGTAACAAATTGGGCACATTCTCCAATATTGTGTCCAATTTCCATTTGAAGTCTTTATCATCTATATTTCCTCTGAAGGCCACAAAGATTGTGGAATCCTCCAAAATACTATCACTTTTTGTGTCATCATCTTCTAATCCAGAATCAAAATCCATCTCTGAGTCTTCCATTGTTGATGAACACAAGGAAGTATAGATGTCTTCTAAGTTTGGAAGGTCATCCAAAACCATGGTGACTATTATTCCAGTAGCATATGCCAAATGGAGAATAAGAAAACCTTTAAAAAAAGAAGATAGAAAAAGGGCATTACAATGCATAATTATAGAATCAACAATGTATAATCCACTGGTCTGTGAAAACTGTAATTTATTTGCCAAGTAATAAGAAAGCACATATAAAAATTAAGAAATTACAGAGAGGATAAACCAAGATATTCTATAATAATTAACTCTTAAAAATAGGGCTCTTAAACTCTTAAAAATACTCAGCAGGGAGTCTGCTTCTCCCTCTGCCCTCACCCCTGCTTGTGCTTGCTCTCTCTCCTTCTCTCTCAAAAATAAATAAATAAATAAATAAATAATCTTTAAAGAAATACCTGAAACAAAAATTTAGCAGTTTTAAAGAAAGTTCCTTTTATTATAATGTTTATGTCTATTATGTCATAGGTTACCATTTGGTAGGCCTATAATATGGGAGGAGGGAACAAGAGATCACAAGAAAATAAAACAAGTTATATTTTGAGAATTTTTTAAAAAATATTTTATTTATTTGACAGACAGAGATTACAAGTAAGCAAGAGAGGCAGGCAGGGAGAGAGAGGAGGAAGAAGGGTCTCCGCAGAGCAGAGAGCCCGATGTGGGGCTCGATCCCAGGACCCTGGGATCATGACCTGAGCCGAAGGCAGAGGCTTTAACTCACTGAGCCACCCCAGGTGCCCCTAAATAAATAAAATTTTTTAAAAAATTAAATAACTTTTAAAGGGTTATTAATAGTACTATGGCTAAAAATAATAACTCAGGAACAAAACAAACAAAAACATTTTAAAATACTTTTAGGAAAGGAAAATAAGTGGTTAACATATGTTTATGGAGGGAAACAACTGCATCCAGGACAGAACTAAATTACTTTTTAACTTTTAGATCTAGAGAAGTCCCATTATCTGCTATTTTCAGTTATGTTGTCTACAAAGAGTACCTGTACTGAAGTTCACACCATGTGGCCATTTCCTCCATTAGCTTTGGGACTGAAGATCACATTCTTAACCCAAAAGTGAGTGAACATTAATTTTTTAGCATCTCTGGTAAGTGCGGATGACATGGAAGCATAAGAACCTCACATAACTCTTCTAATTTAAAAACATTATTTACATAAACTATAATTATAACTATGTATTTCTTAAAGATGGATAAGAAAAAGGGCTGAAAAGAAATCCACTAAAATGCAAGAGGTTTGATTGTGGTAGGTTGGTAAGATCACTAGTTAATTTTCTTTTCCTATTTTCCAAATATGCTAGAAGTCACTGGGGACATGCAAAACTAAATATGCTGTAATATGGTTATATTACCAGTACAAATGGAAAAAAAAGTATCAACTTTTAAAAACTGTTTAACTTTTTTTTCTTTTTTAAATAGTCACTTAAACTTCTTGAGAGCCAAGACTTTCCCAAAACCAATTTAAGCTAAATCTTAGGGGAAAATTCCTGTTTTAAGCAAATATGAAAGAAAAAATAAAACCCTTTTACATTTGAGCAGAGCACCTTATAGTTTCTCAATTACATCCTTTTCTAGTACTGTGACTATTATAAAGGAATAGTGTGTTTTGGGTGGTTAAGAAACAATAGCATTCAGAAAACCCTTTATAAATACCATTCCCTTTAGTCAACTGCCATCTGTACTTTACAGATTTTAAAGAACTTTAAAGGTAAATAAACAAGACTAAAAAAGATTTTAAGGCTTAGAAGCTGCTTCTCATGAAGAAAAAGACTGATTGCTGAGACTGCCTGAAATATTGGAGCTATTTAGTAGCTATTCCATAGCTGGAATGACTACAAAAAGAGGATTTCAAATTTAAGATATGTTTCCAGAAGAATCTTTAACTGGAAGTAAGGAGATCAACTAAAACTCCTGGATTTTGACAGTCTTCCAAAGAGGGCATTGGTCATGCCAAGAAGGCTGGCAAATCTGGATGTGGAAAACCACTTACTGGCATTCACAACAAATCAGTTAATCCAAATTCAGTAACTATCAGTTTAAAAGTACTATGGGCACAACACAGATGCTTAAAAAAGCAAAGAAATTAAAGTCAGTATGAAAAAAATTGCTGGTCTCCTCTCCAAAAACTTTTTAAAGAAGCGTCTTCCAGATAACATATTCACTGACATACATGTCATGACATACATGTCCACTTAAAATCTAGATTTTAACAAAAGATTTATAATCAAAATAATTAACCAACCTTCAAGTAAAATGCAGTTCAGTTCAGTGCCCTGCTCTTGGGAGAGAAAGCAGATTATAGTTGACTAGTTTGAAACTCATTTGCTCACTTACAAGAGAGCCGTGTGCTACCTCTCTGGGTTTGTTAAGATTAACCACCAGTGAATTTGCTCACTTGCCACATAATAAATTTCCAGATTATCTACTGGTTTCACTTCTAACTGGAGGTCTTTTAATCTTTTATAAAGAACCTAAGAATAAATGTGATATCCAGGAGAAATTTAAAAAGCAAGCATATTATTTATTCTACCTTTCCAAGGCAGAATGAAGTAGATTCCCAAACTAAATCATTTCAGGGTAATATTTCAGGATAGCCAAACAGCTCCAGTTGATAAATGAAAGCTCTTTTTTATAAAAGAATGCTAACTTAAATATAAAAATGGCATTAGAAAAATCACAATTTTGTGATCCCTAATAAAGTAATTCAGAAACGGATCATTAATAAGAGTAAAAACAACATGTGAAAAGTTGACAGAGAACTAACTGGATATTCACATGATGTCAAAGTATCATTCTAGAGATTTGCTCCTTGGCAAAGGGAAAAGTAACTTCACAGTGGGAGGCTCTGGCTGTCATCACCTAAACACAATGACCAAACCACATCACTAACAGAAAAAAACCCAGAAACTATGTACAATATTAATTGCACAATATTACCTATGAAATATTCCTGCAGGGGCACCTAGGAGGCTCAGTTGGTTAAGCAACTGCCTTGGGCTCAGGTCATGATCCTGGAGACCCAGGATTGAGTCTCACATCAGGCTCTTTGCTCAGCGGAGAGTCTGCTTCTCCCTCTGACCAGCCCCCCATGCTCACTCTCTCTCAAATAAATAAAATCTAAAAAAAAAAAAGAAAGAAAAAAAGAAAGAAATATTCCTGCCAAAAATGTTTAACCTGACTCTAACAAGTCTTTATACAGGAGAGAGACAATAACTTTAATAACACTGTGAAGAAGTATTCAGACAAATCTAGAGGGTAGGATTTCTAGAGCATAATGGGCTTGGCCTCTTCAGTAAGTGGTCATGAAAGAAGAAAAAGGTGGGTGAAATTATTCTATGTTAAAAGAGATTTAAAAGACTTAAAAATCAAAAGCAGTGTATGGTCCTTTATTAGGTCTTGGTTTGAAAAAAAAAGATGTTGGGACGCCTGGGTGGCTCAGTTGGTTGAGCCTCTGCCTTTGGCTCGGGTCATGGTCTCAAGGTCCTGGGATTGCCTGGGTGGGTCAGTGGGTTAAAGTCTCTGCCTTCGGCTCAGGTCATGATCCCGGGGTCCTGGGATCCAGCCCCACATTGGGCTCTCTGCTCAGCAGGGAGTCTGCTTCCCTTCCTTTCTCTCTGCCTGCCTCTCTGCCTACTTGTGATCTCTCTCTCTGTCAAATAAATAAATAAAAATCTTTAAAAAATGATGCATACTGAAGCACTCTGGGGGGGTCAAATGTCATATGCTTATAATTTACTTTAAAATAATTGGGGGGGGCACCTGGGTGGCTCCATCAGTTATGTGTCTGACTTCAGCTTGGGTCATGATCTCAGGGTCCTGGATGGAGCCCCATTCTGGATCCATGTTTAGCAGGGAGCCTGCTTGTCCCTGTCCCTCTGCTCCTCCTCCAGCTCTCTCACTCACTCTCACTCTTTCTCTCTCAAATAAATAAAATCTTAAAAAATAAATAAATAAATAAAATATTGAGGGGAAAAATAAATTAAGCAAATATGGCAAAAGGTTAATAAAGGTTAAATATAGATGATGTGTATATAGATGTTCCTTATACTTTTGTTTGTAATATAATTTTATAAAATGTTTGAAATTATTCATAATAAAAATTTTTAAAAAAAGAAAAAGAAAAGAAAAAAGCAAGCATATCAGCAACACAGTACTGCTCCAAGGTAAAACTCTACCAGACATCGGGAAGGCTTAGAAGCTTATTTATGAACATCTTCCAATTCACAGTAGGATTAAAAATAAATAAATATATTTAAACATATATATTTGTAAATGTATAAGTTTATATTACTTATAAGTATATAAATGTATGTATCATATGTATTATACATATAACCAGCTAATATGCACCAGGTTTACATTTAAATCTGAACAGAAAGGACTGGTGTAGGTAGTTGAATAATGAGAAAAGACTGTCACATGCCATTCAGATTATCAACTTGGCTGTCACCTGAACAAAAGATGATCTATATCAGAAATCACAAACTCACATACTCACAGGGTCAAGCAGATAAATAAGAGAAGAACACTAGATATTAAATGCATTTGCACATACTGTATGAATGATTTGGGCAACAGAAAATTCACATACCATCTATGCTATGCTAAGTAGTCACTGCTCTGCTCCAGCTTATTACTTTCTTTTTGGAAGATTGGGAGGCATTGTGCCAGGCCCAGCACTAGTAGATGTTCTGAATTTTAGGAAAAGACTAAAATCTATTCAGTGAAGTCTCCAGACTTTTTTATTTCTTTTCAGCATAACAGAATTGTTTTTTGCACCACACCCAGTGCTCCATGCAAAGCCTGCCCTCCATAATACCCACCACCTGCTCCCCCAACCTCCCACCTCCCGCCCCTTCAAAACCCTCAGGTTGTTTTTCAGAGTCCATAGCTTCTCATGGTTCATCTCCCCCTCCAATTTCCCTTAACTCCCTTCTCCTCTCCATCTCCCCATGTCCTCCGTGTTATTTGTTATGCTCTGCAAAAAGTGAAACCATATGATAATTGACTCTCTCTGCTTGACTTATTTTACTCAGCATAATCTCTTCTAGTCCCATCCACGTTGATACAAAAGTTGCGTATTCATCCTTTCTGATGGAGGCGTAATACTCCATAGTGTATATGGACCACATCTTCCTTATCCATTCGTCCGTTGAAGGGCATCTTGGTTCTTTCCACAGTTTGGCGACCAGATTTTAAAACAGTTTTACATTTTTGGAAAATACTCTGCAGGCTAAATGGAACATTTTAACTGTATAAGGCTCAGGCACCACTTTTCAATTTCTATGACTCACATAACTGACTAGTCCAACACTAGGTCTGGGTAAACTATGCTGGGTTTGGTATAGTGCTAAAGGAGACAAGATATTTAAAATGCATTTAAATGTTGTGATGTGCCAAGATGCCTGGGTGGCTCCATCAGTAGTGTCTGACTCTTGATTTTGCCTCAGGTCACAATCTCAGGGTCATGAGATCGAGCTCTGCATGTGACTCTTCACTCAGTGTGGGGTTTGCTTGAGATTCTCTCTCCCTCTGCCCTACCCACTTGTGCTCTCTCACTCACAAATAAATAATCTTTAAAAAAAAAATTATGATGTGCCTCCTGAGAGGTCTGTGGGCTCTCTAAGAGAAAGAAAAAGAGATCAAGGTCTCAACCCCAGAGGAACAGAAGGTACTCAAACCTCAAACTTAGTGAATTTGGGGCTTCATTAAACATGAAGATGCCTCCTATTAACTGGCTGAAGGACCATTTTCTCCTTTGACAAAATGCCAGACGATGAAGGAAACAGTTTTTTATTTGCAGTGTAACTTTGGTAGAGTCATTCTGTTGTATGGAAATAAGCTGAATGTTAACCACTCTTTTACATAAGATTTCACTCACCAAAAGGTCTTTAATTTGTATCATTTATCCATGTCATCTTCTAAGACCAAACAAGCTGGCATTTTTAGGGTTGGTATTTCAAGGCAGTGGACAAATAAAAATTCTAAAAAAAAGTGAGAGAGAGAAAATAAAGTTTCAGTATTATATAGAAATTAGAAATTTCAGAAGCGACATCTTTGTAACAGAAGTCAATACAAATATCACAAGTCAACTTACACATCTTCAGAGGATATTAAGAGTTTTCATTAAGTCTACAAAATATATCTTTTTTCTGAGATTAAACCACTATTCAACAAGCATCTCAAAGAGTATGGAAGCAGAACTCAGGGACATATACCAGGTTCACTTAAGAATTATGAAACTGGGGCGCCTGGGTGGCTCAGTGGGTTAAAGCCTCTGCCTTCGGCTCGGGTCATGATCCCAGGGTCCTGGGATCGAGCCCTGCATCGGACTCTCTGCTCAGAGGAGAGCCTGCTTCCCCCTCTCCCTCTGCCTGCCTCTCTGCCTGCTCGTGCTCTCTCTCTCTGTATCAAATAAAAAAAAAAAAAAAGAATTATGAAACTGGGGGGGTGCCTGGGTGGCTCAGTGGGTCAAAGCATCTGCCTTCGGCTCAGGTCATGCCAGGGTCCTGGGATCGAGCCCCGCATCGGGCTTTCTGCTCAGCAGGGAGCCTGCTTCCTCCTCTCTCTCTCTCTGCCTGCCTCTCAGCCTACTTGTGATCTCTATCTGTCAAATAAATAAATAAAATCTTAAAAAAAAAAAGAATTATGAAACTGGGACACAAAGCCTTAGAGCCCTCCTCCTTTTACTTCCATTTTTATATCTGTCAAATTAAAATGAATTGATAGCATCTGTCACACTGTTTTGCAGCTACTTGGAGCCAAAACCAAAATATTTTGTATACACACTAAATATAAGACTCACTTGTGCTAACATAATTTCAAAATTCATCTTAAACTCCATTAAGTATAGATTTAAGTTTTTTTCCTATTTTATACATAATATACATTTTATTTTTCATTAAATTTTGTTTTTCTAAGTATTCTTTAGGGTATACATAAGAATTTTGCATGGATACTGCCTAACTTTGTCATGCTTCAGAAAAAATTCTCACTTAACATAATATCAGTCTACAACATCTACGACTTGGCTGTTATGGTTTTACATTATCACCAAATATTGACTTTACAATCTCAAAATTTTAGATGGATATATGTATTACATATTAATAATTTTAGAGAAAAAAAACTATGCCTTAATTATTTTTTAAGAAAAAGCCATCTTTTTAAGTCTCCATGGAATGTTAACAAAAACTGACCTTAAGAGAGGCCAAAGAAAATCCCTATAGAGTAGGGGATTAAAAGTACACTTATCTTGATGAGCACTGAGTAATACATGGAATTGCTGAACCACTACATTGTATACCTGAAACAAATATAACACTGTATGCTAACTATACTAGAATTAAAAAAAAAAAACACCCTGATAAATCCAAAAGTAACAGTAGGATAATATCCTGATGACAATGCACTTAATGAAATTATAACCTTAAAATAAAATAAAGCAATGAAGGCCTTTAAAACAACAACAAAACCCTTGGACTTTGGTTAAAAACAAAATCAATACTGCAACATTTCTAGAAAATGCCTAAATAAGGAAAATGTGACATATTAGAACCTAAAGAATATAGCTGAACCAGTAAAGAAGAAAATTCACAGCCATAAATACCTTCGCATCAGGGAAAAGGGGGAAGAAAAAAAAAAAAAAAGAAATTTGACTCCATATCGGACTCAAAAAGTCAGGGAAAAAACCAGGAAGGTGAACTGACAGAAATAAAAATGAAGGAATTAGGGCGCCTGGGTGGCTCAGTGGGTTAAAGCCTCTGCCTTTGGCTAGGGTCATGATCCTGGGGTCCTGGGATCCAGCCCCGCATTGGGCTCTCTGCTCAGCGGGGAGCCTGCTTCCCTTCCTTTCTCTCTGCCTGCCTCTCTGCCTACTTGTGATCTCTGTCAAATAAATAAAGAAAATCTTTAAAAAAAAATGAAGGAATTAAACACAGATAAAAGCAGAAAGTAGAAAAACAGCAGAATAAATCAATCCAACAACTGGTACATTGGAGGAAAATCAATAAAATAATTAAACCACTAGCTAATCTAGTAAATAAAAAGGGAGAAAGTCCAAATACATAAAATATGAGATAAGTAACCACAAAAACAAAGGGAATTAAAAGGACCTTAGAGACTATTTTCTTCAAGCTTTTGCTCAATTTATCTATGTAAATATGGTATGCCCCCCAAAAGCACCACACACAGATTTAATGGAAATATTAAGAGCAGATAAGCCTAGTGATCTGATACTACTCCAGAGCATGCAAAAATAAACAAAACAAAAAAACAAAACAAAAAAACCCCCAACCTTCCTAAATCTTTTTTATGAAGCAAATATAACCTGAGTATCAAAAGCTGATACAGGGGTGCCTGAGTGGGTCAGTCAGTTAAGTGTTTGCCTTCTGCTCAGGTTGTGATCCCAGGGTCCTGGGACGGAACCCCATGTCAGGTTCCCTGCTCACAGGGAACCTGCTTCTCCCTCTGCTCCCTGCTCACGTACCCTCTCTCTCTCAGATAAATAAATAAAATCTTCAAAAAATAAAAAGCTGGGGGCTACTGGGTGGCTCAGTGGATTAAGCATCTGCCTTCGGCTCAGGTCATGATCTCAGGGTCCTGGGATCGAGTCCCTCATTGGGCTTCCTGCTCAGCAGGGAACCTGCTTCCTCCTCTCTCTCTGCCTGCCTCTCTGCCTACTTGTGATCTCTGTTAAATAAATAAATAAAATCTTTAAAAAAAAAAAAAAAAAAGAACTATTGGGCGCCTGGGTGGCTCAGGTGGTTGAGCAACTGCCTTGGGCTCAGGTCATGATTCCGGACTTCCAGGATCGAGTCCCGCATCGGGCTCCCAGCTCCTTGGGGAGTCTGCTTCTCCCTCTGACCTTCTCTCTCATGCTCTCTCTCACTCATTCTCTCTCAAATAAATAAATAAAGTATTAAAAAAATAAATAAAAAGCTGATACAACTGCAGGCAGAAAGCTATAGATCAATCTCTCTTATATTGATGCAAGATTCTAAATCAAACTTTAAATAGAATACAACAATACATTAAAAGAATAATGCATCAAAATTATGTGGAGTTTGGTCTAAGAATGCAAGGAAGGATCACTATGAGGAAACTAAGGGAAAAAGGCATATGATCATCTCCACAGATATTAAAAGCCATCTGACAAAATTCAACACTTCCTGATTTAAAAAAAAGAGAAAAAATCAAATAGGGGCACCTGGGTGGCTCAGCTGGTTGGGTGGCTAGCTCTTGATTTTGGCTCAGGTTATAATCTCAGGGTCCTGGGAATGAGCCCTGTGTCCAGCTCCACGCTCAGCAGGGAGTCTGCTAGAGAATTCTTCCTCCTTATCCCTCTGCCCCTTCCCCCAGATCACATACATGCTCACTCTCTCTAAAATAATTTTTTTTTTTTATGAATAACAACACGGAGGACATGGGGAGATGGAGAGGAGAAGGGAGTTGGAAATTGGCGGGGAGATGAACCATGAGAGACTATGGACTCTGAAAAATAACCTGAGGGTTTTGAAGGGGCGGGGGGTGGGAGGTTGGGGGAGCCTGGTGGTGGGTATTGTGGAGGGCATGCATTGCATGGAGCACTGGGTGTGGTGTAAAACTATGTATGAATTCTGATACGCTGAAAAGAAATAAAATAAATAAATAAATAAATAAATAAATAAATAAATAAATAAATAAGAAAGAAATCAAATAGGAGGGCACCTGGGTGGCTCAGTGGGTTAAAGCCTCTCTGCCTTCGGCTCAGGTCATGATCCCAGGGTCCTGGGATCGAGCCCCGCGTCGGGCTCTCTGCTCAGCCGGGAGCCTGCTTCTCAGTCTCTCTCTGCCTGCCTCTCTGCCTACTTGTGATCTCTGTCTGTCAAATAAATAAATAAAATCTTAAAAAAAAATCAAATAGGAATATACAAATACTTCCTTAGCATGACAAAATATCTTTTTAGCCCTGAAGTCAGCAGCTTGCTTAATGGGGAAAAGTTGGGAAGATAGATATCCATTATGTGTTACTAAACACTATGCCAAAAGTATAAAATCAGTGAAATGAAACAAGACTAATAATAGTAAAAAAATGGGAAGAAGAGTACAGAACTATCACTATTAGCAGATGATATATATTTGTATTCTTGAACATCTTAGAAAATCAACCAAGAAAAATAAGAAAATTCAGTAAAGTAGAATGGTACAAAATATACAGAAAGCAACAGTTTTTATTACATATGCAGTCGATCACCAGTAGGTGGTGGAAAATCTAATTAATAACAGCAACAAAAAATAAAATATTTAGGAATAAACTAAAAAGAAAATGCAGAACTACAAGATGAAAATTTTTTAAAGATTTTATTTATTTATTTGACAGAGAGAGATATCACAAATAGGCGGAGCGGCAGGCAGAGAGAGAGAGAGAGGAGGAAGCAGGCTCCCTGCTGAGCAGAGAGCCCAATTCGGGGCTCGATCCCAGGACCCTGGGATCGTGACCTGAGCTGAAGGCAGAGGCTTTAACCCACTGAGCCACCCAGGCACCCCAAGATGAATTTTTTAACACACTAATGAAAGATCCAAATATAAAAAAGACTTGAACAAATGGAATGACATACCAAATTCCTAGAAAAAAAAAGACTTCTAAACAGCAATTCACCATAATTTAGAATTTAATAATCCGAATAAAAAATGCTAACTTATTTTTTTAGTGGACAAGCTGACTTTAAAATTCATATGGAAGGAAAAAGAGTAAAAAAAAAAAAACAACTCTGAAAAATAAGAGTAGTGAAAGGGTAAATCCTATCAGATATCAAAACACAATGCCTCATTAATTAAAAAACTCTGTAGTATTGGCACATAAACTAATGGGAGACCAATAGAAGACTAAAATCCCCCAAACTGATGAAAATGGATATGGAATTTTAATGTCTCATAAAGGTGGAGAAATTTGATTTTTTCACTAAATGGGAGCATGTAGCCACCTAGGGAAAAAACAAAATTAGAGCTACACCTCATATCAAGAGAACTTCAAATGGACCCAAAACTTTAATGTAACAAACCCTACAAGTATTAGAAGAAAATACAGAAGAAATCTTTATAACCTTGGAGTTGGTAAGGATTTTCTAACCATGACTCAAAATTCAAAGCCATTAAAAAAAAGTGATAAATTGGAATATATAGAAATCAAAGGATTCTGCAAAGCAAAAAACACCATAAGCAAAACAAAACCCAACAAACAAAATGACAAAGAAAAATATATTAGCAATTGTATCACTGAAGAAAGAACAAATATCCCATATATAAACGTACTATAGAAAAAAACATAGGTTTGTGTGTGTGTGTGTGTGCGCATGCCGCACGCATATATAGATATATAAAATAAAGAGAACAGTAATTTGGACAGTGTTGTGTCCAAAAATGGACACAGAATATGATCATAAAATTCACAGAAAAGGAAATACAAATGAACTTTAAACATATGAAAAAATATTCAACCTCACACATAAGAAAATTTTTTTTTCACTCACCAGATAACAAAAATCCAAAAACCTAATAATGCACTCTTCTGACAAGGTTATAGGAAAACAGACACTCTCATTCATTGCTAGTGGTAGTATAACATCAGCAATTAGGTATTATCTATCAACATTATAATTATACATACCATAACACAACAATCTCACTTCTAGGTAGTGATCCAATCCAACAGGTATACCTGTTCCCACAGTAGATGACATATATACAAGGTTATTCACTAAAGCATTGTTTGCAATAGCAAGATAGGAAATTACCCAAATGTCCACCTGATTAAATTATAGTACATCTAATAAAAAGGAAATGCAGCAAGAATAAGGATGCTCTCTATGCACTGATATGGAATAATCTCCAAGATACATTGTTGAGAGAAGAAAAAACAAGGAGTAAAACATTGACTATAGTATGCTACTTCTGGCAAGAAAAGAGGAGATAAATATTTTTTATATGTTAGTATCAAAACAAAATACTCTAGGGACGCCTGGGTAGTTCAGTAGGTTAAGCATCTGCCTTTGGCTCAGATCATGATCCCAGGGTGCTGGGGTCAAGTCCCACATCAGGCTCCTTGCTGAATGGCGAGCCTGCTTCTCCCTCTATCCCTCCCTCTGCTTGTGTTCTCTCTCTCTCTCTCACAAATGAATAAAATCCTTAAAAAAAAAAAGCTAGAAAGAAATATTTAAAAAAATAGAAAATATTATCTTCATGGTAAATTTTTAAAAATCATGTTGTACCAGAAGGCAAAGAAGCACTCAGACCAATGGGGAGCATGTCACAAGGACCCAGAAGCCAATTTTAAGGGGTTTCTACCAGCAAATTTGAGATAATTTAAGAACTAAAAAGAGTAATGACTAAAAATCATGATAATATCATGAATAAACAAAAATCCACAAATACATAGTAATAGATAGCTCAGAGAATTAAAAAAAAAAAATTCTCAGGAAGTCACCATTAGGAGTAACTATGACATCAACTCCTTACTCTGAAGACTGATAAAGAAAAAGAATGAAACAAAGAATTTACTTCTTTTAAGAAAGGTTCATCCTTAGTAGAAAGGGAAAGCTCTCCTTTACATTAGAATGCTAGTTAATAAATGCAGAAGGAAAGAATTTTTAAAATCATCATTGTGCAACCTCCAGTGAAATAAGTGATTCATTCAGGCAAGGATGATTAAGGGGTGCTAAAAATCATCCTGTGAAATTTGTTGGGAAACAGAAGATTCCCATTGTGCTAAAGGATTATTCCACAGATTACTTCCTAATTGCAAAGGGAAAACAATACTTTACAATGGGAAGAAAGATACCATAGCCACCAGCTTAACCTGGTGATCAAACTCAGTAACAATTAGAGTGAGACCTTTTATTTATGCCTCCTGATGTGATGTAACTGAAGTGCTAGTCATCATCTACAATGTATCATTACCCAAAATGCCTAACCTAGGTCTAAACACATCTTTAAACCTAATTTCTCCTTTATAGGAAATTCAGGAGAAAGAGCAATGAGAACAATTGAAGAAGTATTCTATTACATGAAGAAATAACCAGACCTAGAATGTGGGACTTGCTACAACCAAACTGATCTGGTCTCTTCAAAACCCAAAATCTTAAGGGAAGAGAGAGGGGGAAGATACAGTTCTCAATTAAAAGACTTCAGAAATGTAACCACTAAATGCAATCCATGAATGTTACTTAGACTCACTTTGAAGAAAACAGCCATAAAATCTTTTTTTAGATAGTGGGAAAAACTGAATGTGAAGTACTAGAAGATATTAAAATATTCTTAAAAACATTCTTGGGTCTGAGGAGCCTGTGTGGCTCAGATGGGTTTAGCCTCCAGCTCTCGGTTTCGGCTCAGCTCATGATCTCAGGGTCATAAGACTGAACCCCCTGTTGGGCTCACCCTGTTAGGCTCCCCTTGTTGGGCTCCCCACTTGGCTAGGAGTCTGGTTGAGATTCTCTTCCTCTGCCCCTTCCCCCACATGGGCACATGCATGTGGGCGCTAATAAATAATTATTGGAATCCCTGAGGCAGAGGAGAAAGAAAGAGGACTAGAAGATATAGTTGAACAAATTCTCCATGAACATTTTCCCAATCTAGAAAACGGAACCAGTGTTCGTGTACTAGAGGCAGAAAGGTCTCCCCCCAAGATCATAGAATCTAGAAACACCTCGAGACATGTGATTGTGAAAATGATGAATCATAATTTTAGACAGGAGCTCTTGAAAACAGCTAGGGGGAAGAAATTCCTTACATACAGAGGAAAGCCCATCAGAATAACGTCAGACCTGTCCACAGAAACCTGGCAAGCCAGAAATGACTGGCAAGATGTATTCAGGGCACTAAATGAGAAGGACATGCAGCCAAGAATCTTTATCCAGCAAGACTGACATTCAAAATGGATGTAGAGACAAAGAGCTTCCAAGATTGGCAAGGTTTAAAAGAGTATGTGACCACCAAGCTGGCACTGCAAGAAATATTAAGGGGGGGCTCTATAAAAGAGGAAAAAACCCGAGAATATCATTGAACAGAAATATATGGAGACAATCTATAGAAACAAAAGACTTCACAGGTAACACGATGTCAATAAAAACATATCTCAATAATCATTATCAATGTGAATGGCCTAAATGAGCCCATAAAACGACACAGGGTTGCAGATTGGATAAAATGACAGGACCCATCCATATGTTGTCTATAAGAGACCCATTTTGAACCTAAGGATACATCTAGACTGAAAGTGAAGGGATGGAGAAGTATTTTTCATGCCAATGGGCCTCAAAAGAAGGCTGGGGTAGCGATTCTCATATCAGATAAATTAGATTTTAAACTAAAGACTGTAGTCAGAGATATAGAAGGACACTACATAATTCTTAAAGGGACTATACACCAAGAAGATCTAACAATTGTAAATATTTATGCCCCCAATATGGGAGCAGCCAATTACATAAGAAAACTGTTAATCAAGATAAAGAGTCACACTGATATGAATACATTAATAGTAGGAGATCTTAACACGCCACTCTCACTAACAGACAGATCATCATCCAAGCAGAAAATCAATAAAGAAACAAGACCATTGAATGACACATTGGACCAGATGGACCTTATAGATATGTAGAACATTCCACCCTAAAACAACAGAATACTCATTCTCGAGTGCACATGGAACCTTCTCCAGAATAGACCACATACTGGGTCACAAATCAGGGCTCAACTGATACCAAAATATTGAGATTATTCCCTGCATATTTTCAGATCACAATACTTTGAAACTGGAGCTCAACCACAAGGAAAAATTTGGAAGGAATTCAAACACCTGGAAGCTAAAGACCACCTTGCTTAAGAATGCTTGGATCAACCAGGAAATCAAAGAAGAACTTAAACAATTCACAGAAACCAATGAGAATAAAGACACTTTGGTCCAAAACCTATGGGATATGGCAAAGGCAGTCCTAAGGGGAAATACATAGCCATCCAAGCCTCCCTCAAAAAAATTGAAAAATCCAGAATACACCAGCTATCTCTACACCTTAAAGAACTGGAGAATCAACAACAAATTAAGCTAACTCTACACACAAGAAGGGAAATAATCAAGATTAGAGCAGAGATCAATGAGATAGAAACTAGAGATACAGAATGCATCAATGAAACTAGAATCTGTTTTTTTTTAAAGAATCAGTACGATTGACAAACCATTGGCCAAACTAATCCAAAAGAAAAGAGAGAAGGCCCAAATTAATAAAATTATGAATGAAAAGGGAGAGATCACAACTAACACCAAGGAAATAGAAACAATCATCAGAAATTATTATCAATAGTTATATGCCAATAAGTTAGCAACCTAGATGAAATAGATGCATTCCTGGAAAACTATAAACTTCCAAAATTGAACCAGGAAGAAATTGACAACCTGAATAGACCAATATCTAGTAATGAGATTGAAGCAGTGATCAAAAACCTCCCAAAAAACAAGAGCCCAGGACCTGACGGATTCCCTGGGGAACTCTACCAAACTTTCAAAGAAGAAATAATACCTATTCTCCTGAAGCTGTTTCAAAAAATTGAAGCAGAAGGAAAACTTCCAGACTCTTTTTATGAAGCCAGCATTATCCTGATCCCCAAACCAGACAAAGACCCCACCAAAAAGGAGAATTTCAGACCAATATCCCTGATGACTATGGATGCTAAGATTCTCAACAAGATCCTAGCTAATAGGATCCAACAGCACATTAAGATTATCCACCAGGACCAGGTGGGATTCATCCCTGGGTTTCAAGGATGGTTCAACATTCGCAAATCAATCAATGTAATAGAACAAATCAATAAGAAGAGAGAAGAAACACATGGTCCTCTCAATTGATGCAGAAAAAGCATTTGACAAAATCCAGCATCCGTTCCTGATTAAAACGCTTCAAAGTATAGGGACAGAGGGAACATTCCTCAACTTCATAAAGTCTATCTATGAAAAACCCACAGCAAATATCATCCTCAATGGGAAAAAGCTCATAGCCTTCCCGTTGAGATCAGGAACACGACAAGGATGCCCACTCTCACTACTCTTGTTCAACATAGTATTAGAAGTCCTAGCAACAGCAATCAGACAACAAAGAAATAAAAGGTATTCAAATTGGCAATGAAGAAGTCAAACTCTCTCTTCGCAGATGACATGATACTTTATATAGAAAACCCAAAAGACTCCACCCCCAAACTACTAGAACTCATACAGCAATTCAGTAATGTGGCAGGATACAAAGTCAATGTACAGAAATGAGTTGCTTTCTTATACGCTAACAATGAAAATACAGAAAGGGAAATTAGATAATCAATTCCATTTACTATAGCACCAAGAACCATAACACACCTAGGAATATACTCGAGGAACTACAGAACACTCATGAAAAAAATCAAAGAAGACACAAAAAGATGGGAAGACCATTCCATGCTCATGGATCAGAAAAATAAACATTGTTAAAATGTCTATACTGCCTAGAGCAATCTATACTTTCTTTCAATGCCATTCCGATCAAAATTCCACTGGCATTTTTCAAAGAGCTGGAGCAAACAATGCTAAAAAAAAAAATCTTAAGAAACAAAAATGGGGGTGCCTGTGTGGCTCAGTTGGTTAAGCATCTGACTTCGGCTCAGGTCATGATCTCAGGTCCTGGGATCCAGCCCCATGAGTCTTGTCTTTCAACCTCAAGTTCAGTGTTTCTTCCACCATATACCAAACTCTCTTCTTACCAGGGCAACTCTACCCTATTCATAGTGCACAACTGGCAGAAATATCAGAACCAAATGATCTCATTTATTTCAGGCCAATACTCACCAATTAGAAGTGTCTCAACTACTCTAAAATGACTGAAGTCAGAATATTTGAGATCAAATGAGTATATGCTTTGAAAGAACTTGAGTAGTTCTCAACTTTGGCTACACATTATAATTATTTGGGAAACTTTAAAAAATAATGCCTTAGTCATACTAGGTCTGCACTGTGGCCTGAGCTCTGGGTACTGAAACACTACCCAGGTGATTCTAATATGAGGCAAAGTCTAGAACCACACTTTTCAGACATTATTTAATTTACCTTATATGAAGAAACTGAGTCAGGTGGGGAATGTAGCTTAAGAATTTGCTCCAAGAAAGTGATGAAATGAAAGCTTTTCCTTCTTTTGCTAATTATAAAATTTGATTGTTTCTTTAAATTTGTTTTTAATATAATACAGACCAAATTATTTGTGAGAAAATCAAATAAAACACTAAATAGAATCTAAAAGTGAACTATACCACTCTGTATTCCATCTCGGCTTTTTTCTATGTCCTTGGAGTCCCTTTTCTATGTCCTTTCTATGACCCTGGAGTCCCTTAAACCCTTCTTAGCTTCCATGTTGTCATTTAGCAAACAATGGCCCAATATTTTCCAGATCTAGGGACACTATGATTATTTTAATCCTTGGCTATTTGACTTCAGCATTAATCATACTTTCCTGAGGAACTGGAAATCATTTGGTCAAGATCTCTAACTCTTTATTCTTCAATGAGTGGCTGTTTTCTGCACTATTCTCTCAGCTTCCTCCTTTCAAAAATTTAATCCAAGCTGTAAATTAAAACAGAGGCTACCTAACAACACCTGGTTCATCTCTATCATTGCCTCCACCCCAATTTTTCATTGGTATTTTCACTGCTGTACTTAAGGAAACAAAGAGAGTCAAAGATACTAACAATGCTGGAAATTAGGACTGTACAGTTCAAAGAACTGTTGGACTCAAACATTACTTTCCTGCCCACAGCAGGAATGGGGCTTGAAATACAACAAAAGAGCTAGGCAGGCAGGTAACAGATTTCTAACCCCCACATCTGGCCCCACCACCTCCAGCTATGCGCTCTAAAACAGCTTTCTCCAGAGGTACCTAGGTGGCTCAGTTAGCTGAGTGTCTGACTTTTGGTTTCAGCTCAGGTCCTAATCTCAGGGTCGTGAGATGGAGCCCTGCATCTGCTCCTTGCTCAGCACAGAATCCGCTTGGGATTCTCTCCCTCCCTCTCCCTCTGCCCCACCCCGCCCCCTGTGCTCACTCTCTCTGGCTCTCAAATAAATAAATCTCTTAAAAAAAAAAAAAGCTCTCTCCAGAGCCAGCAATGGCAGAGGTGATATGTACCACCCTACCATGACAGAACCCACTTAGAATAGTCAGCACTATTACATGCCCATGGCTTCCCCTCTCTACTTCAGGTTCTATAATACACAAAGTAGTACACACATCTTGGAATTTGAAGACAGACACAGAAGACGTGAGCAAGCATAAGCCCTAGGAGCATTACATTCAGGAACCACAGATATTTGTAGCTTAGGCTTCAAATGATCAAAAACAAATTCTTCTCCAAAGTCAAATTACCCATGCCTGTGACCCCCTGTCCCCCTTTGGCCCTGTCCCCTCAATCAAGTAGGAGGCACATTAATGACTGCTAGATACAACAAGTATTCCAAAACTATGGGCACCAATTAGTCCTTTAGCTTAACATCTGAAAGGACAATTTATAGTACCAACAAGTAGCCAGTGAGGTACCTATCTATCCAGTTTATTTGGTAGGTGCTAGACCTATATACCCCTCTCCTTTTTCAAGGAAGAATAACTGAGGGGATGTGACATTCCACAGCATAAGAGAAACTCTGCATTTGTAATTCAGAAAGTGAATATGTAAGGAGGAACAGGTTAAATTTTAGATATCAACTACATTATTCTCAACAAATCTGATAAAACATTGAAGTGAGAAATCAAAATCATGGACAGGAGTGAAAAGAAGTAGTTGAAATGCAAAAGTGGAAGTAAGAAAGGGGGAAAAGCAAAGGAAAAATAATTTAAAAAGTAAATATGCCAACTCAGATTTCAAATCTTTCCTAGAAGTTGTGAAGAGTAGAATACTTAATTAGATGTATGGGGATGACAAATTTGAAAATTTCCATAATAGAGATGGAAAGGACAAAGTAATGGAAACTATGAGGGAAGACTGATAAGGAGAGAAGAGAGAAATAACTTTCAACTAATAGTTATCTCTGAAACAAATGAACAGAAACCATAATCAAAGTTGTTGGTTTTGTTTTTGTTTTTGTTAAGAAGGCTCCATGCCCAGCATGGGGTCTGAACTCACAACCTAAGATAGAGTCGCATGCTCTACCCACTGAGCCAGCCAGGAGCACCAATAATCAAAGGTTTCAAAAAGGAAAATGAATACTTTCCTAAGTCAAAGAATGTTCTGCATCTCTAGCTCAAAAGAGCTCACAAAATATCAGGCAACTAATGAATCACTGAACACTACATCAGAAACTAATGAGGTACTATATATTGGCTAATTGAATTTAAAAAAAAAACAGGCAAAATTACTGAAAAGATAGTGACAACTAGATTTTTTCTGGTGAAACTTTTAGATTTCGAGGATAAAGAAAACACCCCACAATCAACTGACAAGAAAAAGAGAAGTCATAGAGAACCAGAAATCAGGTTGGCCTTAGATTTCTTTGTAAGACCAGAAGACAATGGCAAAATAGCAAAGAAGTGGAAAATAATGTGATATAGTAATTCTGCCCTCTCCCTGACCAAGACATCATTCAGTGTGAAATTAATATAAAGATACTTTCAGGGGTGCCTGGGTGGCTCAGTGCGTTAAAGCCTCTGCCTTCGGCTCGGGTTATGGTCCCGGGGTCCTGGAATCAAGCCCCGCATCGGGCCCTCTGCTCTGCGGGGAGCCTGCTTCCTCCTCTCTCTGCCTGCCTCTCTGCCTACTTGTGATCTCTGTCAAATAAATAAATAAAATCTTTTAAAAAAAAAGATACTTTCATCTAGTACTTTTCATAAAAATATTATCTGAATGATAACCAAAAGCAAAGACCTTGACAAGAGATTAAACATAGGGCTAAGTCTAAAAAATTGTTATAAATATGATTAGCACCAATGCTATTTTTTTAATCATACAGTAAACTTCTAATTGTTCAGGTAGAATTCTGCTACCTTTTACTGCTTTCCATTCTACTTCAAAAGTCTATCAAATGTTCAGGTACTTAACAGCCTTCAATTCCCTTCTAACCACAGGGCTAAATATGTTTTTCCTACTCAGCTTCATAGCCTCCATAGGAAGATAAGCTCTGAGCACAAATAAAGAGTGTGAATTCTGGGCCTTTGATACCCAACACCCAGAAGTGTCTATAAAGGTACAAGATCATCCCTACTCTCGTTACATCAGAGATTGGCCACTTACCATGTCTACTCCCTCACAGCCATTTTGCATGATGGTTAACACTAACCCTATCCCTAACTCATAACCCTAATACTATCTTAATCACCTTATTAATGGAATAATGGAATATTATGCTCCTTATCCTTGACAATTAACTATATCAACTACTTGGTATTGTGATTTTTTTCTTTCCATATTACTTTTTAATTTATTCAACGTTGCTTTTTTATTGAATAGTACTGAATGTTACTTTTTATAAAATAATTATTGAAAAGATCTATAAAATATGAAACAGAGATGAACTATTACTAATCATCATCTTCATCTGAGTACTATCAACTAATATATTAGTATGCTCAACAATTCTGCTGTTAATTTAATGGGATAAATCCACCTATAATAGGGTAAAGAGTTTTAGTCTAGGGTCGAGGTGCCTTTGTCTGTTCTAGATATCTCATAAAATAGAAACCATATAATAACTGGTATTTTGTGACTAGCTTCTTTCACTTAGCAATAGTATTTTCAAGTGTTGTAGCAAGTAACAGTTACTTAAATTACCAAACAATACTCCTCACCAAAAAATATCAGATTTCCATTTCCATTCATTCATCAGTTGATAGACATTTGGTTTGCCTCTACTTTTCACTATTACGAATAATGTTGCTGTGAATATTTGTATACAAGTTGGTTTTTTTAAAGATTTTATTTATTTATTTGACAGAGAGAACCCAAGCAGGGGGAGCAGCAGGCAGAGGCAGAGGTAGAAGCACACTCCCCACTGAGCAGGGAGCCCCACATGGGGCTGGATCCCAGGACCTCACGATCATGACCCAAGCCGAAGGCAGCCACTTAGCCAACTGAGCCACCCAGGTGCCCCCATATACAAGTTTTGGTGTGGATGCTTTCATTTCTCTCATACACACACACCCCTAGGAGTAAAACTACCGGGTCATATGTTCTACGTTTAACCTTTTGAGGAACTGCCAAACTGTTTTACAAAGCAGTTACACCATTTCACGTTCCGACCAGCAGTGTATAAGGGTTCCAATTTCTCTGCATTCTCACCAACACTTGTTACTACCTTTCTGATTACAGCCATACTGGTGGGTATGAAATAGTATCTCATTGTGATTTTGATTTACATTTCCCTAGTGCCAAATGGTGTTGAGCATATTTTCATGTTTGTTTGACACTGGCATGATTTGTTTGGGAGAAATACCTATTCAAATCCTTTGCCAACTTTTTAAAATTGGGATATTTGACTATTATTGAGTTATATGAGTTCTTTTTATTTTTAAGATTTTATTTATTTGTCACAGAGACAGAGAGAGCGCGCTCAAGCAGGCAGAGAGAGAAGCAGGTTCCCCAGTGAGCAAGGAGCCCCATGCGGGACTCGATCCCAGGACCCTGGGATCATGACCTGAGCCAAAAGCAGCAGCTTACCCGACTGAGGCACCCAGATGTCCCATATACGAGTTCTTGATATATATTTTTCCTAATCTTTAACATTTTATCATTCTTTTATTTTTATCCCAGTATAATTAACATACAATGTTATATTAGTTTCAAGTGTATAATATAGTGATTCACTAATTCTATACATTACTCAGTGCTCATCAAAATAAGTGTATTCTTTTTTTTTTTTCTTCCTTTTAGGTATTTCATTTGGATTTCTCATAGCAGGAGCTTTCTCTTCCTTTTTTTTTTTTTTTAATTTCTTTTCAGCGTAACAGAATTCATAGTTTTTGCACCACACCCAGTGCTCCATGCAATGTGTGCCCTCCATAATACCCACCACCTGGCTCCCCCAACCTCCCACCCCCCTGCCCCTTCAAAACCTGTTTTTCAGAGTCCATAGTCTCTCATGGTTCATCTCCCCCTCCAATTTCTTAATCCCCTTCACTTATTTCAGCCATCTATCCATCCCCCCATATTCTCTACATCTAAGAGTCTGTCTTTTTCTTTGTTCATTTGTTTTGTTTCTTAAATTCCACATTTGAGTGAAACCATATGGTATTTGTTTTTCTCTGACTGACTTATTTCACTTAGCACTGTACCCTCTAGATCCATCCATATTGTTGCAAATGTCAAAATTTCATTTTTTATAGAAAATATTCTTTGTGTATACAGATCACATCTTCTTTACCCATTCATCTACTTTTTTAAAAGATTTGAGAGAGAAAAACAGAGTGAGAGAGCCAGGGGGAGGGGCAACAGGGAGAGGAAGAGAGATTCTTAAGCAGACTCTCCGCCAAGCAGAGCCCGACACAGGGCTCGATCTCATGACCCTGAGATCATGACCTGAGTCGAAACCAAGAGTCAGAGGCTTTAACTGACTATGCAACCTAGGTGCCCCTATCCATTCATCTACTGATGGATACTTGGGCTGCTTCCATAATCTAGCTATTGTAAATAATGCTACAACAAACACAGGGGTGTACGTATCTTTTAGAATTAGTGTTTTCATATTCTTTGGTAAATGGCCGGTAGTGGAATTACTAGATCATATACTAACTGTTTTTAATTTTCCAAGATGGATGCACCAGTTTGCATTTCCACCATTAGTGCACAAGGGTTCCTTTTTCTCCACATCCTTGTCAATACTTGTTGTTTCCTGTGTTTTGTTTTTAGCCATTCTGACTGGGGAGAGGTGGTATCTCATTGTGGTTTTGATTTGTGGTTGCCTGATAATGAGTGATGTTGAGCATCTTTTCATGTGTCTGTTGGCCATGGGGATGTCTTCTTTGCAGAAATGTCTGTTCATGTCTTCTGCCCTTATTTAAACTGGGTTATTTAGGGGGTTTTTTTGTGTTGAGTTGTGTAAATTCTTTATACATTTTGGATACTAACCTCTTATCACATATGTTGTTTGTATTATCTTCTCCCATTCAGTGGCTTTTTGTTAATTTTTTCCGTCGCTGTGCAGAAGCTTTTTGATAATAGTTTATCCTAATAGTTTATTTTTGCTTTTGTTTCCCTTGCCTCAGGAGACATTATCTAGGAAAACACTGCCACAGCTGATGTCAAAGAAATTACTGCCTGTACTCTCTTCTAGCATTTTTTTGGTTTCAGGTCTCACAGCCAGGTCTTTAATCCATTTTGAGTTTATTCTTGTGTATGGTGAAAGAAAGTGGTCCAGTTTCATTCTTTTGCATATAGCTATCCAGTCTTCCTACCACAATTTGTTGAAGGGACTTTTTTCCATCGCATATTCTTGCCTCCTATGCCATAGATTAATTGACCACGTAAGTGTGGATTTATTTATGGGCTCTCTATTCTGTTTTGTTGTTTTATGTGTCTACTTTTCTGCCAGTACCACACTATTTTGATTACTACAGGTTCACAGTATATCTTGAAATCTGGATTGTGACACCTCAAGTTTTATTCTTTTTCAAGACTGCTTTGGCTCTTCGGAGTCTTTTGTAGTTCCATACACATTTTAGGATTATTTGTTCTAATTCTGTGAAAAATGGTGCTGTTTTGCTAGGGATGCACAAAATCTGTATATTGCTTTGGGTAGTATGGACATTTTAACACTGGTCCTCCCAATACATGAGCATGGAATATCTTTCCATTTGTTTGTGTCATCTTCAATTTCTTTCATCAGTGTTTTCTAGTTTTCAGAATACAGGTCTTTCACCTTCTTGGTTAAGTTTACTCCTAGGTATTTTATCCTTTTTGGTACAACTGTAAGTGGGACTGTTTTCTTAATTTCTCTTTCTGCTACTTCATTATTTGTGTCTAAAAATGCAATGGATTTCCATATATTAATTTTATAACCTGCAATCTTACTGAACTCATTTATCAGTTCTAGTCATTTTTTGATATAGTCTTTGGGGTTGTTTTTGTTTCTTTTTAAGTAGGCTCCATGCCTAATATGGGGCATGAGTCCCATGCTCTACAGACTGAGCAATCTAGTATCCCAGGGTTTTCTATGTATATATCATGACATCTGCAAATAGTGACAGTTTTACTTCTTCCTTACCAATATAGATGCCTTTTATTTCTTTTTCTTGTCTGATTGCTGTGGCTAGGACTTCCAGTATTATGCTGAATAAAAGTGGTAAGAGTAGACATCCTTGCCTTATTCCTGATCTTAGGGGAAGAGCTCTCAGTTTTACCATTATGAAATTAGCTGCATATATGGCCTTTATAATGTTGAGGTATAATCCCTCTAATCCCACTTTGTTGAAGGTATTTATCAAGAATGGATGTTGTACTTTGTCAAATGCTTTTTCTGCATCTACTGAAATGATCATATATCATTATCATTTCTCTTACTGATGTGATGTATTACATTGATTTGCAAATACTGAGTCACTCTTGCATCCCAGGAATAAATCTCACTTAATCATAGTGAATCATTCTTTAAATATATTGTTGGATTTGGTTTGTTAATTTTTTTTGCTAATATATTTTTAAGTAATCTCTACACCCAAAGTGGTGTTTGAACTTGCAACCCTGAGATTAAGAGTCACATGCTCTTTTGACTGAGCCATCCAGGCATCCCTGCTAATATTCTGTAGAGGATTTTGCATTATGTTCATCAGAGATACTGGCCCGTAGTTGGCCTCTTTTTTTTTTTTATTTTTAATGATGTCTTTATCTGGTTTTAGGGTGAGGGTAATGCTGGCTTTATGGAATGAATTTGTAAGTTTTTCTTCCTCTTATATGTTTTCAAATAGTTTGAGAAGAATAGGTATTAACTCTTTCTTTAAATGTTTAGTAAAATTCACCTGTGAAGCCATTGGGTCCTAGACTTTTAGGAAAAGTTTTCAATTAGCAATAATCGCACCACCTCGGATAAATCTCACTGGCTACGATACTGCTACTGCGCAAAGCTGGTCCTAGACTTTTATATGTTGGGAGTTATCTGATTACTGATTCAACTTCACTGCTGTTAATCATTCTGTTCAAATTTTCTATTTCTTCCTGAGTCAGTTTTGGGAGGTTATGTTAGGAATTTATCCATTTCTTCTAGGATGCCCAATCTGTTGGCATGTAATTTTTCATAATATTCTCTTATAATCCTTTGTGTTTCTGTGGCGTCAGTTATTTCTCCTCTTTTATCTCTGATTTTATTTGAGTTCTCTCTCTCTCTCTCTCTCTCTCTTTGTGAGCCTGGCTAAAGGTTTATCGATTTTGTTGATCTTTTCAAAGAGGCAGCTCTGCTTTGTTAATTGGTTTTATTGTTTTTCAGTTTCTATTTCATTTATTTCCATTTATTCTTTATTATTTCCTTCCTCCTACTCTTCCTGAGTTTTTCTTTTGCTAGCTCCTTCAGAGGTAAGGTTAGGTTGCTTATTTTAGATTTTTCTTGCTTCTTGCAGCTGGCCTATATTGTTATAAACTTCCCTCTTAGAACAGCTTTTGCTGCATCCCAAAGACTTTGGACTCTAACATTTTCCTTTTTATTTCTCTCCATGTATTCTTTTATTTCCTCTTTGGTATCTTGGTGGACCCATTCATCATTTAGTACCATGTTATTTAACCTCCATTATTTGTGTTCTTTCTACAATTTTTTCTTATGACTGATTTCTAGTTTCATAGCATTGTGATCAGAAAAGATGCACTGTATGACTTCAACATGTTTTAATTTGTTGAGACTTGTTCTGTGGCCTGACATGTCATCTATTTTGGAGAATGTTCCTTGTGCAATTGAAAGACTATATATTCGGCTGTTTTAGGATGAAATAGTCTGAATATATCTGTTGGATCCAACTGGTCCAATGTGTCATTCAAAGCCACTGTTTCCTTGTTGATTTTCTGGTTAGATGATCTATCCATTGATGCAATCTTGTTGGATTGTTCCCTTTACAATTATGTAATGTCCTTCTTTCCTTCTCTGTCTCTGGTTACACTGAGTTCTTGATATAATTTATATACAAATCCCTTATCAGATATATGAATTGCAAATATTGTCTTACACTTTGTGGGTTGCTGTTAGTGACTCTTTACTTACTTGTGATTGTTCATTGATGAATTTTGTGTCATATTTCTTTGTTGGGAAGGATAATTTTGTAGTTTGGGACAAACTGGTCAATATTTGGAAAAAAAATTATTAAATGCTCATTTCACAATTGTCTGAGTCTGTCTGAGCTGCTATAAATAAGTACCACACACTGGGTGGCTTATAAACAACAGAAATTTATTTCTCCCAGTTCTCTGGAGGCTGACAAGTTCAAGAAAATTGTGCCAACATAGTGGAATTCTTGTGAAGACCCCTCTCTCAGGTATTGTTTCTCATTAAAATTCATCTTTTCTGAAATATTTAACACCATGAGGGATGCCTGGGTGGCTCAGTCAGTTAAGCATCTTCCTTTGGCTCAGGTCATGATTCCAGGGTCCTGGAATCGAGTTCCGCATCAGGCTCCTTGCTCAGTGGGGAGCCTGCTTAAATCTTAAAAAAATATTTAACATCATGAGAAATGTTTTAAATGTCTTAAATATGAAAGTACATAAAACTGTATTATTTCAATTTTCCTAATTGTGTATGTTTATTTTTTTAAAGATTTTATTTATTCGTGGGGGAGCAGTGCACAAGCAGGGGGAGTGGCAGGCAGAGGGAGAAGCCAGCTCCCTGCTGAGCAAGGAGCCTGATGCAGGACTCGATCCCAAGATCCTGGCATCATGACCTGAGCCGAAGGCAGATGCTTAATGACTGAGCCACCCAGGCATTACTTAATTGTGTATGTTTATGCACACATAAGGGAAAAGACAAAGGGAACTCAATAATAAGACAATGCAATGAAAAACAGGCAAAAGATTTGAACACTTTACAACAAGCACATAAAAAGATGCTCAACATCATCAGTTATCAGGAAAATGGAAATTAAAGCTACATAGAAATAACACACCTAAAATAATGGCTTAAATTAAAAGAACGATAATATCAAATGTTGACAAGGATCTAGAGCAACTGGAATTCTCATACTGGTGGGAACATAAAAATGTACAAACAATTTGGCAGTTTCTTATAAAGTTAAGCACTTACTTATCACAGGACCCAGCAATCTCACTCCTAGATATTTATCCCAAATAAATAAAAACATGTCTATACAAAGACTTCTTAAGAAAGTTATTAGCAACTTTATCCATATGAGCCTGAAACTGAAAGTAAACTGGACACAGCCTAAATATCTATTAATTAGTAATGGATAAATTGTAGTATACCCATACAGCGGAATACTGCCCAACAATAAAAAGGAGCAACTATTGGAAGGATTATCTACCAGTAAAAGAAGGGGATTTTTGTCCCCAACAGGTGGCAATGTGGAGACATTTTTGATTGCTACCATCAAAGGAGGGGAGGGGAGTACTACTGTCATATAGTGGACAGAGGTCAGGGATGCTAATATCCTACAAGGCACATGGCAGTCTGAAAAACAAATTATCCAGCCCAATATGTCCATAGTGCCAAGGTTGGAAAGACTCTGAACTACTGGTATGTGCAATATGGGTGAATCTCAAAACTTACTGATTATCAAAAGAGTCCAAACATTTCTATGACATTTTAGAACAGGCAATATGAACAGCAATAGAAACTAGATGGGTACTTGGCCTGGGACTGGGGTGGAAATTAACTAAACAGGGGCACGAGGTAACTTGGAGTGAAAATGTTCTATAGCTTGATTGGTAGTATACATACATTTGACAAAATACAAAGTAAACACAAAATAAAATGAGTGCATTTTATTGTATGTAAATTATACATAAAAGATTGGTTAAAAAAAAACCCAAATTGTTGAAGGTGGGTAAAAGTACATAGAGGTTCATGATAGTATTCTACTTTTGTATCTGTCTCAATTTCCATAATAAAATGTTTTTTTTTAAATAATATATAAACACTAGGGCACGTGGGTGGCTCAGTAGGTTAAAGCCTCTGCCTTCGGCTCAGGTCATGATCTCAGGGTCCTGGGATCGAGCCCCGCATCAGGCTCTCTGCTTGGCAGGGAGCCTGCTTCCTCCTCTCTCTCTGCCTGCCTCTCTGCCTACCTGTGATCTCTGTCTGTCAAATAAATAAATAAAATCTTTAAAAATAAATAAATAAATAAATAAATAATAGTAATATATAAACACTAAACGATTCAGGAAGAGGTCTTAGTTGAATCTCTCAAAAACAAGAACACCCAAGATAAAAATCTCACTGTGAGTGTGACCTTAATGTCTCTGTTCTTGAAGTGGGGAGAGGCTGATGTGAAAGACAGAAGGAAGAAAGGCATACAGTTTTATAAAGGAAAGGTAAAGAAAATTTCACAAGCTACTTTTCCCCCCAGTCCTATCTAGACCTAGCCAGGCATTAAGCCATGCCTTCTTTGGGGGAAGTATTTCTAAGATGGCCACTAATTTATTCCAGTATTCACATCCTTGTGTAATCTCCTCACCATGAGTGTGGACTAGCCTAGTGACTTGCTTATAACCAACAGATGTTGATGATGGGATGTCACTTCCATGATTAGATTATAAAATATGGTGACTTCTATCTCCCTAGAAGACCTTAATTATTGCCTTCTCAGCATGCCAAACTGGAGAAGCCACATGGCAAGGAACTGACAGTAAGTAGCCTCCAGCTAATAGCCAGTGAGAAACCAAGGCCCTTAATTCAACATCCCTTGAGGAAGTAAATTCTCCCAATAACCAAATGATCTCAGAAGCAGTTCCTTCCTCATTCAAGCACTAAAATGAGACTCCAGCCCTGCCTGACAGCTTAACTACTGCCTCTGAGAGACCCCAACACAGAGGACTCACCTAAGCTATACCCAGATTCCTGACCCATGGAAACTCGGCTACCATAAATATGTGTTGTTCTAAGCTGTTAAATTTGTGGTAATTGGTTATATGCAACAATATATAACTAATGGACAGATATCCTGCTGAACATTTACTCCTTTAAAACTGTTTGGGGACGCCTGGGTGGCTCAGTTGGTTAAGCAGCTGCCTTTGGCTCAGGTCATGATCCCAGCGTCCTGGGATCGAGTCCCACACCGGGCTCCTTGCTCGGCAGGGAGCCTGCTTCTCCCTCTGCCTCTGCGTGCCATTCTGTCTGCCTGTGCTCGCTCTCTCTCTCTCCCTCTCTGACAAAAAAACAAAACAAAACAAAACAAAACAAAACTGTTTGGCAGGGGTGCCTGGGTGGCTCAGTGGGTTGGGCCTCTGCCTTCAGCTCAGGTCATGATCTCAGGGTCTTGGGATCAAGCCCCACATCAGGGTCTCTGCTTGACAGGGAACCTGCTTCCCCCCGCCCCAACACTTCCTGACTCTCTGTCTACTTGTGATATATATGTCTCTCTCTGTCAAATAAATAAATAAAATCTTTAAAAAAATTTTTTTATTAAAAATAAATAAAATTGTTTAGCAATCTCTTAAAAAGTTAGATATACCATACAACCCAGAAATTCTATTGCTAAGGATTTACCCAACAATAAATGAAAATACGTCTACACAAAGACTTGTGTAAAAATGCTTACACCAGCTTTATTCACAATCATCAATCTGGAACCAACCCAAATGTCTATCAAAGATAAATGGATAAACATGTTATATCCATACAACAAGATACTACTTGGCATTAAAAAAAGAATGAACTACTGATAGATGCAACAACATGGATACATATCAAAAATATGCTGAGGGAAAGAAGCTAGACACAAAAGAGAACATAAGTATGAATTTCTAGAACTCTTTTTTTTTAATTTTTTTAAAGATTTTATTCATTTATTTGACAGGCAGAGATCACAAGTAGGCAGAGAGACAGGCAGAGAGAGAGAGAGGAGGAAGCAGGCTCTCTGATGGGCAGAGAGCCCGATGCGGGGCTCGATCCCAGGACCCTGAGATCATGACCTGAGCCGAAGGCAGAGGCTTTAACCCACCGAGCCACCCAGGCGCCCCGAATTTCTAGAACTCTTGAAAGTACAAAGCAATATATTGGTGGGGGTGCTGGGATGGACAGACTGCAAAAAAGTATAAGGAAACTTCAGGGAGATGGAAATTTTCTGTATCTTGGTTGTAGTGTTTGTTTCATAATAAACAGTATAAACTAATAAGTACATCTGTCAAAATCCACCGAAATATGTTTCACTTTAAAATGGATGCGGGGGGGTGCCTGGGTGGCTCAGCTGGTTAAGTTACTGCCTTTGGCTCAGGTCATGATCCCAGGATCCTGGGATCGAGTCCCATCGGGTCCCTGCTCATTGGGGAACCTGCTTCTCCCTCTTCCTCTGCCTGCTGCTCTCCCTGCTTGTGCGCTCTGTCAGATAAGTAAAATCTTTAAAAAAAAAAAAAGAAAAAAGAAAAAAGAAAAAAGAAAAAAAATGGATGCAAGTAAAAAATAAATAAAATGGATAATCTGTGTGTAAATTACACCTCATTAAGTTGACAAAAAAAAACAAACCCCAACACCTTTGTCAAACCTTAACTATATCTAATGCAACTATTTCCATTATTCTGCCTTAGCCTTCAAACAGTATTCTACAGATAAATCCAAAAGGCAGAGAATCCAGGGTGTTTTGAATTTTTCAGTAGCTACAACTTACAGAACACTATTATATATCAGGCACTGTTCTAAGCACTTTGCATTATGAACTCAATTAGTACGCCAAACAATCCCCCACCTTTTCTTTTTTCAAATAAGGGAACTTAGGCACAGAGAAGTAACCTGCTTATAACCATACTGCTAGGAAGTGACAGAGCCATTATTCAAGTCCAGGCAGTCTGATTCTATCTAGAGGCTGGTCTCTCCACTCCACTCTCTCAGACCCTTGGAGTATTCACTAAAAGCATACTCTCACCTCACTGGAGACTGACAGGTTCATTCACTCATTCAACAAATATTTAGGCATGCAGTATATGCCAGATATTGTTCTAAATGCTAGAGATACAATGATGAAAAAAATATAGATACAGTATCTGCTTTTATGGGGCTTACATTCTAGTAGGAATTTAGGTTTTAAGCACGGATTCTTTTTTTTTTTTTTAATTAACATGTAATGTATTGTTTCAGGGGTACAGATCTGTGATCTGTCAGTCTTACATAATATCCAGCGTGGACCACAACAATACCCTCCCCAATGTCCATCACCCAACCACCCCATTCCCCCACCCGCTTCCTTCAGCAACCCTCAATTTGTTTCCTAAGATTGAGTCTCTTATGGTTTACCTCCCTCTCTGGTTTCATCTTGTTTCATTTTTTCCTCTCTTCCCCTATGATCCTCTACCTTGTTTCTTAAATTCTGCATAGCAGTGAGATCATATGATAATTGTCTTTCTCTGACTGACTTATTTCTAAAGTACGGAGTTCTTAAATCAAAATGTTTTTCCTCTTATTTATGGAAAAAAAAGTCACAAGTTGCAATAGTGGCCAGATCTGCTTTAGCTAAAGCTGTGGTTCCCAAAATTGTCTGTACTTTAGAATCACCGGGGGACCTCTTGAAAGTTCCAAAACCCTTGTCATACCCACAGGCCAATTAAATCACAAAGGAGTGAGGAGTAGGGAAGGGAGGCAAACGCATCAATAATTTGCCAAGTTCAACAGGTGAGTCCAAGGTGAAGACAAGTTTGGGAAGTCACTAAGTTAGGGTTTTTATCTGATTGAATAATGACAAAATTCATTCATGGTGACAGAGTAAGACATAGATGAATGGGGGGTGGGGAACAATGACAAAACTCTATATACTTGTCTTTCTCTGAATCAGAGATTGCAAGGTACCTTTTTTCCCAATGTTATAAATTCTGAAAACACGAGAAAGAGGGCCATATGTTTTCCTTCTTGGATTTACTCAGGCCTCCATTCCCCTCCAAAGTCATTGACAAATAAGATATTCACCTTTTAATCTTTTCTTAGTACTTTCCATGAAACCAATAAAGAATTCTAGGGACGCCTGGGTGGCTCAGTTGGTTAAGCAGCTGCCTTCGGCTCAGGTCATGATCCCAGCGTCCTGGGATCGAGTCCCACATCGTGCTCCTTGCTTGGCAGGGAGCCTGCTTCTCCCTCTGCCTCTGCCTGCCACTCTGTCTGCCTGTGCTTGCTCGCTCTCTCTCTCTCTCTCTCTCTGACAAATAAATAAATTAAAAAATTAAAAAAAAAAAGAATTCTGCCATGTTACATATATTCGACATAACTGAAAAAGATAGGCTCACTTGCTTTTCTGTTAAGAAACTGCTTTTCT